>CM076971.1:53126577-53466577 GCA_039105355.1 Benthosema pterotum | reverse complement strand
GTTTCTTCTTCCTCCTCCTCCTCCTCCTCCTCCTCCTCCTCCTCTCCCTCCTCCTCCTCTTTCTTCTTCTTCTTCTTCTTCTTCGTCTTCGTCTTCGTGTTCGTCTTCTTCCTCCTCCCTCCTCCTCCTCCTCCTCCTCCTCCTCCTCCTCCTCCTCCTCCCTCCTCCTCCTCCTCCTCCTCCTCCTCCTCCTCGCGCGCCCCTCCTCGCGCCGCGCCACCCCCGCTGGCCCTGAGGCGACCCTCCCTGTTGGTGTGGGCGAGCACCGACCGCAAGATGGCGGGCGTGAGAAACGCTCGCACGGAGGATACTTGGTCTGTGACCAGCCGCCGGGCCAGGGCCGTGGGTCCCTGTGGGCCCGCGGAAGGAAGAGGTGCGAGAGGCTGCCTCGCGCGCGGGTCCAGGGACCACGTAGTTGTGCCGTCCTTCGACGGCAGGGCCTCCGCGTCCTCCTCCTCCTCCTCCTCCTCCTCCTCCTCCTCCTCCTCCTCCTCCTCCTCCTCCTCCTCCTCCTCCTCGCGTTCCTCCTCTCCGTCCTCCGCCTCTCCCTCGTCTAAGGCCTCTCCGTCCTCCGCCTCTCGGTCTGCCTCTCCGTCGTACTCCTCTCCGTCCTCCCGGGCCTCTTCCTCCTCCTCCTCCTCCTCCCTTCGCCCTCGCGGCGGGCGGCCCGGCCGACGCCTCTCCCGTTCCTCCGAGGCGTCCTGCGAGGCGGGTCTTTTGGACCCGCCTGTTTTGGACCCCGGCCCCTTAGACCCGGCGGTCTCTGGACGAGGGCCCGGCGGGCGGCCCGGCCGACGCCTCTCCCGTTCCTCCGAGGGGTCCTGCGAAGTGGGTCTTTTGGACCCCGTGGGTCTTTTGGACCCCGCCGCGTTCGCCTCTTTGTCTCTTTGTTTCGTTTTAGGAGGACGGCCTCGCCTGCGGGGCGCGGGCCTCACCTCCTCCTCCTCCTCCTCCTCCTCCTCCTCCTCCTCCTCCTCCTCCTCCTCCTCCTCCACCTCCTCCGAGGCGTCCTGCGAAGTGGGTCTTTTGGACCCCGCGGGTCTTTTGGACCCCGCCGCGTTCGCCTCTTTGTCTCTTTGTTTCGTTTTTGGGGGCCGGCCTCGCCGGCGGGGCGCGGGCCTCACCTCCTGCTCCTCATCCTCCTTCTCCTCCTCCGAGGCGTCCTGCGAAGTGGGTCTTTTGGACCCCGCGGGTCTTTTGGACCCCGCCGCGTTCGCCTCTTTGTCTCTTTGTTTCGTTTTTGGGGGCCGGCCTCGCCGGCGGGGCGCGGGCCTCACCTCCTGCTCCTCATCCTCCTTCTCCTCCTCCGAGGCGTCCTGCGAAGTGGGTCTTTTGGACCCGCGGGTCTTTTGGACCCCGCCGCGTTCGCCTCTTTGTTTCGTTTTTGGGGGCCGGCCTCGCCGGCGGGGCGCGGGCCTCACCTCCTGCTCCTCATCCTCCTTCTCCTCCTCCGAGGCGTCCTGCGAAGTGGGTCTTTTGGACCCCGCCGCGTTCGCTTCTTTCTCCCCCCTTCGCCCCGGCGGGCGGCCGCGCCTGCGGGGCACGGGCCTCTCCTCCTCCTCCTCCTCCTCCTCCTCCTCCTCCTCCTTCTCCTCCTCCTCCGAGGTGTCCTGCGAAGTGGGTCTTTTGGACCCCGCCGCGTTCGCTTCTTTCTCCCCCCTTCGCCCCGGCGGGCGGCCGCGCCTGCGGGGCACGGGCCTCTCCTCCTCCTCCTCCTCCTCCTCCTCCTCCTCCTCCTCCTCCTCCTCCTCCTCCTCCTCCTCCTCCTCCTCCGAGGCGTCCTGCGAAGTAGGTCTTTTCGACCCCAGTCTTTTCCAGCCGGGTGTAAACGACCCGCCCGGGGGACCGCGAGGGATTTTGAGGATTTTTGAGCATTTTCGAAAAATGTCGAAATTTTGAAAAAAGCGTAAGGCTATAGCCTTACCGTTTTTCATGATTTTGAGCGATTTTGAAAAGTGAGGAAAACTGGCCAAAATGCAAGGCTATAGCCTTACGGTCTTGCACAGCATGCCGTTTTTCATCATTTTGAGCATTTTTGAGCATTTTCAAAAAATGTCGAATTTTTGAAAAAAGCGTAAGGCTATAGCCTTACCGTTGTTTATAATTTCTAGTGATTTCGAAAAATGAGGAAAACTGGCAAAACGCAAGGCTATAGCCTTACGGTCTTGCACAGCATGCCGTTTTTCATAATTTTGAGCGTTTTTGAGCATTTTCGAAAAATGTCGAAATTTTGAAAAAAGCGTAAGGCTATAGCCTTACCGTTTTTCATAATTTTGAGCGATTTCGAAAAATGACGAAAACTGGCAAAACGCAAGGCTATAGCCTTACGGTCTTGCACAGCATGCCGTTTTTCATCATTTTGAGCATTTTTGAGCATTTTCGAAAAATGTCGAAATTTTGAAAAAAGCGTAAGGCTATAGCCTTACCGTTTTTCATGATTTTGAGCGATTTCGAAAAGTGAGGAAAACTGGCCAAAATGCAAGGCTATAGCCTTACGGTCTTGCACAGCATGCCGTTTTTCGTCATTTTGAGCATTTTTGAGCATTTTCGAAAAATGTCGAAATTTTGAAAAAAGCGTTAGGCTATAGCCTTACCGTTTTTCATGATTTTGAGCGATTTCGAAAAGTGAGGAAAACTGGCCAAAATGCAAGGCTATAGCCTTACGGTCTTGCACAGCATGCCGTTTTTCATCATTTTGAGCATTTTTGAGCATTTTCGAAAAATGTCGAAATTTTAAAAAAAGCGTAAGGCTATAGCCTTACCGTTTTTCATAATTTCGAGCGATTTCGAAAAATGAGGAAAACTGGCAAAAATGCAAGGCTATATATAGCCTTATAGTCTTACACAGCATGCCGTTTTTCATCATTTTGAGCATTTTTGATCATTTTCGAAAAATGTCGAAATTTTGAAAAGAGCGTAAGGCTATAGCCTTACCGTTTTTCATGATTTTGAGCAATTTCGAAAAATGACGAAAACTGGCAAAAACGCAAGGCTATAGCCTTACGGTCTTGCACAGCATGCCGTTTTTCATCATTTTGAGCATTTTCGAAAAATGTCAAAATTTTGAAAAAAGCGTAAGGCTATAGCCTTACCGTTTTTTATAATTTTGAGCGATTTCGAAAAATGACGAAAACTGGCACAAACGCAAGGCTATAGCCTTACGGTCTTGCACAGCATGCCGTTTTTCATAATTTTGAGCATTTTTGAGCATTTTCGAAAAATGTCGAAATTTTGAAAAAAGCGTAAGGCTATAGCCTTAGCGTTTTTCATGATTTTGAGCGATTTCGAAAAATGACGAAAACTGGCAAAAACGCAAGGCTATAGCCTTATGGTCTTGCACAGCAAGCCGTTTTTCATCATTTTAAGCATTTTTGAGCATTTTCGAAAAATGTCAAAATTTTGAAAAAAGCGTAAGGCTATAGCCTTACCGTTTTTTTTATAATTTCTAGTGATTTCGAAAAATGAGGAAAACTGGCAAAACGCAAGGCTATAGCCTTACGGTCTTGCACAGCATGCCGTTTTTCATCATTTTGAGCATTTTTGAGCATTTTCGAAAAATGTCGAAATTTTGAAAAAAGCGTAAGGCTATAGCCTTACCGTTTTTCATGATTTTGAGCGATTTCGAAAAATGAGGAAAACTGGTCAAAATGCAAGGCTATAGCCTTACGGTCTTGCACAGCATGCCGTTTTTCATCATTTTGAGCATTTTTGAGCATTTTCGAAAAATGTCGAAATTTTGAAAAAAGCGTAAGGCTATAGCCTTACCGTTTTTCATGATTTTGAGCAATTTCGAAAAATGACGAAAACTGGCAAAAACGCAAGGCTATAGCCTTACGGTCTTGCACAGCATGCCGTTTTTCATCATTTTGAGCATTTTTGAGCATTTTCGAAAAATGTCGAAATTTTGAAAAAAGCGTAAGGCTATAGCCTTACCGTTTTTTATAATTTCTAGTGATTTCGAAAAATGAGGAAAACTGGCAAAACGCAAGGCTATAGCCTTACGGTCTTGCACAGCATGCCGTTTTTCATAATTTTGAGCGTTTTTGAGCATTTTCGAAAAATGTCGAAATTTTGAAAAAAGCGTAAGGCTATAGCCTTACCGTTTTTCATGATTTTGAGCGATTTCGAAAAGTGAGGAAAACTGGCCAAAATGCAAGGCTATAGCCTTACGGTCTTGCACAGCATGCCGTTTTTCATCATTTTGAGCATTTTTGAGCATTTTCGAAAAATGTTGAAATTTTGAAAAAAGCGTAAGGCTATAGCCTTACCGTTTTTCATGATTTTGAGCGATTTCGAAAAGTGAGGAAAACTGGCCAAAATGCAAAGCTATAGCCTTACGGTCTTGCACAGCATGCCGTTTTTCGTCATTTTGAGCATTTTTGAGCATTTTCGAAAAATGTCGAAATTTTGAAAAAAGCGTAAGGCTATAGCCTTACCGTTTTTCATGATTTTGAGCGATTTCGAAAAGTGAGGAAAACTGGCCAAAATGCAAGGCTATAGCCTTACGGTCTTGCACAGCATGCCGTTTTTCATCATTTTGAGCATTTTTGAGCATTTTCGAAAAATGTCGAAATTTTGAAAAAAGCGTAAGACTATAGCCTTACCGTTTTTTATAATTTCTAGTGATTTCGAAAATGAGGAAAACTGGCAAAACGCAAGGCTATAGCCTTACGGTCTTGCACAGCATGCCGTTTTTCATCATTTTGAGCGTTTTTGAGCATTTTCGAAAAATGTCGAAATTTTGAAAAAAGCGTAAGGCTATAGCCTTACCGTTTTTCATGATTTTGAGCGATTTCGAAAAGTGAGGAAAACTGGCCAAAATGCAAGGCTATAGCCTTACGGTCTTGCACAGCATGCCGTTTTTCATCATTTTGAGCATTTTTGAGCATTTTCGAAAAATGTCGAAATTTTGAAAAAAGCGTAAGACTATAGCCTTACCGTTTTTTATAATTTCTAGTGATTTCGAAAAATGAGGAAAACTGGCAAAACGCAAGGCTATAGCCTTACGGTCTTGCACAGCATGCCGTTTTTCATAATTTTGAGCGTTTTTGAGCATTTTCGAAAAATGTCGAAATTTTGAAAAAAGCGTAAGGCTATAGCCTTACCGTTTTTCATGATTTTGAGCGATTTCGAAAAGTGAGGAAAACTGGCCAAAATGCAAGGCTATAGCCTTACGGTCTTGCACAGCATGCCGTTTTTCATCATTTTGAGCATTTTTGAGCATTTTCGAAAAATGTTGAAATTTTGAAAAAGCGTAAGACCTTACCGTTTTTCATGATTTTGAGCGATTTCGAAAAGTGAGGAAAACTGGCAAAAATGCAAGGCTATAGCGTCATGGTCTTGCACAGCATGCCGTTTTCATCATTTTGAGCATTGTTGAGCATTTTCGAAAAATGTCGAAATTTTGAAAAAAGTGTAAGGCTATAGCCTTACCGTTTTTTATAATTTCTAGTGATTTCGAAAAATGAGGAAAACTGGCAAAACGCAAGGCTATAGCCTTACGGTCTTGCACAGCATGCCGTTTTTCATAATTTTGAGCGTTTTTGAGCATTTTCGAAAAATGTTGAAATTTTGAAAAAAGCGTAAGGCTATAGCCTTACCGTTTTTCATAATTTTGAGCGATTTCGAAAAATGACGAAAACTGGCAAAACGCAAGGCTATAGCCTTACGGTCTTGCACAGCATGCCGTTTTTCATCATTTTGAGCATTTTTGAGCATTTTCGAAAAATGTCGAAATTTTGAAAAAAGCGTAAGACTATAGCCTTACCGTTTTTTATAATTTCTAGTGATTTCGAAAAATGAGGAAAACTGGCAAAACGCAAGGCTATAGCCTTACGGTCTTGCACAGCATGCCGTTTTTCATCATTTTGAGCATTTTTGAGCATTTTCGAAAAATGTCGAAATTTTGAAAAAAGCGTAAGACTATAGCCTTACCGTTTTTTATAATTTCTAGTGATTTCGAAAAATGAGGAAAACTGGCAAAACGCAAGGCTATAGCCTTACGGTCTTGCACAGCATGCCGTTTTTCATAATTTTGAGCGTTTTTGAGCATTTTCGAAAAATGTCGAAATTTTGAAAAAAGCGTAAGGCTATAGCCTTACCGTTTTTCATGATTTTGAGCGATTTCGAAAAGTGAGGAAAACTGGCCAAAATGCAAGGCTATAGCCTTACGGTCTTGCACAGCATGCCGTTTTTCATCATTTTGAGCATTTTTGAGCATTTTCGAAAAATGTCGAAATTTTGAAAAAAGCAGCCTTACCGTTTTTCATGATTTTGAGCGATTTCGAAAAGTGAGGAAAACTGGCAAAAATGCAAGGCTATAGCGTTATGGTCTTGCACAGCATGCCGTTTTCATCATTTTGAGCATTTTTGAGCATTTTCGAAAAATGTCGAAATTTTGAAAAAAGTGTAAGGCTATAGCCTTACCGTTTTTTATAATTCTAGTGATTTCGAAAAATGAGGAAAACTGAGGAAAACTGGCAAAACGCAAGGCTATAGCCTTACGGTCTTGCACAGCATGCCGTTTTTCATAATTTTGAGCGTTTTTGAGCATTTTCGAAAAATGTTGAAATTTTGAAAAAAGCGTAAGGCTATAGCCTTACCGTTTTTCATGATTTTGAGCGATTTCGAAAAATGACGAAAACTGGCAAAACGCAAGGCTATAGCCTTACGGTCTTGCACAGCATGCCGTTTTTCATCATTTTGAGCATTTTTGAGCATTTTCGAAAAATGTCGAAATTTTGAAAAAAGCGTAAGGCTATAGCCTTACCGTTTTCCATGATTTTGAGCGATTTCGAAAAGTGAGGAAAACTGGCCAAAATGCAAGGCTATAGCCTTACGGTCTTGCACAGCATGCCGTTTTTCATCATTTTGAGCATTTTTGAGCATTTTCGAAAAATGTCGAAATTTTGAAAAAAGCGTAAGACTATAGCCTTACCGTTTTTTATAATTTCTAGTGATTTCGAAAAATGAGGAAAACTGGCAAAACGCAAGGCTATAGCCTTACGGTCTTGCACAGCATGCCGTTTTTCATAATTTTGAGCGTTTTTGAGCATTTTCGAAAAATGTCGAAATTTTGAAAAAAGCGTAAGGCTATAGCCTTACCGTTTTTCATAATTTTGAGCGATTTCGAAAAATGACGAAAACTGGCAAAACGCAAGGCTATAGCCTTACGGTCTTGCACAGCATGCCGTTTTTCATCATTTTGAGCATTTTTGAGCATTTTCGAAAAATGTTGAAATTTTGAAAAAAGCGTAAGGCTATAGCCTTACCGTTTTTCATGATTTTGAGCGATTTCGAAAAGTGAGGAAAACTGGCCAAAATGCAAGGCTATAGCCTTACGGTCTTGCACAGCATGCCGTTTTTCATCATTTTTAGCATTTTTGAGCATTTTCGAAAAATGTCGAAATTTTGAAAAAAGCGTAAGACTATAGCCTTACCGTTTTTTATAATTTCTAGTGATTTCGAAAAATGAGGAAAACTGGCAAAACGCAAGGCTATAGCCTTACGGTCTTGCACAGCATGCCGTTTTTCATCATTTTGAGCATTTTTGAGCATTTTCGAAAAATGTCGAAATTTTGAAAAAAGCGTAAGGCTATAGCCTTACTGTTTTTCATGATTTTGAGCGATTTCGAAAAGTGAGGAAAACTGGCCAAAATGCAAGGCTATAGCCTTACGGTCTTGCACAGCATGCCGTTTTTCATCATTTTGAGCATTTTTGAGCATTTTCGAAAAATGTCGAAATTTTGAAAAAAGCGTAAGACTATAGCCTTACCGTTTTTTTATAATTTCTAGTGATTTCGAAAAATGAGGAAAACTGGCAAAACGCAAGGCTATAGCCTTACGGTCTTGCACAGCATGCCGTTTTTCATAATTTTGAGCGTTTTTGAGCATTTTCGAAAAATGTCGAAATTTTGAAAAAAGCGTAAGGCTATAGCCTTACCGTTTTTCATAATTTTGAGCGATTTCGAAAAATGACGAAAACTGGCAAAACGCAAGGCTATAGCCTTACGGTCTTGCACAGCATGCCGTTTTTCATCATTTTGAGCATTTTTGAGCATTTTCGAAAAATGTCGAAATTTTGAAAAAAGCGTAAGGCTATAGCCTTACCGTTTTTCATGATTTTGAGCGATTTCGAAAAGTGAGGAAAACTGGCCAAAATGCAAGGCTATAGCCTTACGGTCTTGCACAGCATGCCGTTTTTCATCATTTTGAGCATTTTTGAGCATTTTCGAAAAATGTCGAAATTTTGAAAAAAGCGTAAGGCTATAGCCTTAGCGTTTTTCATGATTTTGAGCGATTTCGAAAAGTGAGGAAAACTGGCCAAAATGCAAGGCTATAGCCTTACGGTCTTGCACAGCATGCCGTTTTTCGTCATTTTGAGCATTTTTGAGCATTTTCGAAAAATGTCGAAATTTTGAAAAAAGCGTAAGGCTATAGCCTTACCGTTTTTCATGATTTTGAGCGATTTCGAAAAGTGAGGAAAACTGGCCAAAATGCAAGGCTATAGCCTTACGGTCTTGCACAGCATGCCGTTTTTCATCATTTTGAGCATTTTTGAGCATTTTCGAAAAATGTCGAAATTTTGAAAAAAGCGTAAGACTATAGCCTTACCGTTTTTTATAATTTCTAGTGATTTCGAAAAATGAGGAAAACTGGCAAAACGCAAGGCTATAGCCTTACGGTCTTGCACAGCATGCCGTTTTTCATCATTTTGAGCGTTTTTGAGCATTTTCGAAAAATGTCGAAATTTTGAAAAAAGCGTAAGGCTATAGCCTTACCGTTTTTCATGATTTTGAGCGATTTCGAAAAGTGAGGAAAACTGGCCAAAATGCAAGGCTATAGCCTTACGGTCTTGCACAGCATGCCGTTTTTCATCATTTTGAGCATTTTTGAGCATTTTCGAAAAATGTCGACATTTTGAAAAAAGCGTAAGGCTATAGCCTTACCGTTTTTCATAATTTTGAGTGATTTCGAAAAATGAGGAAAACTGGCAAAACGCAAGGCTATAGCCTTACGGTCTTGCACAGCATGCCGTTTTTCATCATTTTGAGCATTTTTGAGCATTTTCGAAAAATGTCGAAATTTTGAAAAAAGCGTAAGACTATAGCCTTACCGTTTTTTATAATTTCTAGTGATTTCGAAAAATGAGGAAAACTGGCAAAACGCAAGGCTATAGCCTTACGGTCTTGCACAGCATGCCGTTTTTCATAATTTTGAGCGTTTTTGAGCATTTTCGAAAAATGTCGAAATTTTGAAAAAAGCGTAAGGCTATAGCCTTACCGTTTTTCATGATTTTGAGCGATTTCGAAAAATGACGAAAACTGGCAAAACGCAAGGCTATAACCTTACGATCTTGCACAGCATGCCGTTTTTCATCATTTTGAGCATTTTTGAGCATTTTCGAAAAATGTCGAAATTTTGAAAAAAGCGTAAGACTATAGCCTTACCGTTTTTTATAATTTCTAGTGATTTCGAAAAATGAGGAAAACTGGCAAAACGCAAGGCTATAGCCTTACGGTCTTGCACAGCATGCCGTTTTTCATAATTTTGAGCGTTTTTGAGCATTTTTGAAAAATGTCGAAATTTTGAAAAAAGCGTAAGGCTATAGCCTTACCGTTTTTCATGATTTTGAGCGATTTCGAAAAATGACAAAAACTGGCAAAAACGCAAGGCTATAACCTTACGATCTTGCACAGCATGCCGTTTTTCATCATTTTGAGCATTTTTGAGCATTTTCGAAAAATGTCGAAATTTTGAAAAAAGCGTAAGGCTATAGCCTTACCGTTTTTCATGATTTTGAGCGATTTCGAAAAGTGAGGAAAACTGGCAAAAATGCAAGGCTATAGCCTTACGGTCTTGCACAGCATGCCGTTTTTCATCATTTTGAGCATTTTTGAGCATTTTCAAAAAATGTCGAAATTTTGAAAAAAGCGTAAGGCTATAGCCTTACCGTTTTTCATGATTTTGAGCGATTTCGAAAAGTGAGGAAAACTGGCCAAAATGCAAGGCTATAGCCTTACGGTCTTGCACAGCATGCCGTTTTTCATCATTTTGAGCATTTTTGAGCATTTTCGAAAAATGTCGAAATTTTGAAAAAAGCGTAAGGCTATAGCCTTAGCGTTTTTCATGATTTTGAGCGATTTCGAAAAGTGAGGAAAACTGGCCAAAATGCAAGGCTATAGCCTTACGGTCTTGCACAGCATGCCGTTTTTCGTCATTTTGAGCATTTTTGAGCATTTTCGAAAAATGTCGAAATTTTGAAAAAAGCGTAAGGCTATAGCCTTACCGTTTTTCATGATTTTGAGCGATTTCGAAAAGTGAGGAAAACTGGCCAAAATGCAAGGCTATAGCCTTACGGTCTTGCACAGCATGCCGTTTTTCATCATTTTGAGCATTTTTGAGCATTTTCGAAAAATGTCGAAATTTTGAAAAAAGCGTAAGACTATAGCCTTACCGTTTTTTATAATTTCTAGTGATTTCGAAAAATGAGGAAAACTGGCAAAACGCAAGGCTATAGCCTTACGGTCTTGCACAGCATGCCGTTTTTCATCATTTTGAGCGTTTTTGAGCATTTTCGAAAAATGTGGAAATTTTGAAAAAAGCGTAAGGCTATAGCCTTACCGTTTTTCATGATTTTGAGCGATTTCGAAAAGTGAGGAAAACTGGCCAAAATGCAAGGCTATAGCCTTACGGTCTTGCACAGCATGCCGTTTTTCATCATTTTGAGCATTTTTGAGCATTTTCGAAAAATGTCGAAATTTTGAAAAAAGCGTAAGACTATAGCCTTACCGTTTTTTATAATTTTAGTGATTTCGAAAAATGAGGAAAACTGGCAAAACGCAAGGCTATAGCCTTACGGTCTTGCACAGCATGCAGCTTTTCATCATTTTCAGCATTTTTGAGCATTTTCGAAAAATGTCGAAATTTTGAAAAAAGCGTAAGACTATAGCCTTACCGTTTTTTATAATTTCTAGTGATTTCGAAAAATGAGGAAAACTGGCAAAACGCAAGGCTATAGCCTTACGGTCTTGCACAGCATGCCGTTTTTCATAATTTTGAGCGTTTTTGAGCATTTTCGAAAAATGTCGAAATTTTGAAAAAAGCGTAAGGCTATAGCCTTACCGTTTTTCATGATTTTGAGCGATTTCGAAAAATGACGAAAACTGGCAAAACGCAAGGCTATAGCCTTACGGTCTTGCACAGCATGCCGTTTTTCATCATTTTGAGCATTTTTGAGCATTTTCGAAAAATGTCGAAATTTTGAAAAAAGCGTAAGGCTATAGCCTTACCGTTTTTCATGATTTTGAGCGATTTCGAAGAGTGAGGAAAACTGGCCAAAATGCAAGGCTATAGCCTTACGGTCTTGCACAGCATGCCGTTTTTCATCATTTTGAGCATTTTTGAGCATTTTCGAAAAATGTCGAAATTTTGAAAAAAGCAGCCTTACCGTTTTTCATGATTTTGAGCGATTTCGAAAAGTGAGGAAAACTGGCAAAAATGCAAGGCTATAGCGTTATGGTCTTGCACAGCATGCCGTTTTCATCATTTTGAGCATTTTTGAGCATTTTCGAAAAATGTCGAAATTTTGAAAAAAGCGTAAGGCTATAGCCTTACCGTTTTTTATAATTTCTAGTGATTTCGAAAAATGAGGAAAACTGGCAAAACGCAAGGCTATAGCCTTACGGTCTTGCACAGCATGCCGTTTTTCATCATTTTGAGCATTTTTGAGCATTTTCGAAAAATGTTGAAATTTTGAAAAAAGCGTAAGGCTATAGCCTTACTGTTTTTCATAATTTTGAGCGATTTCGAAAAATGACGAAAACTGGCAAAACGCAAGGCTATAGCCTTACGGTCTTGCACAGCATGCCGTTTTTCATCATTTTGAGCATTTTTGAGCATTTTCGAAAAATGTCGAAATTTTGAAAAAAGCGTAAGGCTATAGCCTTACCGTTTTTCATGATTTTGAGCGATTTCGAAAAGTGAGGAAAACTGGCCAAAATGCAAGGCTATAGCCTTACGGTCTTGCACAGCATGCCGTTTTTCATCATTTTGAGCATTTTTGAGCATTTTCGAAAAATGTTGAAATTTTGAAAAAAGCGTAAGGCTATAGCCTTACCGTTTTTCATGATTTTGAGCGATTTCGAAAAGTGAGGAAAACTGGCCAAAATGCAAGGCTATAGCCTTACGGTCTTGCACAGCATGCCGTTTTTCATCATTTTGAGCATTTTTGAGCATTTTCGAAAAATGTCGAAATTTTGAAAAAAGCGTAAGACTATAGCCTTACCGTTTTTTATAATTTCTAGTGATTTCGAAAAATGAGGAAAACTGGCAAAACGCAAGGCTATAGCCTTACGGTCTTGCACAGCATGCCGTTTTTCATCATTTTGAGCGTTTTTGAGCATTTTCGAAAAATGTCGAAATTTTGAAAAAAGCGTATGGCTATAGCCTTACCGTTTTTCATGATTTTGAGCGATTTCGAAAAATGACGAAAACTGGCCAAAATGCAAGGCTATAGCCTTACGGTCTTGCACAGCATGCCGTTTTTCATCATTTTGAGCATTTTTGAGCATTTTCGAAAAATGTCGAAATTTTGAAAGAAGCGTAAGACTATAGCCTTACCGTTTTTTATAATTTCTAGTGATTTCGAAAAATGAGGAAAACTGGCAAAACGCAAGGCTATAGCCTTACGGTCTTGCACAGCATGCCGTTTTTCATCATATTGAGCATTTTTGAGCATTTTCGAAAAATGTCGAAATTTTGAAAAAGCGTAAGACCTTACCGTTTTTTATAATTTCTAGTGATTTCGAAAAATGAGGAAAACTGGCAAAACGCAAGGCTATAGCCTTATGGTCTTGCACAGCATGCCGTTTTTCATCATTTTGAGCATTTTTGAGCATTTTTGAAAAATGTCGAAATTTTGAAAAAAGCGTAAGGCTATAGCCTTACCGTTTTTCATGATTTTGAGCGATTTCGAAAAATGACGAAAACTGGCAAAACGCAAGGCTATAGCCTTACGGTCTTGCACAGCATGCCGTTTTTCATCATTTTGAGCATTTTTGAGCATTTTCGAAAAATGTCGAAATTTTGAAAAAAGCGTAAGGCTATAGCCTTACCGTTTTTCATGATTTTGAGCGATTTTGAAAAGTGAGGAAAACTGGCCAAAATGCAAGGCTATAGCCTTACGGTCTTGCACAGCATGCCGTTTTTCATCATTTTGAGCATTTTTGAGCATTTTCAAAAAATGTCGAAATTTTGAAAAAAGCGTAAGGCTATAGCCTTACCGTTTTTCATGATTTTGAGCGATTTTGAAAAGTGAGGAAAACTGGCCAAAATGCAAGGCTATAGCCTTACGGTCTTGCACAGCATGCCGTTTTTCATCATTTTGAGCATTTTTGAGCATTTTCGAAAAATGTCGAAATTTTGAAAAAAGCGTAAGGCTATAGCCTTAGCGTTTTTCATGATTTTGAGCGATTTCGAAAAGTGAGGAAAACTGGCCAAAATGCAAGGCTATAGCCTTACGGTCTTGCACAGCATGCCGTTTTTCATCATTTTGAGCATTTTTGAGCATTTTCGAAAAATGTCGAAATTTTGAAAAAAGCATAAGGCTATAGCCTTACCGTTTTTCATGATTTTGAGCGATTTCGAAAAATGAGGAAAACTGGCCAAAATGCAAGGCTATAGCCTTACGGTCTTGCACAGCATGCCGTTTTTCATCATTTTGAGCATTTTCGAAAAATGTCGAAATTTTGAAAAAAGCGTAAGACTATAGCCTTACCGTTTTTTATAATTTCTAGTGATTTCGAAAAATGAGGAAAACTGGCAAAACGCAAGGCTATAGCCTTACGGTCTTGCACAGCATGCCGTTTTTCATCATTTTGAGCGTTTTTGAGCATTTTCGAAAAATGTCGAAATTTTGAAAAAAGCGTAAGGCTATAGCCTTACCGTTTTTCATGATTTTGAGCGATTTCGAAAAGTGAGGAAAACTGGCCAAAATGCAAGGCTATAGCCTTACGGTCTTGCACAGCATGCCGTTTTTCATCATTTTGAGCATTTTTGAGCATTTTCGAAAAATGTCGAAATTTTGAAAAAAGCGTAAGACTATAGCCTTACCGTTTTTTATAATTTCTAGTGATTTCGAAAAATGAGGAAAACTGGCAAAACGCAAGGCTATAGCCTTACGGTCTTGCACAGCATGCCGTTTTTCATCATTTTGAGCATTTTTGAGCATTTTCGAAAAATGTCGAAATTTTGAAAAAAGCGTAAGACTATAGCCTTACCGTTTTTTATAATTTCTAGTGATTTCGAAAAATGAGGAAAACTGGCAAAACGCAAGGCTATAGCCTTACGGTCTTGCACAGCATGCCGTTTTTCATAATTTTGAGCGTTTTTGAGCATTTTCGAAAAATGTCGAAATTTTGAAAAAAGCGTAAGGCTATAGCCTTACCGTTTTTCATGATTTTGAGCGATTTCGAAAAATGACGAAAACTGGCAAAACGCAAGGCTATAGCCTTACGGTCTTGCACAGCATGCCGTTTTTCATCATTTTGAGCATTTTTGAGCATTTTCGAAAAATGGCGAAATTTTGAAAAAAGCGTAAGGCTATAGCCTTACCGTTTTTCATGATTTTGAGCGATTTCGAAGAGGAAAACGCAAGGCTATAGCCTTACGGTCTTGCACAGCATGCCGTTTTTCATCATTTTGAGCATTTTTGAGCATTTTCGAAAATGTCGAAATTTTGAAAAAAGCAGCCTTACCGTTTTTCATGATTTTGAGCGATTTCGAAAAGTGAGGAAAACTGGCAAAAATGCAAGGCTTTAGCGTCATGGTCTTGCACAGCATGCCGTTTTCATCATTTTGATCATTTTTGAGCATTTTCGAAAAATGTCGAAATTTTGAAAAAAGCGTAAGGCTATAGCCTTACCGTTTTTTATAATTCTAGTGATTTCGAAAAATGAGGAAAACTGGCAAAACGCAAGGCTATAGCCTTACGGTCTTGCACAGCATGCCGTTTTTCATCATTTTGAGCATTTTTGAGCATTTTCGAAAAATGTTGAAATTTTGAAAAAAGCGTAAGGCTATAGCCTTACCGTTTTTCATAATTTTGAGCGATTTCGAAAAATGACGAAAACTGGCAAAAACGCAAGGCTATAGCCTTACGGTCTTGCACAGCATGCCGTTTTTCATCATTTTGAGCATTTTTGAGCATTTTCGAAAAATGTCGAAATTTTGAAAAAAGCGTAAGGCTATAGCCTTACCGTTTTTCATGATTTTGAGCGATTTCGAAAAGTGAGGAAAACTGGCCAAAATGCAAGGCTATAGCCTTACGGTCTTGCACAGCATGCCGTTTTTCATCATTTTGAGCATTTTTGAGCATTTTCGAAAAATGTTGAAATTTTGAAAAAAGCGTAAGGCTATAGCCTTACCGTTTTTCATGATTTTGAGCGATTTCGAAAAGTGAGGAAAACTGGCCAAAATGCAAGGCTATAGCCTTACGGTCTTGCACAGCATGCCGTTTTTCATCATTTTGAGCATTTTTGAGCATTTTCGAAAAATGTCGAAATTTTGAAAAAAGCGTAAGACTATAGCCTTACCGTTTTTTATAATTTCTAGTGATTTCGAAAAATGAGGAAAACTGGCAAAACGCAAGGCTATAGCCTTACGGTCTTGCACAGCATGCCGTTTTTCATCATTTTGAGCATTTTTGAGCATTTTCGAAAAATGTCGAAATTTTGAAAAAAGCGTAAGACTATAGCCTTACCGTTTTTTATAATTTCTAGTGATTTCGAAAAATGAGGAAAACTGGCAAAACGCAAGGCTATAGCCTTACGGTCTTGCACAGCATGCCGTTTTTCATAATTTTGAGCGTTTTTGAGCATTTTCGAAAAATGTCGAAATTTTGAAAAAAGCGTAAGGCTATAGCCTTACCGTTTTTCATGATTTTGAGCGATTTCGAAAAATGACGAAAACTGGCAAAACGCAAGGCTATAGCCTTACGGTCTTGCACAGCATGCCGTTTTTCATCATTTTGAGCATTTTTTAGCATTTTCGAAAAATGGCGAAATTTTGAAAAAAGCGTAAGGCTATAGCCTTACCGTTTTTCATGATTTTGAGCGATTTCGAAGAGGAAAACTGGCCAAAATGCAAGGCTATAGCCTTACGGTCTTGCACAGCATGTCGTTTTTCATCATTTTGAGCATTTTTGAGCATTTTCGAAAAATGTCGAAATTTTGAAAAAAGCAGCCTTACCGTTTTTCATGATTTTGAGCGATTTCGAAAAGTGAGGAAAACTGGCAAAAATGCAAGGCTTTAGCGTCATGGTCTTGCACAGCATGCCGTTTTCATCATTTTGATCATTTTTGAGCATTTTCGAAAAATGTCGAAATTTTGAAAAAAGCGTAAGGCTATAGCCTTACCGTTTTTTATAATTCTAGTGATTTCGAAAAATGAGGAAACCTGGCAAAACGCAAGGCTATAGCCTTACGGTCTTGCACAGCATGCCGTTTTTCATAATTTTGAGCGTTTTTGAGCATTTTCGAAAAATGTTGAAATTTTGAAAAAAGCGTAAGGCTATAGCCTTACCGTTTTTCATAATTTTGAGCGATTTCGAAAAATGACGAAAACTGGCAAAACGCAAGGCTATAGCCTTACGGTCTTGCACAGCATGCCGTTTTTCATCATTTTGAGCATTTTTGAGCATTTTCGAAAAATGTCGAAATTTTGAAAAAAGCGTAAGGCTATAGCCTTACCGTTTTTCATGATTTTGAGCGATTTCGAAAAGTGAGGAAAACTGGCCAAAATGCAAGGCTATAGCCTTACGGTCTTGCACAGCATGCCGTTTTTCATCATTTTGAGCATTTTTGAGCATTTTCGAAAAATGTTGAAATTTTGAAAAAAGCGTAAGGCTATAGCCTTACCGTTTTTCATGATTTTGAGCGATTTCGAAAAGTGAGGAAAACTGGCCAAAATGCAAGGCTATAGCCTTACGGTCTTGCACAGCATGCCGTTTTTCATCATTTTGAGCATTTTTGAGCATTTTCGAAAAATGTCGAAATTTTGAAAAAAGCGTAAGACTATAGCCTTACCGTTTTTTATAATTTCTAGTGATTTCGAAAAATGAGGAAAACTGGCAAAACGCAAGGCTATAGCCTTACGGTCTTGCACAGCATGCCGTTTTTCATCATTTTGAGCATTTTTGAGCATTTTCGAAAAATGTCAAAATTTTGAAAAAAGCGTAAGGCTATAGCCTTACCGTTTTTCATGATTTTGAGCGATTTCGAAAAATGACGAAAACTGGCAAAAACGCAAGGCTATAGCCTTACGGTCTTGCACAGCATGCCGTTTTTCATCATTTTGAGCATTTTTGAGCATTTTCGAAAAATGTCGAAATTTTGAAAAAAGCGTAAGGCTATAGCCTTACCGCTTTTCATGATTTTGAGCGATTTCGAATAATGACGAAAACTGGCAAAAACGCAAGGCTATAGCCTTACAGTCTTGCACAGCATGCCGTTTTTCATCATTTTGAGCATTTTTGAGCATTTTCGAAAGCATTTTGAGCATTTTTCGAAATTTTGAAAAAAGCGTAAGGCTATAGCCTTACCGTTTTTCATCGTTTTGAGGATTTAAAAAAAATGACAAAAAATGACCAAACCTGGCAAAAATGCAACGCTATAGCCTCACGGTCTTGCACAGCATGCCGTTCTTTATCGTTTTGAGGATTTTTGAGGACTTTCGGACAATGTCGAAATTTTGTAAAAAGCGTAAGGCTATAGCCTTACCGTTTTTCATCGTTTTGGAGATTTTTGAGGATTTTCAAAAAATAACGAAACCTGGCAAAATGCAAGGCTATAGCCTTGCGATCTTGCACAGCATGCCATTTTTCATCGTTTTGAGGATTTTCAAGGATTTTCGAAAAATGACGAAATCGAAGAGCAGCGACAGATTATATACATGACCTCGGAACACATGCTATAGTATGATTTTTTGAGACTTTTGAAAAATGTCGAAATCTATGAAAAACGACATAATTTATACGAATAAATGAAACAGAGCAGAGGTCGATGTCATTTTTCTGTATAAATGGTGATAGTCAAAGGAAAATGAAGACTGATGTACACGTTTGCCTGTCCCAGGTGGCTCTGTGGGTTTGGCTCCAGACAGTAGGCCATTATATCTGGAGGTTGGAAGTTCAAACCCCGCTCAAATACCTACTTTTAGCCTCAATATAAGACTATGTTTTTTTCCCAATGGAAATATCCCATTAATGGAGTCGTCTTATATTCAGGGGCTATACTATTTGACTTTCAATGTCCTTTTTTTCTGTAAATGGGTCTTGAAAAATGAGGGTCGTCTTATAAACGAGTCGTCTTATATTCGGGACAATACGGTACTTACTTTTAGCATCAACATTGAATTGACCCCATTATAAATTATAAAGCTTTATGTTTCTACAACGATGAAACATTTCAAAGGTTCCATTTCAGGCAAACATACTTTATATGAATAAATAAAAAACAGCAGAGATAGATGTCATTTTTCTGTATGAATGGTACTACTCAAAGCCAAATGAAGACTGACCTACACCATACAGCCGTCTCAGGTGGTGCAGTGGGTTTGGCTCTAGACAATGGGCCTTTATCTGGAGGTTGCGAGTTCAAACCCCACTCAAGTACTTCATTTTGGAATAACATTGAATTGACCCATTATGAATTATAAAGCTTTATATTTCTACAACGATGAAGCATTTCAAAGGTCCCTTTTCAGGCAAACATGTCCACCATAATATGAACCTAAATAACGTTAAATGGGGTTTCTACGTGTAAGTATGTAGGACCAACATAATAAAGTTTTCCATTGGAATGCATTGGGCGTTTAAGTTAAATAACTCAGAAACTACAAAACATTTCAAAGTAAAAAAGTTCCAGCATGTATCTCCACTGTAAGCTGAATCTAAAAAAGTGTGAATGAAGTTTTTTGGTGAACGTGATTTTTTTTACCCCCCTTGTAGCTCCCATTGACCCCATTATAAAAAGTCTCAAATTTGGAAGCACTATATTTCTAAAACGATAAAACATTTCAAAGATTCCTTTTCAGGCAAATATGTCCACCGTAAGATGAGCGTTAATAGCCATAAATGGCGTTTCTAGGTATAAGTATGTAGGATGAATATCATTATAAAGTTTGTGCTATTGCCATTGAAAATGCATTGGGCGTTTAAGTAAAAAAAAAACTCAGAAACTACAAACCATTTCAAAGTAAAAAGTGATTGAAAGATATACTATAGTTTATGGTTTTGGATGACATCGTACGGTACTATATGAGTCGTTTTGATTTTTTTAAATAAAAATCAAAGAAAAAAGAAAACTACTAGAATTACTGGTTTTATTTCTCTGTTGAACGCATTGGATGACAATGAACACAGTACAACATCTGGGACTTGAACCCGGGCCCACAAATTCCCAGGCACAACCTTTATCCAGTGAGCCACGATGGCTGCTTGGTATGCTTAAAAAATGCCAAATGGAAAGTGACTGGAACACCAAAGGCTTGCTTCCGTTGTTTTTTTTCCCGTTATTTTTCGAGAAATGTCAAAAAACGCAAGGCTATAGCCTTACGGTCTTGCACAGCATGCCGTTTTTTCATCGTTTTGAGGATTTTCAAAAAATGTCAAAAAATGACCAAACCTGGCAAAAGCGCAACGCTATAGCATTACGGTCTTGCACAGCATGCCTTTTTTATCGTTTTGAGGATTTTTGAGATGTCAAAAGATGTCGAAATTTTGAAAAAACGCAAGGCTATAGCCTTACGTTTTTTCATCGTTTTGAGGATTTTCGAAAAATGACAAAACCTGGCAAAACCTGGCAAAAACGCAAGGCTATAGACTTACGGCCTTGCAGAGTATGCTGTTCTTTATCACTTTGAGGATTTTTTAGGACTTTCGAAAAATGTCAAAATTTTCGAAAAAGTTAAATATTTCGAAAAAAAACAAAAAACAAAAAAACGCAAGGCTATAGCCTTATGGTTTTTCATTGTTTTGAGGATTTTCGAAAAATGTCGAAATTTCGAAAAAACGCAAGGCTATAGCCTTACGGTTTGACGAAATGACGAAAAATGTCAAACGTCACAAGGCACACAGGTGATATCATGCTGCTCCATGATGTACGAATGATGCTCTATTTTGGCAGGATAATAATAATAATGGACGCCCAGGTCTCTTTATTTTATTTTTCTCTCACTGTAGAATTTCCTGTTGTTGTCTATGGTGCATTGGTGCTGACGTTTTAAGGGACATTATTTGTGCTAAATAGCTGAAAATCTCCATGTCCTACCTGGGCTGTCTGTTGAACACTATTTCTGTTATATTGGCTGCAGACTGCAGCAGGACATCTGTGTTATACACTGCAAAATATAATGTACCTTTACAGTATATTTCTGGAAATCTCAATGTCCTTTCCATTTATGTTGTATTGGCAAAAAATAATAATATATACGGTATAGGAATATGGGAAATGTCGTGCTCAATGTCTGCAAGATTTAATGTCCAGTTTCTGGAATTGGCTGCAAGCATCAGCGGATAAACATATGTTATTGTATCCGGTTTCATGTGTTCATTCTTATTGAAGCAATTACTCTTATTACACAGTGGCGTTTCTAAGCAATTTGGAGCCCTAGGCAAGATTTTCCCTGGAGCCCCCCATACCAAATGGACCCTTACGGGTCCATTTGGTAAGGGGGGCTCCAGGTAAAATCTTCTGCAAAATGACGCATCCAAGGGATAAAACTATGAATTATTTTTTAACTAAATAACATATTATATGTGTTTTAAAATTTCAATTCTAGTTCCATATTATCCATATTAGTCTTATTAGCCTGGTATCCTTTTAAAGCATCTCTGGTAGTCGCCCCCCTCCTGCCTAGTCTGCCTAATGGCAAAAACGCCCCTGATTCAACATTGCGGTGAAAGGCCCCAATCCTTGCTGGGTGGCATCAGGTTTTTCAGAAACGGCAGTGTCTCAGACTGTGACATGTTGCTTGTAGATCTGCTATTAACCTGTTGTAATAAAGTGAAGGCGGTAACACATACCCCTGGGCCATCAGTAGCTGTGTATGGGATTATATATATATAATATATATATATATATATATATATATATATATATTTATATATATATATATATATATATATATATTATATATATATATATATATATTTATATATATATTATATATCCTGTGATGTGTGGCCCCCTTCATGTGGGATTAAATGCAGCAAGTATGAAGAAAAAAAGACCACCCCACATACTATCTGTGCGGTACCGTCTTGTTGAGATACACTAGTTTATAGAAGTTGAATCCTCCACATACTTTGCACATGAAGCACTTGTAAAAGCAAATGCCGTGGAATGTATAGGCCCACAACCTTTATCTGACTTCTAATGGTCTGCAAATCGTATCATTGTTGAATAACACTTGAAAGTTATCTGCACAATTAGCAAAGCCATGTGGAAAACAGAAAGGGGCAACTCCTGACCAAACAAATGGCCTGAGGTCGGTGGCTGCTGACTTAAGCAGAATGACCAAGACAGATAGAACACGGTCTAGTGATATGGACAGGAATGGCAGGTATATATAGGAGGTCTCTGGCCTTCAGTCAGCTGTACAGAGGCACCATGGGCAAGCTACTCATCTGCGTTGGTAAGTCGATAAACTAGCTGTCGAGCAGGGTTAATTATAGTGATGGATTTCTCATTTTACTTTAGTTTTAGTTATAGTTTTTACTCTCTCTTTTTTAATTTAGTTAGTTTTAATTAGTTTTTAGGGTGCATTTGCTAGTTTTTATTTAGTTTTTATTATTGTAAAAAGTTTTAGTTTTAGTTAGTTTTAGTTTGAGTTTCAGTTTTCTTTCTCATACCATACTTTTTTTGTACTTTGTTTTACTTGCAAGTGTGTGTGTGAAAAAAATCCAATAGCCTACTGGTGTTCCGCTGTTGGTATAGAATGTGATTCTAATTCTTTGCGAATTAGCCTAGTTGTTATGGTTAGGCTTAAACTCTCAGAGTCACAGAGTGATTTGTCAGAGTCGAAAAATGCCTCTCTACGGGAGTCTAAATCTTTGGTTAACTCCAAGGTCCTGCAAAAATTAAAATACATGAACCCATGGACTACACCTTACCAATATGACGTCAGACTTCGGCATTCTATCAAGCATAGGATAAATCAGGCTTTTCCTTACTGACCCAACCACCACTTCCCTCCCCTCTCTCTGTCTGCAGGACTGGCTCTCCTGCTGCACGTGCAGCTAGGTAAGACTTCCACTTGGTGCGATACTCTCAAAAACAGCAATACACTACAAAACATCATCAACAACAACAACAACAACAACCCTTGATTATTTCATCACTCGTGCCTGTACTTGTGCAGGATCCTCCTACATCCTCTCCTGCTACTTCACCAACTGGGGACAGTACCGTCCCGGTGCTGGGAAGTACTTCCCCACCAACGTTGACCCGTGTCTCTGTGACCACCTCATCTATGCCTTCGCCGGGATGAACGGGAACGAGATCCAGACCTACGAGTGGGACGACGTCAAGCTCTACGGAGAGTTCAATGCCCTCAAGCAACAGTGAGTGAGCGCCATCGCCAACGCAACAATATGTATTGTCCAATGTCCATATACACACACTAGGGGTGGGACGATTCACTTACCTCACGATAAGATACAATATCGACATTTAGGGTTCTGAAACGAATTATATATTGCGTCTTGAGTCTTAATATGCTGTGATTCAATATGTTGCATTTTTTGCCACAAATGACAGTGCTTTTATAATGCTAGCATATTTTAAAGGAGAAATTCTACCCATTTAATATTTTTTCTGAGTGCGTACAAATGTACAAAACATTCGTACACCCTCAGAAAGAAAAAAGGTTCTAAAAGAAAAATGATTAACAAACACGATATTGATATCACGGCATTAAGAATTGTGATATATTGCTTGGCATATCGATTTTTTGCACACCCCTAACACACACACAAACACTGAACACTGAACACTGAAGGTGTCAGGGTGGAACTCAAGATGTGTGTGGAACAAAATTGCACTCAGACAGGCAGTCCACTATAAGTATTTATTAAACTAAGAACACGACAGGAACAGAACACCAAGACAAGTACTATACTCAAGCACTGAACAAAATGATGAGAGGGTTTAAATAGACACAGGGGTAACTAAACACAGGTGAACATAACTTACAATCAACACTGGGAATGGCTGAGATACAAACTGGACACAGGTGGAGAAACTAGTAATATCACAGGGAGGTGCAAAGACAGGCAAACAATACTAGGCACAAACAGGAAATACTAAGCCAACACTACAAAGTAAAAGTACACAGAACCCATTACACACTCCCAAGAGTTCAAACCCTGACAGAAGGTTTGAGAACTTCATGGTTTTGTTTTGCTTGTGTTTTGTTTTTTAGGAACAGCCAGCTGAAGACCCTGCTGGCCATTGGTGGATGGAACTTTGGCACTGCCAAGTGAGTATTAACTTTTTTTATAGACCCTGTGGATTAGTCTATAGAAAAACCCTATCATCTATTCTAGAGTTCTTTTGGTCCCTCGTCACAATGCTTGTGTCCTGTGAAAGTTATTCCTCTCCATTGGCTGCCATTAAAAACAATAATTTCAGCGCTTTTTTTCCCTTCATTATGTCTATTCTGCCGCGTCCAGCCATGAGTCATAGTCAGATGGCCATTGCAATGCATCACAAGGTCGCAACCATACAGACACCCAACGGATTATAGTAACAAGTTCAACTAAAAATTAGCAGCTGTTGCAAAATCTGCTTCTGTTGCCATAATAACATCCTGCATCATGGACCCGGAAGGTTACATTGCACAGTGGCAGTGTAACGTAGTGGCCACCAGAGGCCGCCAGAGCACAAAGGTTCAAGTTCAAGTCTTTATTAGTGTCCCCTTGGAGCAATTTGTTTTACAGCACAGCAGTATTGGCCTGCATAAAGCAGTACACACAAGACAAACATGTAACATATGTAACATTATGTTTGTCTTGTAACACCACGTTTGTCTTGTGTGTACTGTTTAGGCCAATACTGCTGTCCTGTAAAACAAATTGCCCCAAAGGAGTTAACACTAGAAAGACTAAGGGGTCGTGAGGACCCCTTTTTGAGATTTTGAAGTGGATTTTCTCTGCCTGTGATGGTCTGAAAAAGTTCCCCTTCCATGACTTTTCCTAAATATGCAATTCAAGTAATCTCTGTTTTTCTTTTTGCCTGTAATAATTTCTAAATATGAAATTAGAAGCAATTCTACCTTCCATGACTGGTCTAATCCTCAAAGCTCGAAAAACCTGTTTTCCAATCTTTGTCCTTCCTGGTTGGAAATTCAATTGGAATGTAAATGAGCCATTAGCTGGAACAATAGAGCTGCTCTGGGCATGGAGGTCTGAACTCCTAAGGGGAGAGAATGGGTGAGGTTTTTACGGGTCTCAGAGGCCGAAGAGTCTTCATACTATAGGAGTATTTGCATTCCCAGTCCTGCTTGTGTTAAACAAGATGATGTTCAATAACTCCAGTGCCAGGTGCCTCAGGAATAGGTGTAAGAACTATTGTATTATCCTTCTCTTACATCTCTATATCTCTCTGTCTTCATCTCTCTCTCTCTCTTTCTCTCCCCAGGTTCACCGCCATGGTTTCCAGCCCTTCCACCCGTCAGACCTTCATCCAGAGTGTGATCAAGTTCCTGCGTCAGTACAACTTCGACGGTTTGGACATCGACTGGGAGTACCCAGGCTCTCGTGGCTCCCCAGCTGAGGACAAAGCTCGCTACACTGTCCTGTGTCAGGTCCGCTTTCCTCCCTTCCTCCAGGGGCCCTTAGCTGGGACCGTGTCTCATCCCAACCCATTCTCATTGCCACTGCGTCCTGTCTGGACGCCTCCCTTGGCAACCACTGCGTCCATGTTGGAAGCCACAGGATCTTGCGAGGCGTCTCATATGGATGCATATGTTCAACACTTGCTCCCTCTAGCGGCTACCAAATCATCCACCAAGACAGTAGCCGCGCTGACTCGAACAGGCAACCTACTGACTACTGGCCAAGCTGCCTTACCTCTTGTTGGAGTCTGCGCGGCTACTGTCTTGGTGCATGTTTTGGCAGTTCTATAACTGGCCGCTAGAGGGAGCAAGTGTTGACCATATGAGACGCCTCGCCAGATCCTGTGGCTTCCAACATGGACGCAGTGGTTGCCAAGAGAGGCGTCCAGAAAGGACGCTTGGCAATGAGAACATGCTGCGCATCAATAAAGGAATTTTTGACGGCAGTATATTGAACCCGTCCTGCTTGTCTTTCTCTCATCACCACCACCTCTCTGTAGGAGCTGATGGCTGCCTTCGAGGCTGAAGGTACGCAGTCCAACCGCCCTCGCCTGATGCTCACCGCCGCAGTCTCCGCTGGAAAGGCAACCATCGACTCTGGATACCAGATCTCCGCCATCGGAGGGTCAGTATACATTAGATAACGGCACAAACACATTTAAACATAGATGACCTAGACCACATATGTCAAACTCAAGGCCTGCGGGCCAAACCAGGCCTGTGAATGAATTATCTTTGGCCCACGGGATGATATTTAAATACTGTTAGTACTGGCCCTCTGGTATAAGAAATGAATGCAACTCATTATTTTACTTTCTCAAATCAATTGATTTACTTTTTCACTTTTCACTACATGAGGATCACAGAACCTGAAACTGAGCTTTAATAATGCATTTTCAGTTTTTCTTGCGATTAAGGGACTTAATAGCAAATTAAATTGCTATTAATAGCTGATTTTTGAAGGAAATTAACTTTTCTGCTGCTTGCCCATGCACGTATTGACAACACAGTCCGGCGGCTCTGGCCCTCGACTTGTAACAACTTTTCTATTTTGGCCCGCTGTGTATTTGAGTTTGACATCCCTGAGTCCTAGACGAAATGGTTGCATTGCTTTGAAATACTAAATCAAAATCCACAGTAGCTAAAATAAAGTTTTCATTCTGAGATAGGCAAATCTGACAGCGATGTCCTTTCACACAGTATCCTGGACTACTTCCACGTGATGACCTACGACTTCCACGGCTCCTGGGAGCACATCGTTGGAGAGAACAGCCCTCTGTACAGAGGCCCCAGCTGACCAGGGTCCCCTGATCTACTTCAACATGGTGAGCATAGAGATTCTTCTCTACACATTAGGGATGCCACGGTATGAGCTTTTACAGTGGGGTACGGTTATGGTATTGGAAATCTATACCTCTGTATTTCACAGTATCTGACAAACTCAACAGGCAACAACTGTATGTTCCAACTTCCAGCAGAGCTCCATCACTCATGCTCAAAAATGTCAACAGTGTTGTTGACATTTTGAGCACATGCATGAAAATATAATGAGAGACGTCTGCATAATATGAGCCGTTATATGATGTTTTTGGAAAAAAAATAGCACAAATCATAGCCACGTTGATAACGTTCACAATAATGCAATCCGTTTGTAAATCCGTCAAGTTTTGAGCGAGTTCTAGCTGTTTTTGTTTGGGCTGCCATAGAGCATAGTGTATTTAGTCCTCTCACAAGATGGCCGCCGTGAACGATGTCATGAGGCTCCGCCTCAAGCCATCTAGATTTCTTATATACATATATATGGTAGACACTCACAAACCATGCTATGGCACTATTGGCCCAGCAGATGGCGTGAACGCGCCCCTACTTGCTAAGTAGGAGCGCTCTTCCCCTGTGACATGTCTTCTTTCATATGCACTGATTATTTTCTACAAAGATATATAGCCCTCCCTCACCACGCCTCCCCTCATGGTCCCCTCGCCCCTCATGGTCATAGCCTAGTTTACCTAATGGCAAAAACGCCCCTACCAACTACTGTACATGCTATAACTGTATGGATGAATTTCTGGTACTGTCGGCGTCCGTCAAGAATGGCGGTTGACACCGTTATGTTTCCTCGTCCATGTGCTGTAGGACTACGCCATGAACTACTGGAAGAGCCAGGGCGCCCCCGCCGAGAAGCTGCTGGTTGGATTCCCCACCTACGGACACACCTTCCGTCTGGCTTCCTCTTCCAACACCGCCGTTGGTGCTCCAAACAGCGGACCCGGACCTGCTGGACCCTTCACCCGCCAGGCTGGGTTCTGGGCCTACTATGAGGTATATTCAATTAATCAATTGTTGAATTATTTCCAAAATATCAGCACATTCTTTGTTTGTTTTTCACCCGCCTATCACATGGAACTACTTTTTTAGGGTTAGTGATATGGACAAAATACATAATTCCCTGTGATCGAGGGGTCAAAAATGAATGAAGGATGATATGAGATAGACCCTGGCGAACACCTTGTGTGGTCGAAACGCATTGGTCATTTTCAGCTGCCTTGCTCATAAATAAAACTGGTTGTATACAACTTTTTCCACTGAAGACGTCAACTCACACCTTTGGGAATTAAGCAGTACAAAACTTTTAAGAAGAACAACCATTCTTGTGAATGAAGGTTGTGTTTTGGACATAGTTCGAATGGCAATTAATCATTTTAAATTAATTCTGAAGATGTGATTAATCTGTTTAAAATTGTGAATCATTCAACAGCCCTGATTACTACTCTTCTGAAGGCGTAATAAGTAATATATTACTCTCCTAAGTAATATTGTCCAACCTTTAACCTACACAACATGTCTCTGTTTCCCTTCAGATCTGCACCTTCCTGAAGCAAGGAGCCACTCAGGCCTGGGACACTCCCCAGATGGTGCCTTACGCCTACAACACCCAGACCTGGGTCGGATACGACAACGTCAAGAGCTTCAACATCAAGGTGCACCACTGTAGTATTTGACATATTGTTTGGATTCGTGGCCCACTATAAAGCTTTCTCTTATATTTCCATGCTTGGGGTGCTCTGTGTTTTTGTCCTTAAACCTAAACTTCTTACAGATCGACTGGCTGAAGAAGAGCGGTTTCGGTGGAGCCATGGTCTGGAGTCTGGACCTGGACGACTTCAGCGGCACCTTCTGCGGCGAGGGACCATACCCCCTGATCAACACCATCAAGACCGGCCTGGGAACCGGAGCTGCTGGTATGACATGATACCACTGACACTCTGCCTCGCAAACTCACTCCCTCACAAAACCACATGCATGCACAGAGACCCGCAGAGAGGTGGTTTCTAGTTGCTAAAATAGCGCAAATAGCTGTTCTACATGCTCGTACACCAACTGTTTTCAGGGCACAGCCCAGCACTCTTTAGCTAATGTGGTGTAACAACATGCATTTCTATTTGTGTTCAAATACTTCAAGAGACTTTAGGGGAAAAAACGACATACATAGACTATAACTATAGTATGCCGTTTTTCATAGTTTTCGGTGATTTAATAGCCCGCTATATTAAGTCATTTCGGAGTCATCATTTTGGAGGTTTGATTTTTTTAATGAAAATCACAAAGAAAAAAAAACATACAAGGAATCCTGGTTTTAATTCTCTGTTGAAAGCATTAGATCACAATGAACACACAGTACGGTCTGAAACTTGAACCCAGGCCTTCAAATTTTCCGGCAGAATCTTCATCCGATGAGCCCCTGTGGATGCTTTGTGTGCTCACAAAATGTCGAATCGGAAGTGACAGCCTTAAGGGTTTCATACTAAATGTTTTCTTACCGTTTGGAGACACTTATTCCATTCGTCAAGAAAGAAAGAAAGAAAGAAAGAAAGAAAGAAAGAAAGAAAGAAAGAAAGAAAGAAAGAAAGAGCCAGATAAAAGCCTGGCATTTTGTAAAAAAAAAAAGAAAAAAAAGACCCCTTTAACATGTTATTGTCACGTTATTCCTCCCCCTGTCTCCAGGCTGCAAGTACACCCCTCCCGCGCCCCCAAAGCCCCAGCCTAGCGGAGGCGGCGGTGGAAGCAGCGGTGGTGGCGGAAGTGGCAGCGGAGGATCCGGATGGTGCGCCGGCAAGACCGACGGACTCTACCCCGACCCCACCAACAAGAGCGACTACTACAACTGCGCCCAGGGCCGCACCTACCAGGAGAGCTGCGCCACCGGCCTCGTCTTCGACAAGAGCTGCAGCTGCTGCAACTGGGCTTGAATGACGACATGAGTTTTTTTCACTTTGTCATGATGTCCTTTATGAGTTTTATATTCATGGAGCTGGGTGTAAATAGTCCCAAGACCACCACACCACGCTGCAACGGAACGAACGCCATGTGAGAACTGTGCTCCATGACCTTTCTGTCTATAGTGATCGCTGATGGAAACAAAATAAACGTGTCATTCAAAGTCTTTTTTTGTGCTTTGTTTTGTCCCTTTCTGCCTTTGTTTCTCACCCTGTTTGTCATATCTCCTAAAGCTAAAAATTCCAACAAGTGCAAAGAATATGTTTATTGCTGTTGAAAACCGAATATCACAAAAAGAGATCATTTTATATAGCATTAAATTTCCAGCAAGATGACACCACACGAACAAACAGAAACAGCACAGCAAAGGCTGTATCTGAGTTATCTGAGTCTTTATTTGTCGCAAGAAAACAAAAGAAAAAGATGCAAGAACTCTGTAGACTTGGCAGTAGGCCCCACCCACTCCCCAAAACTTCATTTCAGTTCAAATGTAATGGAAATTACACTTCAAATAATGGCTCATTTTTGGAACCAGACTTTTAAAATCTCTTCGAAATCCATCAACAAGGCCTGTCGGTGGGTGGTCGTATGCAGTGTTAAAATGCTTGTGTGTCATTCACAATGATGATGATGTATCATATAGGAAAACTATTGGTAGAGTGGTTTGTCCATCACATGTTATGCTTAGCAGTGATTGGACCTTAGCAGTTAGGGGAGGGGCTTACTGAAAGGTCTATTGAGCAGCCCAGACTACTAACGTCAACAGGTGCGCGGTTCAATACGATTCATGAAAAAAGGGTTATAGTCGCTATGCATGTACTCGGAAAGTTATGCAGGGGTCAGGGTGCCTAAGGAGGGGCAAAAAATGATCTGATTAAAGGTCATTAAACATTACCCCTTTGGAAGCGCTTGTTTTCAATACCTCCTGTGACGTTTAGAAACAGGTGATACGCAGGACCGTTGTTGAGTGATTTCCAACAAATGATTTTAAACCCCAACACTCCATGACACTGCACAATGTTTTACATATCTAAATAGTAGTTATACTGAATCAAGCAACTTAAAAACTGTCTGAGGTGTTCACATAAGCCTGGGTATATGATACGATGATCTAGAAGCGAAATATCCTGTAAAAGAGAACGGGAAAAGGGGGATATGGAAACATGGTTTTGGGTGACCAAAAGCTCACCCGCAGGTCTCTAACACGCGCCCGCACGCACGCACACACACACACACACACACACACACACACACACACACACACACACACACACACACACACACACACACACACACACACACAGTGCACGGACGCAGTGCACAGCATTCTCCCCACACCTACCGCTGGTGGAGCCAATATAACATGGCATGATGGCATATTTAGATCCACTAAAAGTTTAACAACACGTGTATACATCTTTCATTAATAATATGTTGTGTGGTAGAATCTACCACAGTTGAAAACCTTCATCCAATTGTTTTTTTTTTTTTTAATTGTTGTGGCGCCATCAACTGACTGCCACTGAATGTCACTTGAAAGTCATCAGCACAATTGCAGGATAGCAGAGCTAGTAAACAACAGAAAGGGCAAGTACGGTACTGACCAAATAAACTAATGAGGTCACTGCTGGTTTATCAGGCTTATAGTTCACATACATCAGTGAAGTTTGAGTGCCTGACGGATCGTTAATTGCTGCTCCAATTCATTTCCAATGGAAGTCAAGAGGTTTAATCAAACCTTACTGATATTGTGAACTAAGCCTCAGAATAACCAAGCCAGATCAAACATGGTTTACTGATATGCAGAGGAATGGAGGAATATATAAGAGGTTTCTGGCCTTCAGTTAGTTGTACTGAGGCAACATGGGCAAGCTTCTCATCTGCGTTGGTAAGCTGAGACCTTGTTGTTGAAAACAAATTCTCTTTTAGTCTTTTGCAAAGGAATTTAACTTTCAAAAATGTTTTACTGTGTACATTTAGATTAACCTTTAGATTAACATAAACTGGTAATAATAATAATACTGGATATTTGATAGCTTTATTTTTTCAGATATTTGAATCAATAAACAGAGAAAAATCGAAAATAATACTTGGGCTCATTCCATATATATTAATGTCTCTATTTCTCTATCTATTATTTACATCTCTCTCTCTCTCCCTCTGAAGGACTGGCTCTCCTGCTGCATGTGCAGCTAGGTAAGACACAACAGCTCACTGCAAAATTAGAAACATCATCATCAACAAGACCTACCAGTGTCCAGAAATGGGAAAAGCGCGGTGTGTGTGTGTGTCTGACTCTGACTGTCGTCCCTTGCCTAGGATCCTCCTACATCCTCTCCTGTTACTTCACCAGCTGGGGACAGTACCGTTCCGGTGCTGGGAAGTTCATGCCCTCCAACATCGACCCGTGTCTCTGCGACCACATCATCTATGCCTTCGCCACCATGGACAACAACGTGATCAAGACCATTGAGTGGGACGACGTCAAGTTCTACGGAGAGATCCAGGCCCTCAAGAAGCAGTGAGTAGACACACACTTATGGTGACTTAAGATGGAGAACTTTGATTTTTGAAGAGCCTTAGAAAAAAGAAAGAGAGACAAGAAAAAGGTTATTAAAGTTCTGTTATTTATTGCTTATACTGGATATACTAACATCTCTAAACCAACATGCAGGCTGGCACAACGGGGTAAAGTGAGTTGCATTTTTGTCTTTTGCAGGAACAGCAATCTGAAGACCCTGCTGGCCATTGGTGGATGGAACTTTGGAACTTGGCAGTGAGTATTAAACATGAAACCTCAGATACCGTAAAGCATCTGGTGGTCCAAATGGACCCTTGCGGGTCCATTTGGTTCCATGTTTACGCTCTCAAGAGTTAAAATATTCACCTTCTGAATTAGCTTCACAAGTCCACACAACTAGAGAATGTAGAAGATTAATTACATACAGTCAAACATTTTGTGTTTGACTGTTTTGTTTTCTCTGAAGTCCAGCCTGGAATTGTGGACAAAAGCCAAATTTGAAATTTAGTTTGGGAGTCTTTGTGGCTAAAATGTCATCAAATGGTGGTCCTTGGCTCAAATGATGAATAAATAGTGGGCCCTGGTATGAAAAAGGTTGAAAACCACTGCCCTCTTGACTCTTTTGACTTTAACTCTCCTCTCTCTCAGGTTCTCAACCATGGTTTCCACTCCTGCCAACCGTCAGACCTTCATCCAGAGTGCGATTAAGTTCCTGCGTCAGTACGGTTTTGACGGTCTGGACATCGACTGGGAGTTCCCAGGATCTCGTGGCTCCCCACCTGAGGACAAACATCGCTTCACCGTCCTGTGTCAGGTTAGCCTTTCTATCCTGTTGCAGACATAAACACCTCAATGCCAAATAGAATGTGACAGAAACTCCAGAGGTTTGCTTCCATTGCTTCCTAACACTTAAAGGTAGGGGAAGTGATTTGAAATTCATGGTGTAGTACCAGCCTGGTGCACTAGGGGCCCCCAAAAGTAGCTACACTATGTGAACCTGCTGCTCGATCCTGATTGGAGGAGAATTCACCGTCCACCTGGGGAACTTTTATTAGCTCCTCTGCTAACGTGGGGGAGGGGGAACCTCCATATATGGTCTGCACATCTTATTTTTGAGCATTTTAACAGAAAAAAGGGTGATATCTGACAAAAGTGAAATCACTTCCCCTACCTTTAACGATTTTCAACATACTATAGTATGTCGAAAATTGTCGTTTTCGACATTTTTCGAAAATCCTCAAAAACGATGAAAAACGGCATACTATAGCATGTTGTCCGAGACCATGTACTATAGCCTGTCGTTTTTCTTCGATATCGTGATTTTTCGAAAATCCTCCAGAACTCCCACCACGGGACTCTGCCAATCAAGGAAATCTCAGAATTTTAATGACATTTTTTCTTCTTTATCTTAGATCGTTTCATTATTAGGTCACTTCCTTTAAAAACCCATAGCCCTCCAGTCCTGCCTTTTTCCTTAATCAGAGGCAGCTCAGTGAGGCTCTTCTGATTGGCTAACAAATAGTCCCGCCGGTAGCGTTTGTTAGCCAGTGGCAAAGCCTCCTGCAGCGGCTAGAGGTGTCAAAAAGACAAGACGTTTTTGGGGGATGATCTAATTAAAGGAAGGCTTCATGAAAAACATAAAAAGAGTAAAAAACAATGGAATTAATATTTTGACCGTAACATTACATATAGGAGCTTTAATGTAATCTCAACATGTTGGATCATCCTCTATCTCTCTGCAGGAGCTGATGGCTGCCTTCGAGGCTGAAGCTACGCAGACCAAGCGTCCTCGTCTGATGCTCAGCGCCGTCGTCTCTGGTTCAAAGGGAGAAATCGACGCTGGATACGAGGTTCCACAGCTCGGAGCGTCAGTATAGATAACACACAAACATACAAACAAGTGTTTAGCTGCATGTGCATTAGGGCTTGGCAAAAAATGCCAATACATCGCAATTCCTAATGCCATGATATCATTATCGAATCGCCAGGTCCAAAATCGTTTTTTTTTTTAAATATTTGTGTAGGGTCTCTTCATTAATGTGTTCATGTCAGAAAGACTGACTGATGTTATCAGTCAGTCTGTTATTCATATTATTTAAAATTGCTTTAAAATGTTCTAGTTGATCGAACTTTTCATGGCCCATATTGTTCAGAATGCCACCCATTTTCAACATCTTACTGTACTCGATGACATCAAGTTGTGTTTGTGTTGTGTTTGTTAATGAAGTTTCTTTTAGGACCTTTTTTCTGAGGGTGTACAGTGGTTCTATTTGTACGCTCTCAGAAAAATCTTGAAAATGGGTGGAACCCCTTGTTCTAGTATAATAAAAGCACAGTCAATTGTGGGGAAAAAATGCGATATATCGATATATCAAATCGAATCGCAGCATAACTAAGAATCACAATATAAATCGATTCAGGACCCTAAATATCAATATTGTATCGTATCGTGAGGTAAGTGAATCGTCCCACCCCTAATCTGCATTACAGTATAGAGTATTAGTGAGCACTCGACTCACAAGCCCATTTTGCACCTACAATCTGGAGCAACGGAAGCTCTCGAAAGGAGGTGACGCCTCTTATGATTCATCTTTATTCGCTCAGAAATGGATCTCAACCGAAATGACTAGTGATATGGCGAAAAATGTACACTAAACACGAGAGGCAAAAGCAGTCTCTTGGAAGATGATATTGTAGGTTTATTCAGCGTCAGGATAGCGTCGTTATGGCATCTTGTCAGGATTGCATTCAGGCAAGCATATTGTCATGGTAGCGTAGCATCATAAGGCTTGCATTCAGGTAAGCATAGTCATTATAGCATAGCATTCCAACCACGTGGGTCAATGCCCTGTGGTCTCTCAGTAACCTGTCTCCCAATCTATGCGTTCGATTCTGTTTCTGTAGGCTATTCTCTAGTAGCTTATATTGGCCGGAAGTCCCACCCAGGGGTGGGACATAAAGGGTCAACATGGCAGCACATGTTTGAATACACAAGACTCAAGATGAAAGGACTATAGTGGAGTGTTAGTCAGATCAGGAAGCAAAGTGTGGAGGAGGGGTAGGAACAGGAGCATAAGGCCAGGAAGTGGCATTTTTACAGCATGGATTCAGGGATTCAATCAGTAATACTTAAATGTCCTTTGGTAATGGACATTTCTCCTCATCACTAGCAATGAATAGCAATTAACAAATAGCATCCTTTCAGCAGCATGCAGACATTCCATTATCGCGGGACCTTTATTTATTTATTTGATATTCCGGATCAATTGGACCTTCCCGGTTGTCCTAATTCTTTCCCTATTCATTTTTCTTCAAATCCCTGTCACCTCTGCATCCTTTCCTCAACAGTACCCTGGACTACTTCCACGTGATGACCTACGACTTCCACGGCTCCTGGGAACACGGTCTTGGAGAGAACAGCCCTCTGTACAAGAGCCCAACTGACCAGGGTGAATTCGCAGACTTCAACGTCGTAAGTTGTGGAAGTTCCTCTTCTACACAAGGGTGGACAGCAGTGAGCACCATTGGTGCGAAAGGGAAAATTCCAGCACTGGGAGTATTCCCTAAATTGGTCTGTAAATTGTGAGGCTGCATGGATGAAACGTTTGTTGTTTCCCTGTCCATGTAGGACTATGCCATGAACTACTGGAAGAGCCAGGGCGCCCCCGCTGAGAAGCTGCTGGTTGGATTCCCAACCTTCGGTCATACTTATCGCCTGGCGTCTTCCAACACTGCTATCGGTGCTCCAAGCAGTGGACCTGGACCTGCCGGTCAATTCACCCAAGCGCCTGGATCCTGGGCCTACTATGAGGTATTTGTGTGTGCGTGTGTGTCTGCATGTGTGCATGTGTGTCTGTTTTTAACTCCCGGACCGCCGAAGTCGCGCTCGTCGTTTTCTTACCGTGGGAAAACGCACATCGAAGACGACGAAGGCGCAGACCATGACAAAATGTAGATTTCATTCTTTAATCCATCTATTAGTCCGAGCGCATCGTCTGATAAAGCTCCCTTGGCTGACATTTGGGACGGAAGGGGCGAATGGGACTTTTTTTGTCCCATTCAAAAGCCTCTCCTGAAAACCACCCCCTGAATGTCATGGGCGCACGGGTAGATCCACTAGGGCTAGACGTCACTTCCTGACTTTTGACCCGGAACTTATTGCTCAGATCGTGAGAGGACAGGTTAGTCAAGAAACCAGAAACAGCATGACGTCATCGCACATCCTGTTTAGATCTGGCGCTTCAAAATAAGTTTTTTTTTTACACGAGCTTGAGCCGTGGCATATAGCAGAAAACGACGAACGCGCAATCACGGTAAATGAGTTAATGGCTTGTCTCTGCTTCAATCAGATCTGCTACTTCCTGAATCGACAAGGTGGCGAGCTGTCCTGGGACGCCCCACAGAAGGTACCTTACGCCTTCAACGGCCAGACCTGGGTTGGATTCGACAACGTGATGAGCTATCGGATCAAGGTATTGTACGTGGCAGCATTTGAACGACTCAGATTTGGTAGACGCTGCTAGTTCCTGCTTGTGTCATTTATCTTGAAGCACTCCTCCTACAGATTGACTGGCTGAAGAAGAGCGGTTTCGGTGGAGCCATGGTCTGGAGTCTGGACCAGGACGACTTCAGTGGCAGCTTCTGCGGCGAGGGTCCAAACCCTCTGATCAACACACTCAAGAATGGCCTGGGAACTGGAGACTCTGGTAACATGCGGCCTCTTGCATGTACATGTAGTAATTATGCAGAAGCGGGGATTAAACCCGGGACTCCCACTTGCCAGTCCAATGCACAACCAGTCGCGCCAATAGGGCTGAGCCCGATTGGCGGGGCTGTTGTGGCTGGCTCATGGCTGGATGCTACACACACATCGCCATACATTCAGGGGTGTAGTGGATGGGGAATTTGGGTGGACGGCATCCCCCCACTTCTCACATCTAAGATATTTTTGGGGCAAAAGTAGGCCTTTTTGTCTTGTCATTTACTTTTATGGATACAAGTAGGCATTGTAAACATTCGTTCTCAATATGCTATACTTGTTTCAATAGCGTGTCTGTGTGTGTGTTGCGCAGGTGCACGCAAATGCGCATGCAAATGCAAGTGTGCATGCACGTGTCTTAAAGGGGAATTCCAGTCATTTTTAATATTTGTGTGGACATGGTAAAGAGGTCTCCCCCCATTCTGTGTTTCCTAGAAATGGAGGTTGAAAAAAATCATTAGCATGGTGAAATACATCTTGATGACATCCTCAAGATGTGTTTCCCCATGTTAATGAGTTTCCTTTTTTCTGAGAGTGTACAAATGGTACCAAATGGACCCGCTAGGGTTCGTTTGGTTCACATTTCTCAGACATGTACACTACAGGGCATGCTTATTGAGCTTAATTGAACAACAAATTATGAGAGAAACAAGAGTGAGACAGATCTTAGTCGATCTTTCTTACTTTATCTAGCTTGCACCAAATATCCACATATCGATGCAAAACGTCTCAAATCCCTTATTTTCAGTGTTGTTTTTGTCGACTAAGACTAAGACTAAGACTAAGACTAAGACTAAGACTAAAGACTAAGTCGACTAAGGTTTTTGACATTTAGTCGACTAAGACTAGACTAACAAAAATTAATTTCAGAAGACTAATTGGGACTAAAAGATGTGTGTTTTTAAAAGACTAAGACTAAGACGAAGACTAAATCATAACCTAAGACTAATGGAAATAGGAAACATTTTTACCTTTTTTCCCCCGTTCTTTTTAAGTATGTGAACATATCTGCAGTAAAGATTGCATACGTTTTCAGGAAAGGAACTTATTACTATTGCAGTAATTTTATACAAAGAAATAAAAAACTATAAATCTGTATAACATATGTAAACCTACAATGCATTTGTATGTAAGACTAAACTACCAGGACTAAGACTGAAAGACTAAGACTAAAAAAAGACTAAGACTGGGACTAAGACTAAATCAATGTTGATATTTCGTCGACTAGACTAAGACTAAAAAAATGAATTTCAGAAGACTAAATGGGACTAAAAGACTAAATGTGTGTTACTCAAAAGACTAAGACTAAGACTAAGTCAAAATATTCTCAAACAAACAACACTGCTTATTTTCCTTGCCTTTTGTGTGATCTTGTTTCCTCATCGCTAAAGCACCACATCTTGCTGCATAACAAAGTCAAAATACTTTGTAATAAACAGGATGGACCGAAAACAGATGGGTTGCCACATCCACTATGAAGTCACACCCATACCATTTTCGGGTTACAGGACTTATTCATGCGAGAAAAGCATCAATAACAACATCAGTTGTTGTTAATCTTGCAACAGACACGTGTTGTGATGGTTTCAATGATGAAATGCTGTTGGTTTAGTGGTACAACAATTGTAGTTAGTTAGTAGCATAGTGTTTCAAGTCATTTTAATTATAAGCACTTTACAGTAATTTGAAATATTTATTTGGAATTTGGATTGTTTCCATGCTGTCTTGTTTGGTGGGGCAGTCAGGGCATTTAGGGGGCAGTGCTCCCCCATGCCCATGCCTAGATCCGCCCCTGCTTTCATATTTCATCTATGACATAATACCCCTTTTTCCTCCATGTCTCACGCAGGCTGCAACGCCCAGAGATGGATGAAATAGTCCAAGACCAGACCTACGTGGGAGGAACTGTTCTGTCTACTGATCATCATTGATCTCTTTCATCTGCTCAATGAATGCACATGTCGGAGCACTTCCATGAACAGTGTGACATGCAACAGGTCTATATAGGGAGATTTAGGTATTGGTTGGTTGATTACTGAATTGAATCTTGTCTCATCACTGCAAACATGAATAAAGATGAGGAAATAGCTTTTTTGGTGACTGGCGTTTTTATTTGGTATTTGGTACTCCAACCATTCGCTTAAAAAAATAATTGTACTAGATAATAATAATGCACTTTACATTCAGGTTGTCACTGGAAGCAATGATGCAGTAATGTAGGCAGTAATTAGATGTTAAGAAGTTTAGAAGTATAATTTAAATCCGTATCCATGAACATCTTTGTCTTTGTTCCCATGGGCTATCATTACCTAGTTTGTTGGTAAGTCAGTCTGCACTGAGTCCTTTTTTAGTAATAATCCTAACACATTAAAGTTAACACAAATGCAATGGTATTTCTAACCTTGATATGTGGAAACTGTCTAAAACCAAAATCACAATGTCTCTATAAATAAAGAAACATTGTCAACTTCTTCTGAATGTTACTGCCACAGCACGTCCATTTATTTTATAGATCAGGAGTGATTGTTCATTTCTTGAGATAATGTTGGAGATTGTTACGTAAAAAAGACAATACATTATGGCAATGCTTTGCTCTCTTGTGACTTATCCCCAGGAGGTAGTTTTAGAATAAGTAATATGTCAGTACATACTCAATAAGGGACAGTGTCCTCCTGGCTAAGGGTACGAGTAGGGATGTCTCAATACTATCGTTATTGGAAAAGGTATGGCATCGGCCCTTTTTTGGTCATATCGGTATCAGCAAATACTGTATGGGTATCGAAAATGTATCGTATCAACACTTATTTATCATTATCGGGTCATATTGATATTGGCAAATATGCCAGTCCAACTGCAGGTCGGACACAGGGGTAAGGGGTTGACACTACTGGTAGTTAAATGAAATGTTGGGCCATGAACTTGTGGGATCAGGATCGGGATTGGAATCGGGTCGGAAATTAAAAAAAAAAGTGGCATCCGGACATCAAGTATGAGCATCACTTATCTTCGCCGACCGCGCCCAGACCTTAGTCTTCGTCCAGGTTGTGGTGTTTTAGAATTTTATTTCTTCAAAACACCTCAGCAGATAAAAACTCTTCTTTCTGAAAAATAAAGGTAAAAAGACTAGCTAGAAAATAAACGAAAATACAAAAACATTAAATTAAAGTCCAAAAGGATCTGACAATCCGACAACGTAACATTGCGTGCACACTCTTTTTAAAGCCAAAAGTGACGTCACAGAATGGCCAGCACCCCTGTCTGTTCAAATGAATCAAAGAGAGAGCTCAGAGTGGAACAGGCTCACCTCACGGACCACCCTAGGGATTTCCCACCGTCTCGACAGCCAGGCAGTGAGTGAAGGTCAAATACAGGCCATCAGGGGCGGATGTAACATGTCCCATTTGAGGGGGGCAAGAGAACATGGTATGGGGGCGACTTCATCGCCCGTGGCGCGAAGTGACACGGGCGATGAAGTCACACCCATACCATTTCCGGTTACAGGACTTTTATTAGTCAAGTAAAGCATCAAAAATAACATCAGTTGTTGTTGAAGTTGCAACAGACACGCAGCATGCATAAAGCTAAAGGTCTGACTCAGAGAGTTTTCTGTTTTCAATGATGAAATGCTGTTGGTTTAGTGGTGCCAAATTGTAGTTAGTAGCAGTAGTAGTGTTTCAAATCATTTTAAGCACTTTAATTTGAAATATCTTGGGTTGTTTTGCATGGCATCGTGTTTGGGGGGGCAGACTGGGTATTTAGGGGGGCATTGCCCGCCCCATGCCCATGCCTAGATCCGCCCCTGCAGGCCGTCCTTGAAAGCATGTTCAAAACAACAGGTGTTTGCTTTTCTGGAAGTCATGGTTACATAAGTATGTAAGTATAAGCATGCCTGAGCAAGTAGCATGTACTGTATATACTGTATATAAGTATGTCTGCATTCATAAGCAAGTATACATGTATAGTGTATACTGTATATATGTGTTATTCCGCAAAGAATGGTCGGAAGGACGAGGCGCCACTGTCTTTGGGTCATTGGCTGAGCCCTCACCATTGACAGTTTCCAGGGCAGCTAAAATGAATATATTCAACTATCTGAACTCAAGCAACTTAAAAACATGGGGCGTTTGCATAAGCCTGGGTATAGGATAAAATGAGACATGGTTTGGGTGACAAAAGGTTAAGGTCAAGGTCAAGGTTCATTATTTGTCACTCCAGTGTATGTCAGGACATGCAGCATACAGGGATGAAATAACGTTTCCATTGTTCCCCAGTGCAATAAGACAATAGATTTTCTGATTTTCTCATTTTCTGATTGCACTATTGCAATGGAAACAATACAAGAAACAGACTAGAGCAGTAAAGTGCAACTGTAAGAGCATAAAGTTAGGTGAAAGTGCTAAGCTACAACCAGGTATAATTATAAAGTGCAAGTAGTGAAAGTTAAACAGACAGCTAGACAACCTCACCCGCAGGTCTCTAACACACGCGCGCACACACACACACACACACACACACACACACACACACACACACACACACACACACACACACACACACACACACACACACACACACACACACACACACACACAAAAAGTTTAACACTATGTGTGTATTGTGTGCAGTGTGCAGTGTTACGTTATGTGGTAGAATCTACCACAGTTGATGATAACCTTCATCTAATTGGTTTGTAATTGTTGTGGCGCCATCAACTGACTGCCATGAGTAAACAACAGAAAGGACAAGTACTGACCAAATAAACTAATGAGGTTACTGCTGGTTTATCAGGCTTGGTTCACATACATCAGTGAAGTTGGAGTGCCTGAGCGATCGTTAATTGCTGCTCCAATTCATTTCCAATGGAAGTCAAGTGGTTTAATCAAACCTTACTGATATATGTGAACTAAGCCTCAGAATAATATCAAGCCAGACCAAACATGGTTTACTGATATGGAGAGGAATAGACCAATATAAAAGAGGTTTTCTGGCCTTCAGTTAGTTGTACTGAGGCAACATGGGCAAGCTTCTCATCTGCGCTGGTAAGCTGAGACATTGTTGTTGAAAACACAAAAATGTTTTACATTTTGGATTAACTTTGAAATAGAATAAAATCAAATATTTGTATCAATAAACAGAGGGGGGGGGATCTAATAATAATATTATTTGGGCTCATTACATATAAAAGATGTCAGAATTGTTGCAACATTTATGCACAAAACAATACATGGGCGAAGAAATATGTCTTAAAGGGATGGTTGCAATTTTTTGTTCAGTTGTACGAAATATGTTAATATAGTGGTTGCTACTGTATTAATTGATTGCCAGGTAGTTCCAGACACTTCGTGGGGATCGCTAGGGCCACGCAGTAAAAGTAAATTCATCCAATAACTTCATTTGTATTGTTGACCTATTTCCAAAATATTACCACATCCTTTGTTCATTTTTTTTTACCCGTGTAATAGGGGGGTCAAAAATGAATGAAGGTTGTGCTAATATTTTAGAAATAATTCAACAATACAAATTAGTTTTGAGTATTAATTTACTCTTTACTGTGTGGCCCCCATTGATCCCCATAAAATGAACAGTCCAGAACTAATTAGTATTCACCATAACTTCCACCACAGGATCATATTAGGAATTGTCACTGGGTGAAAAAAATGGGTTGCAAAATCGTGGGATAAAAAATCTTTAAGAAAGAAAAAAAAAGTCTCTTAACATTTTACAAGATGAACACAGTATATATTGGTACTACAAAAGCCTGCTGTCACGGTTGTCATAGCTACCCATGACAATATACAAAATGCATATACCAAGATGATTCTGGAACAATCTGCCAGACACATTAAGAACAACATGGAAGTTTCATGGTCAGAGCGATCCAGGCTAATTGTCGTTCACACACATTCTGAAAATGTTGTGACTTCTCTGGTGACCGAAATCTCATACAATGACTGAACAGTAACATCAACATAGGCAGGTTACAGTATGTTGATAGAAATATTTCATATTTCTGAGGTGTATTGTGAATGATTTCACATATGTCATACCATTGGATTGTAACTGGGTTGTGCTACCACCTTGTAGATCTGCTATTTTGAGAAACGTGCCACCATGTCTCTGTACAATGCATCTGCTCATCACATAAAGCACATCTTGACATTATATGTTCTCAGAATGTCCTAGCTGTTTGTGATTGTAACATGTTTATCAATACTACTGTGCGATCACTGTTTGATTTTTGTGTCGCCAATGCTGATATCTGTTTCCAGGAGACAATTAGACTAGGTCACTCTGATCTCTGAACCAGTTCCATCCAGTATAATCTTTTATTGTTTTTGTTTTACCTATCCATGTGTAACTGTGACGCATCCAATGTTTGATTACAATGCTTTAAATACTTGATCATTTTTATCAAACGTTGGGAAAGCTCCGTTGCAACTATGGTGCTTGTCTGTGGCTTCCGATTATATGCTCTCCGTCAAAATACGACTGGATTATTCAACAGAAACATGACTTCGTTGACTGGTAATATACTTTGCTTGTATGTCTTAAGGTCCATTTGCTATCGAAGGGTTACAGTCCTTTCCTATTGTCACCCAGTATGTAGATATTATTTTCAAAAAATATATTTCCATCATGTGGCCTCTTCTCGCCATTTTCTGATCAATCATATGTGTGTCAGAGACAGGCAGGAAACCAACAGATAATGAAATGAACTTTTGGTTCCTTTTCAGCCTTTTTTGATGTTATTCTTATTGTTGTTTTGTTCCCTTGAATAAAGTTTGTCCGATGTTCTCTATGTAAAGCGCTTTGGGTACTCAGAAAAGCGCTATATAAATCCAAGCTATTATTATTATTATTAACTTTCTGTGGCAAACAAACGTATAATACAGAAACATGATATGTCACCCTAAAAAACAGCAGATCTACAAGGTGGTAGCGCAACACAATTAAAATCCATGGTGGCATGTGAAATCATTCACAATAAACTCAGAAATCCCCAAAATATATCTAACATCTGCTGTTGAAAACAAACATACAAGCAAGCAAATAAAGGACCTACAAAACTTTGAAACAAAGATCACTGCTTCTCAGCTTCAAACTGTTTCTCTGTAATTCATAAGACTGTTTAGCCTAGTATGGAAGCAACACATTTCCTCTATTTAGCAGGATAAAGTCTGATTTTATTTGCATCTCTCTCTCTGCAGTACTGGCTCTCCTGCTGCATGTGCAGCTAGGTAAGACACACACACACACGCGCACGCGCGCGCGCGCACAGACGCGCACACACACACACACACACACACACACACACACACACACACACACACACACACACACACACACACACACACACACACACACACACACCGCCCCTTCTGTAGTTTAATACTTCCTGAACAACAACAACAACAACCTACAACAACCAGATAGAGGCTAAACAACCAGTGACTAACCACCATCTCTGGACCACATTGCACTCACCATGTTTAAAGGGGAACTCCACCCATTTTCAACATTCTAATATGTCATTAGTATACCCTAGATGGACATGATAAAAAAAAAGCTTCCCCCATTTTGTGTTCCCAAGAAATGGAGGTCTGAAGAAACCCACTAACATGGTGAAACATCTTGATGACATCATCAATATGTATTTTCAGCATGTTAATGGATTTCTTTAGACGCTTCCTTTTTCTGAGAGCTGTTGAACAGCAAAGCGCATCACTGCTTTGCTGTTGTTCGGTCGAGCATGTTCACGTAAATACGGCCCAACGCTTCCCACAATGCACTGTTCCGACCCTGAAGGAGTGAGTGAAATCACCTCATGTGCTGGCAAGCGGATGAGTGGGGGACTCTGTATTCATTATACCTCTATGCCCACCACTGGCAAAATTAGAAACATCATCATCAATAACAAGACCTACCCATGTCTGACTCTGACTGTTATCCCTTGCCAGGATCCTCCTACATCCTCTCCTGCTACTTCACCAACTGGGGACAGTACCGTCCCGGGGCTGCGAAGTACATGCCCTCCAACATCGACCCGTGTCTCTGTGACCACCTCATCTATGCCTTTGCTGGAATGGAGAACAACATGATCACCACCACTCAGTGGAACGACGTCAAGCTCTATGGAGAGTTCCAGGCACTCAAGAAGCAGTGAGTAGATAAACGATACTTACACAAACTGTCCATATCCACAAAGTTCACAGTAAGGCTATGTTCAACCTCGAGGAAGCAAGTCTGAACTTGCCAACTTCGAGTATTGAGGAATGATCATGGAGCCAGCTAGCAGTAAGACTGAGGACAGATCAGTGACTGCTTATAAAGAACTGCTTATAAACTGCTTATAAAGAACACCAATCAATCAATCAAAATGAATGGGGGTGTGAATGACTTAGCTGACAGGCAAATTAAGAGAGTGAGGGTAGTTGACATGGAGAGAGACTGATGATTCAAAGGAACAGAATGAATTACTGATAGAATAGAAGCCAAGGTGGGTTATAAAATAAGCCTCTGCCATCAATGAGATATCGCTTCACTGGATTTCATACTTTGGCTGTTAAAAAATAACGGATATACAAGCTCACATAGTGACCTCACATTAGCGCTTCGATCTGCTATTTTTGAAGAAATTCTGAAAAAAAATATATGAAAATATTTTTAACTCATATCTTTGATTCTGGGCTGATTGTAAGTGGAACAATAACGGTCCTGGGCAGTTGACATGAAAGGGTTTGATGAACATATACGGTATCACACTTTAACATCTCTATCCATCTCTATCCAGGCTATGCAGCCAAGCACAACCTGTGTAAAGTGATTTGCATCTTTGCTTTTTTTGCAGGAACAGCAATCTGAAGACCCTGGTGGCCATTGGTGGATGGAGCTTTGGAACTTCAAAGTGAGTATTAAACATTAAGATACCTCAGATACCGTAAAGGCAATCTTGAACTCTGTTGACTTTTTAACTCTCCCTCTCACTCTCTCCAGGTTCTCAACCATGGTTTCCACTCCTGCCAACCGTCAGACCTTCATCCAGAGTGCGATCAAGTTCCTGCGTCAGTACGGTTTTGACGGTCTGGACATCGACTGGGAGTTCCCAGGATCTCGTGGCTCCCCACCTGAGGACAAGCATCGCTTCACTGTCCTGTGTCAGGTTAGACTTCCTATCCCACATAATGTCAAACTCAAGGCCCGGGGGCCAAATCAGGCCCATGAATGAATTATCTTTGGCCTGTGGGATGGGATGGGAACTAATTGCTTTACTTTCTCAACTCTCATTTACTTTCTCAATTAACTATGAAAGCAGCACTTGGTGAGGATGCTTAGAAGAAAAAAAACCCCCCGAAAAAAAACGAAAAAATAGCACGCTATGAGACGTGAACACCTGCTATTTTTCATTAAAACTTAAAACAGTTTTAATGCAGGCAGTTTCATCTTTACAATTATCTTGCCATTAAGAGACATTGATTTTTGAAGGGAAATTACATTTTTGCTGTTTGACAGTGACGTCATCGTAAACCGGTGTTGAAACACAGACCGGTATCTCTGGCCCTCGAATTTTTCTATTTTGGCCCACTCTGTATTTGGGTTTGACACCCCTGTCCTATCCTGTTACAGACACCTCAAAGGGATACCGTCATTTCCGGACTATAAGCCGCTACTTTTTTCACATGCTTTTGACCCTGCGGCTTATACACCGGTGCGGCCAATCTATGGATTTTCCAGGTTCCAGGTGGGCTCCACAGACTAAATGATAGAAAGTTGGTTTACCAGATGTAACTCTTTGAGAGCGTAAAAATGTGTTTACATGTTTACACTCTCAAGAGTTGTGATATTCACCACCACCAATTAGCACCACTTAATTAATAAGTCATAAGTCATGTTCATTTTGGTCTAATTTTGACGTTTTGGCTCTTTTGTTTGCGAAAATCCATCCTGGAATTGTGAACAAAACCAAAAGAATCTTTAGTTTGGGGGTCTGTGGAGTGAAGATGTTGTTGAATTGTGAAAAAGTTGAAAACCACTGCTCTAACATGAAGCAGGCTTATAGTCAGGTGCGGCTTATACAAGGAAAAATCCGTATTTTTTGCCCCAAATTTAGCTGGTGCGGCTTTATATTCAGGTGCGTCTTATAATCCGGAAATTACGGTAGTACTAGGTTACGGTAGTCTTGGGCAATATACCGGTATTACCGTTTATTGCGATATTGGAAATTATTTCAGTATTTCCCCATTTAGGCTGCTTGAACAGCAGAGCACTCAGTTTCTGACCCCTCAATATCGCAATTCTGAGAACTAGGTGACTGGTGGAACACGTCTGACACTGATTGCCGCCCAAGACTAGTTCAGATTTTTAGAAGCTAAACTGTTTCAACAATCCATCATTCTCATTCTCACCACCACCTCCTCCGCTATCTCTCTGCAGGAGCTGATGGCTGCCTTCGAGGCTGAAGCTACGCAGTCCAACCGTCCTCGTCTGATGCTCACCGCCGCCGTCTCTGCTTCAAAGGGAAACATCGACACCGCATACGAGGTTCCACAGCTCGGAGCGTCAGTATTAAAGAACCACCCGCTTCTACCGCTATCAAGAGATAATTCCCAGTAGGCTGCTTATCAGCACCATCTTATCCAGGAGGCATGATGTCTGGGAGCCTACTCACTGATAAGATGACAACTGCGATCTTAATTTCCACTGATAACAGTCAAATTGGCTTGCGGTTAGGTTTAGGCGTAGGTTTAGAGAAGGGTGTAGCAATGTTTGTAGCAAAACCCTAGACCCCTCCAACCGTAACCCTAAGCCTAAATTCCCGACACTCAACCATGACGGTCTGTGAGGTGGTTGAGCGTCGGAGATTTAGGCTTAGGGTTACGGTTGGGCTTAGGGTTACGGTTGTGGCTGCATGTGCATTGTGAGCAGTCACAGAGAGTTTGTGGGTTGGACATTGTCAAAGCGGCAGTCTTTGGCGATTGGTTCATACCAACCAATCAGGATATCGGGAATGCAGACAACGTTGTTATCATTAATTAATGTGGCTAATGTGCTCTCCCGGTTGCTAACCAAACAAACATAGCCGACGAATGCTATTACTAGCATGTGAACAAAAGCAGTAAATGTTGGATGATGAGGTTTATAAAAGTCGACGCTTCTTTAAAGAAGCATTGGAGGAGCCATGTTTGTTGTTTGACACCAGGCCTGAATCCCCAGGGAAAATAATTTAAGGTGGTGATTCAGGGCTGGAGCCAAGCAAGAGAGATAGTAGTCTCACAAGCCCGTTGAGCACTACTTTTAAACTAAAAAACATTATGTGTTTTAAATGTTCAATACTATAGAGGTTATAGAAGTATAATGTATTTATCCATATTAGGCTTATTAACCGGGTATCCTTTTAAAGCATGTCTGGTGGTTGTCCCATCCCCTCGCCCACCCTCCCCTCGTGGCACCTAGGCAACTGCCTAGTCTGCCTAATGGCAAAAACGCCCCTGCTTGATATCATTGATTCTCGAACAATTGAACCTTCACGGTTGTCCTACGTTTCCTTCAACTCCCTGACTCCTCTGCATCCTTTCCTCAACAGTATCCTGGACCACATCCACGTGATGACCTATGCCTTCCATGGCTCCTGGCAGCACGTTACTGGAGAGAACAGCCCTCTGTACAGCGCCCAGCTGACCATGGTAGCTACATCTACGCCAACGTTGTAAGTGTGGAAGTTCCTCTTCTACACGCCAGGGCTTGACACTAACACTTGCCCGCTTGCCCGGGGCAAGTAAAAAAAAATGGTGGGGCAAGTGAAGACTGCTACCTGGTTGCCCGATCGGGCAAGTGTGCAACGTAGTGCACTATAACACAACACAAGATAAATTTGTCTTGAAGGCAGTCATTGCACTCTGCCTCTGTGTCTTTCCCTGCTTTCTAGCTATCCACAATTCCAGGCTGGATTTGGGAAACAAAACAGGCAAATTAAGATACACATCAAAATGACCTAATCTTCTACATTCTCTAGTTGTGTAGACTTGGGGCTAATTAAGATGATGAATTTTAACTCTTGAGAGTGTAAAAATGAAACCAAATGGACCCGCAAGGGTCCATTTGGTTTCATTTTTACGTTCTCGAGAGTTACATCTGGTTAGTAAACTTAAATGCAAAATTCACAATATATTTTTGGGGGGCAAGTAGAACCTGACTTGCACTTGCCCGATGGGCAAGTGCCTCAGAGACCTTAGTGTCAACCCCTGTACACGCCATCGGTGCGAAGGGCAAATTCCAGCACTGCATGGGAGTGTTGACCGAATTGGTCTGTATGTTGTGATGCAGTGTGGATCGAAAGGCTGTGCTGTATGTTTTCCCTGTCCATGTAGGACTATGCCATGAACTACTGGAAGAGCCAGGGCGCCCCCGCTGAGAAGCTGCTGGTTGGATTCCCAACCTACGGTCGCACTTTTCAACTGGCGTCTTCCAACACCGCTGTCGGTGCTCCAAGCAGTGGACCTGGACCTGCCGGTCAATTAACCCGATCGGCTGGATCCTGGGCCTACTATGAGGTATTTAACACACCGACCACGAGCGTGTGTTCGTCGTTTTCTGCTATATGCCACGGCTCAAGCCAGTGCAATCGGTAAAAAACAAAAGACTTATTTTGAAGTGCCAGATCTCCTAAACAGCATGTGCGATGACGTCATGCTGTTTCTGGTGTCTTGACTAACCTGTCCTCTCACGATCCGAGCAAAAAGTTCCGGGTCAAAAGTCAGGAAGTGACGTCTAGCCCTAGTGGACCCGTGCGCCCACGACATTCAGGGGGTGATTCTCAGGAGAGGCTTTTGAATGCATTGTATTGAATGGGTGCAAATGGGACAAAAAAAATTCTCCCATTCGCCCATTGTGTCCCAAATGAAAGTCAGCCACGGGATGTTTATCAGACGATGCGCTCGGACTAATAGATGGATTAAAGAATGAAATCTACATTTCGTCGTGTTCTGCACCTTCATCGTCTTCGACGTGCGTTTTTTCACGGTAAGAGAACGATGAGCGCGACTTTGGCGGTCTGGGAGTTAAGTGTGTGCATGTGCATGAGTGTGTGTGTGTGTGTTTTAATGGCTTGCCTCTGCTTCAATCAGATCTGCCAATTCCTGAATCAACAAGGAGGCCAGCTGTCCTGGGATGCTGCACAGATGGTGCCTTACGCCTACGACAGCCAGGGGGCCTGGGTTGGATTCGACAACGTGGAGAGCTATATGATCAAGGTACAGGGCAGCATTTCAAACATAATCGGTAGACGCCGCTAGTTCCTACTTTTGTCATTTATCTTGAAACACTCACTACAGATTAACTGGCTGATGGAGAGCGGTTTCGGTGGAGCCTTGGTCTGGACTCTTGGCCAGGATGACTTCAGCGGGAACTTCTGTGGCCAGGGACCATACCCTCTGATCAGCACGCTCAAGAATGGCTTGGGCACTTCCGGTAACATGCGGTCTCTCGTACGGGCAGGAGAAAATGGTATGGGTGCAGCTTCATCGCCTGTGACGCTTCGCACCACGGGCGATGAAGCCGCACCCATACCATTTTTGGTTATAGGACTTTTATTAGTCAAGTAAAGCAACTAATAAATAATCAAGTAAATAATAACATCAGTTGTTGTTGAAGTTGCAACAGACACGCAGCATGCATAAAGCTAAAGGTCTGACTCAGAGAGTTTTCTGTTTTCAATGATGAAATGCTGTTGGTTTAGTGGTGCCACAACTGTAGTTAGTTAGTAGCAGTAGTAGTGTTTTAAATCATTATAGGCACTATAATTTGAAATATCTTGGGTTGTATTGCATGCCATCGTGTTTGGTTCAGATTACTCATGGGGAAAGGTAGCTCAGAGGGACACTGGCAGTTTAGTGACAAAAGCACACACCGTTCTTGGCTAGTATTCTCATACAGCTATGGCATAGCCAGGTATGGTGCAAGTCTTCTCATGGGCAGCTAATCAGATCTGGGGCCTTGTGGTAGGCCAAAAGCCTACACCACCAGACCTGGGCTTCCAAATAATTACCCATAATAATTAAAACCAGCCATCAAGAGCTACAACCCCAATTCCGTTGAAATTGGGACGTTGTGAAAAATGTCAATAAAAACAGAATGCATTGATTTGCAAATCGTTTTCAACCTATATTGAGTTTAATACACTACAAAGACAGTATATTTAATGTTCAAACTGATAAACTTTATTGTTTTTTTGAAATTATACAATCTTTTGTAAATTGATCCCTGCAACACGTACCAAAAAAGTTGGGACGGAGGCAACAAAAGACTGGGAAAGGTCATGAATGCACAAATAACGCCTGTTTGGAACATTCCACAGGTAAACAGGTTAATTTTAAACAGTTTAATATTGTTATTGAGTATAACAGGACCATCCCAGTCGCTCACAATCAAAGATGGGGCGAGGTTCACCACTTTGTGAACAATTCTTTGAGAAAATCATCTAACGATTTAAAAACAATGTTTCTCAACATTCAATTGCAAGGAATTTGGTGATTTCATCATCTACAGTCCATAATATAATCAAAACATTCAAAGAATCTGAAGAACTTGCTATACTAAAGCGTCAAGGCCGAAAACCAACATCTAGCACTTGTGACCTTTGATCCCTCAGGTGGCTCTGCATTAAAAACTGACATCATTGTGTAATGGATATTACTGTGTGGACTCAGGAACACTCAGAAAACCATTGTCAGTTTACAGAATTTGACGCTACACCTGCGATTGCAAGTTAAAACTCTACCATGCAAAGCAAAGCCATACATCAGAAAGGTTGGTTTGAAAAAACGACTAGAAAAACAACCAGAAATGCCTTCTCTGGGTACAATATCATTTAAAATGGTTATACACAAAGTGGAAAAGTGGGCTGTGGTCTGATGAGTCCACATTTCTAATGATAGTGGACCCAGAGAAGGCATTTCTGGTTGTTTTTCAAACCAACCTTTCTGATGTATGGCTTTGCTTTTCGATGGTAGATTTTTAACTTGCAATTGCAGGTGTAGCGACAAATTATGTAAACTGACAATGGTTTTCTGAGTGTTCCTGAGTCCACACAATAATATCCCTTACACAATGATGTCAGTTTTTAATGCAGAGCCACCTGAGGGATCAAAGGTCACAAGTGTTTGGTGTTGGTTTTCGGCCTTGACGCTTTAGTGTAGCAAGTTCTTCAGATTCTTTGAACTTTTTGATTATATTATGAACTGTAGATGATGAAATCACCAAATTCCTTGCAATTGAATGTTGAGAAACATTGTTTTTAAACCGTTGGATTATTTTCTCACAGAATTGTTCACAAAGTGGTGAACCTCGCCCCATCTTTGATTGTGAGCGACTGGGATGGTCTTGTTATACTCAATAACGATATTAAACTGTTTAAAATTAACCTGTTTACCTGTGGAATGTTCCAAACAGGCGTTATTTGTGCATTCATGACCTTTCCCAATCTTTTGTTGCCCCCGTCCCAACTTTTTTGGTACGTGTTGCAGGGATCAATTTACAAAAGATTGTATAATTTCAAAAAACAATAAAGTTTATCAGTTTGAACATTAATTATATTGTCTTTGTGTTGTATTCAACTGAATAGAGGTTGAAAACGATTTGCAAATCAATGCATTCTGTTTTTATTTACATTTTACACAACGTCCCAATTTCAACGGATTTGGGGTTGTACAACTCATGATGAACAAAGCAGGGGAGTAGCCTACAGTAAAATTGGGGGGTGTCAGGTGATTTCTGGACTTTTTGAATTGCAGGTTTTAATTAGTTATTTGGTAAGTCCAGGCCCAGGTCTGGTGGTATAGGCTTTTGGTGTACTGCAAAGCCACAGACCTAATTTGCTGCCATGCAGCCAATGAGAAGACTTACACCAAACTGGCTATGCCATAGCTGTTCGACAATACCAGCCCTGAACTCTTTGCTACTCTTTGCTGAGATTGCTACCGTACCATGCAGTCAGGATTGCTAAATTGAAGAAAAAAAGTTTATCCTAGCCAGGAAAAAGGTGCAACAGAGGGCAAGCAACATCAAAGCCTTGCAATACAACATCTGTATTGGTTTATGGTGTCCTAGAACTTGACCACTGGCTACGCTCCTAGACAAGTACAGTGCACAATGCACAATGCTTACATATTCAACAACCCCAGAGTCAGAGTTTCATCTCTTGACACAATACCTTTTTTTCCTCCATGTCTCACACAGGCTGCAGCGCTCAGAGCTGGAAGTAATAGTCCAAGACCAGGCTCTGGTGGGAGGAACTGATGAGTACTTACATCTGCTCAAAGAATGCACTTCTCGGAGCTCTCCCATGAATTTGTATTTGCTGAATACTGAATTGATTCTTGTCTTTCATCACTGCAAACATAAATAAAGATGAGTAAATAGCCTTTTTTGTGACTGGTATTTTTTTTTATTTGGTAACACCAGACTCCAACCGTTCGCTTAAAAAAATAATGATTTGCTTTAAAAAAATATCTGCTTAAAAAACACTACACAGTTTATAACAAGGCACTTTACACTCATATTGTCACTGGAAGACTGTTTGAGATGGTGTTGTATGCAGTAATTATATGGAGTCATATGGAGTGTTTAAATCTGTATCCATGAATATGGATGCCTATGAGCAATTATTACTTATCAGCTTATATCAGTAGGGTCTTAAAACAGGCCAGACACTATGTAGTCTGAGGCGTCTCCATCTATGAGGCCTGTTCCATTACTGGGAACAAACCAACAGGGGACAGTTACTCCATCATTCCAAAAGTCCTTCTGCCAGCCTCTGTGAACCAAGGAGAAAAGAGACAACATGATTACTCTCAGATGTAACCTGGTCACCGTGATCTCCTGTCCCTTCACATACTGCAGGGCTGCCCAAAAATGAAACCCTTATGGGTCCATTTGGTTTCAAAAACGTGAAAGTTTTGGGTGCATGAAACTAACTGTATAGACTTGCTTTCGCACACCTAGATGAGGGCGTCTTCACAGGTGCGTAGGACAGAAGACGTTTCGGTCCCTCCGGACCTTCATCAGGCATCTGTGGCATCATGCCTGATGAAGGTCCGGAGGGACCGAAACGTCGCTTCTTAAACGAATCAACATTTTCTTGTATCGAGCAGTAAACAGTGTGCGAGCGTAATACTTTACCTTTTGCATGAAACTAACTGAAATAAACTTCATTCATTACTGTATAAGTGCATTATTCTTAAACACTAACAGTAAGTAACACCATCATCCCTATTTCAAAGCTCAAACTTTCTAGTGGGCCTTGAAATGGATTTTCAGCACATTTTTGAGGTGTAGATCTTGTTGAGCCGCTCATTTTGAAAGTAGCTCTCAATTCAAAAAAGTGTGGGCACCCCTGACCAATGGTATGTGTGTGTATGTGATGCTTGCATACCTGGTCACAGTAAGCTCCTGTCCCTTCACATACATGGTGGCGTCAGGTTTCTCAGGAACCTCTCCTGGACGCAACGCTCCAACCTCAAACTCAACCCCATGGTAAAACTGACCTGGAGGAGAGGACATGGGGTTGGTTGTACAATTAATCGGAATGGATTACCGTAATTTCCGGATTATAAGCCGCACCTGAATATAAGCCGCACCAGCTAAATTTGGGGCAAAATACTGATTTTTCCTTGTATAAGCCGCACCTGACTATAAGCCGCACCAGGCTTATAGTCAGGTGCTTCATGTTAGAGCAGTGATTTTCAACTTTTTCACAATTTAACAACATCTTCACCCCACAGACCCCAAAACTAAAGATTTCTTTTGGTTTTGTTCACAATTCCAGGATGGATTTTCGCAAACAAAAGAGGCAAAACATAAAAATTAGACCAAAATGAACATGACTTATGACTTATTAATTAAGTGGTGCTAATTTAGATGAATGGTGAACAGTGTTGGTCTATATTACTTAGGAAAGTAACTTCTTTACTTTACTCGTTACACCTTAGACAAAGTAATATCATTACTTTACTTATTACTGGATTTGAAGAGTAATATATTACATATTACGTTATTACTTTCCCAGGTTCTCAACACCGCTTTTGAAAAACTAGAGAAGTACAACATAATCTGTTTATTACAAAATAAAGCAGCAAGCGATTTGTAGTGTACATAACTGCGCAGGATGCAGTGTGTGGACTGGATCTACAATATACTGCACATCTCTGTTGTTACAGTACCTGTCAATAGCTTGTACATCTGTTCTATTTTTGCATGCAACAACAAGCTCATTCTAAAAAAGTAACTTGGCGTTACTTGCAAAGTAATGCGTTACTTATTACCCATTTTTGCAGAGTAATCTCGTTACTTTACTTTTTGGAGCAAAAGTAATAATATTACAGTAATATGTAATCTAAAATTAGTTACTGCCCAACACTGATGGTGAATATCATAACTCTTGAGAGTGTAAACATGAAACCAAATGGACCCGCAAGGGTCCATTTGGTTTCATTTTTTACGCTCTCAAAGAGTTACATCTGGTTAACCAACTTTCTATCATTTAGTCTGCAGAGCCCACCTGGAACCTGGAAAATCCATAGATTGGCTGCACCGTTGTATAAGCCGCAGGGCAAAAAGCTTATAGTCCAGAAATTACGGTATATGAAGCATCACTCATGACAGGATGTTATTATTGTCACAACAGTTGCATTTTTCTGCCACTATAAACCGGTGGATGTCTCTGTGGTTGCCAAATTATGGCGCAATAAAAGTGTTCTTGGGTCTCAGCTTGTTAAAACTATGTACAGTATATGCTGTACTGTATACCAGGGGTGTCAAACTTAAATACAGAGTGGGCCAAAATTTAAAACTGAACAAAGCTGTGGGCCAAGGTTGAACAAATTAACGTTTTAATAGGGACGCAAACAAGTTTTGCGAACAAGCAAGGCTTATATAACTTAATAGTGGCATGCAAAATCGAAGTAAAATTCTGAGGTAAATATTAATATACAGGTAAACTTTTCCACAGGCTAATAATACATTTGAAAATAACATTATTAACATTAATAACATTAATAAATTAATCAAACATTGAAGCCTTAAAGTAGCAAGAGAAAGTGCATGAATAAAATGTTACCCTATCTCTGATTTGTTTTAACACTGAATATGGAACAAACAACGCTTATATAACATAATAGTGCAAAATCAACTTTCAAGAAACAAACGAAAAAACATCAATGGCATATTAAATGAAGTGTAAATAAAATTGAATGCTTCTATTTGCAGCCTTCTGAGGTAAATATATTTAAGAGCAGACAGACAAAACAATACCCGAGGCTGTATGATGCTGGTGGGCCAGCTCTAATGTCAATTTGATATTGCTTCAAGGGCCAAATGAAATTACACGGCGGGCCAAATTTGGCACCTATTTGACACCTATGCTGTATACTATATACATAGTTCTATGTTTACATAAAATCTATGTCTACATAAACTGCTGATCTAAGCTCACTTCACAAACACCCCTTCTGTTCACAATCCTGTCCCATATATAAAATCCCCCCACCCACCCCGCCTCTCCTCATTGTACATTTCTCTTTTCCCTTTTTTACCTCCACTATGATTTTACCTCCATGATTTGCTGCTTCTGATTTTACTGAAGTAGTTGTTTTGTATGTACGGTATTTGAATGCCTTAATGAAATGAACAAGTTGGCCACTATTGTAAACAAGTGTATGCTTAACTAGTGTGTCCAATCAGCTTTTTCAGATTTGATGCAGTAGTACTTGAATTGTACTGTAATTCTCCAAGCTGTTATCAGTTTTGTTGCAGTGTGTACTTGACTTGTACTGTAACTCTCATCTCTGTTAATAAAAAAAATCATTCATTCATTCATTCATCATAGCACTAACGTAATACTGCATACCCAATTCAACAAGTTGACCACATATTCACACTACAGTCAAACGTAGCGCAGGGTTTCTGTAATGCGTACCTAGCAGGCCGTGGACAGCCGGGGAGAGCAGATGGCTGTCCAGGGTGTAGAAGCCCAGGTAGTCCTGGTGGAACGGGTGGCTGTGGTTCCTCCAGAGCCGCCGGTGCAACAGGACCACGAACGTCACGGAATCCTTCAGGCTGACCCTCAGGCTGTGGTCTTTGGTCAGCAGAAGATCCATGCTGGAGGAAGGTGGAGGAAGGGAGACGCCGTGGATGGAGAGAACAGAGAGGATGGAAGGAGAGAGAGGCAGTGTTTGAGGAAGTGGTGATAGGTCCAGGGGCGGATGTAACATTTCCCAATTTGGGGGGCACGAGAAAATGGTATGGGTGCGGCTTCATCGCCCGTGACGCTGCGCGAAGGGGATGAAGCTGCACCCATACCATTTTCGGTTACAGGACTTTTATTAGGCAATTAAGCATCGATAATAACATCAGTTGTTGTTGAAGTTGCAACAGACACGCAGCATGCATAAAGCTAAAGGTCTGACTCAGAGAGTTTTCTGTTTTCAATGATGAAATGCTGTTGGTTTAGTGGTGACACAACTGTAGTCAAATCATTTTAAATATAGGCACTTTAATTTGAAATCTCTTGAGTTGTTTTGCGTGCCATCATGTTTGGTGGGGCAGACTTGAAATCTACTATTACTATCTATACATTAAAAGTTACACCAAGTTTTATGTTCTAGGTTTAGACAAAGTAAAATATGCATGCAATTTTATTTTCATTTGCTTCCTTTAGTTTTAGTGATTTGAACATGGGGCAAAAAATGTATTTTTTCTTTACAAAATTTGTTAGCAGTGTATTTAACGTATCACTGCGAAGGTGGTGACAAACTGTTGAGTCATACAACGTGGCAGCCCCACAAAGCACCCACCCCCTTCACATTCAGTAGATCCTGCATTCTTTTGTGGCCAGATGTAATTTCCTGTCGTCTCGTATAATATGTAAAATAAATAAATAAATAAATAAATAAATAAATAAATAAAAAATGTTCAAAATCCCCCATCAAAAATAGCTGAAATCTCTAAAAATTCAGCTAAGAAAGCAGCGAATGAAAATAAAATAGTCTTTTAAACTTACTTGGGTTCATTGAGGGCAGCGGTGTCAGACCACAGAAACGTGACACTTTTGCCTTGTTGTGACACAGAGATGTCTTTGGTGGTCACCTCCAGCCTCACCCCGAGGGTCTTGTGAACGATGCCGAAACGTCCAAAGTAGGTGTTGATTTTACCGTCGCGCCCAACCTTCTTTTTCCCTATAGTCTGACCGTTGACTAAGACACCTAAAAAGAAAGCAAAACCTGGATTCAGACACACTGAACATATTTAAAAGTGTCCCCCAACATAAAACATTCAACTCATACAAAATACATCATTCCATAAGAACGTTGTATAACATCTAAATTGAATTTCAGATCTATAGTTCAATATAGCCCATTTTCTGTATTTTGCAAGCATATATAAACACAAGGTATTGCTAGAGCGCCTGCTCGTCTGCCCTCTGAACACAAATTTGAAGCATTTTTATGTATATGTTTTATTTTAGTTTTTTTCATTTATTTGTTTTGTACTGTACAGCATGTGGTACACAAATTGTGTATTACAGGAATGTATTCTCAGATTTGACATGATTCTCATAATATTCCTTCCAAAGCCTCTGTTAAATGGGTTCTAATCACCTGTGGTTGTGTCTCTGACCAGGTTGTAGATGGTTCCTGGTGTTAAATGAGTTCTAATCACCTGTGGTTGTGTCTCTGACCAGGTTGTAGATGGTTCCTGGTGTTAAATGGGTTCTAATCACCTGTGGTTGTGTCTCTGACCAGGTTGTAGATGGTTCCTGGTGTTAAATGAGTTCTAATCACCTGTGGTTGTGTCTCTGACCAGGTTGTAGATGGTTCCTAAATGAGTTCTAATCACCTGTGGTTGTGTCTCTGACCAGGTTGTAGATGGTTCCTGGTGTTAAATGGACTCTAATCACCTGTGGTTGTGTCTCTGACCAGGTTGTAGATGGTTCCTGGTGTTAAATGAGTTCTAATCACCTGTGGTTGTGTCTCTGACCAGGTTGTAGATGGTTCCTGGTGTTAAATGAGTTCTAATCACCAGTGGTTGTGTCTCTGACCAGGTTGTAGATGGTTCCTGGTGTTAAATGAGTTCTAATCACCTGTGGTTGTGTCTCTGACCAGGTTGTAGATGGTTCCTGGTGTTAAATGAGTTCTAATCACCTGTGGTTGTGTCTCTGACCAGGTTGTAGATGGTTCCTGGTGTTAAATGGACTCTAATCACCTGTGGTTGTGTCTCTGACCAGGTTGTAGATGGTTCCTGGTGTTAAATGGACTCTAATCACCTGTGGTTGTGTCTCTGACCAGGTTGTAGATGGTTCCTGGTGTTAAATGGACTCTAATCACCTGTGGTTGTGTCTCTGACCAGGTTGTAGATGGTTCCTGGTGTTAAATGAGTTCTAATCACCTGTGGTTGTGTCTCTGACCAGGTTGTAGATGGTTCCTGGTGTTAAATGAGTTCTAATCACCTGTGGTTGTGTCTCTGACCAGGTTGTAGATGGTTCCTGGTGTTAAATGAGTTCTAATCACCTGTGGTTGTGTCTCTGACCAGGTTGTAGATGGTTCCTGGTGTTAAATGAGTTCTAATCACCAGTGGTTGTGTCTCTGACCAGGTTGTAGATGGTTCCTGGTGTTAAATGGGTTCTAATCACCTGTGGTTGTGTCTCTGACCAGGTTGTAGATGGTTCCTGGTGTTAAATGAGTTCTAATCACCAGTGGTTGTGTCTCTGACCAGGTTGTAGATGGTTCCTGGTGTTAAATGGGCTCTAATCACCTGTGGTTGTGTCTCTGACCAGGTTGTAGATGGTTCCTGGTGTGTCGTTGATGTTGAAGCACAGTGCATCGTCTCTCTGTGGAATCTCTATCAGGAAATGAGGATCTCCATCCACTGAAAGGACAACAACAAGCTCAGAGCACTGTTAAAACAAAATCTGCTTCCCTTGCTTGTGTGACGGTGTGTCTTATAATCCAGGGGTTTTCAACAGGTGGTCCGGGGACCACCAGTGGTCCTTGAGAAGGTTCCAGATGGTCCCCAGGCCAAATGATGGAAAGTTGGTTAACCAGATGTAACTCTTGAGAATGTGAAAATGAAACCAAATGGACCCTTGCGGGTCCATTTGGTTTCATTTTCACACTCTCAAGAGTTAAAATATTCATCATCTGAATCAGCACCGCTTAATTAAGAAGTTTACACCGTTTGTTGGCAAAATACAGCCTGGATCTGTGGACAAAATCAAAAGAATTCTTTAATTTTAGGTCTTTGGTGGGGAAATGTAATCAAATGGTGGTCCGTGGCTCAAATGCTGAATAAATGGTGGTCCCTGGAGTCAAAAAGGTTGAAAACCCCTGTTATAATCCAATTAGGCCATGCTTTTGACCTCATAAATTATTGACATCAAACTGGACCGCTGTTTTCTTTTTTCTTTTGGTATGATCGGTTCACTTATCTTAGTCCGTCTGTGACTGTGTCGCGCATGCACTCTGCTGTCCACCTCCATTCTAACTAACATAAAACATGAATTAAATAATATCTGCACATGCCGGTCTAGGAAGAGTACTCAAATATATTTAGGTAAAATATAAAAGTAAATATTCAAGGCATATGTTTTGTTCTTGAAAGCATAGTCATTCAACTATGCATGATCGACTATGCACTATCAGCAGATTGGGATGGGACTCGATTAATTTTTTTGATCTAATTAATTTGGAGCCTTGTAATTAATTAATCTCAATTTATTTGCATACCAATATTTGACCCAAGAAGCAAAAGAAATCTTTAGTTTTGGGGTTTGTGTGGCGATTAAGATGAGTTAATTTTGTTAATCGCGTTATTGTTTCTGTGATTAATTAATCTCAATGAATCAGTTAAAGTCCCAGCCCTAATATATACACTATGATGAATTGCAAAAAACAAAACAAAAAAAAACTCCAGTGATTAGTTGATGATCCTATGAGTCGATTACTAAATTAGTTGACAACTAATTGAATTATCAATTCGATTGTGATTCGATGATTAATCATTGCAGCCCTACTATTTACCAGAGGTTGTAGGATCCGGACGGGAGCGTGAAGAGCTCTGTGCTCTGGAGGATGTTGCATCTTGCTTCTCTGCCTTTTGTCGTTGCTCTGCAGAATTAAAGAAAGGATGCAAAGAGATATTCAGACAAGGTGACACAACGCACTGTATGGATTTAGCAGCACCTCCCCCAAAATATAAAGTACTTTCACAACCCGGGAGCCCTGCAATGAGCAGTGTTGGGACTAACACCCGTACAAGTAACACCTGTACGCAAGAGACTACTTATTGCAATAACTTGTGAAGTAAATCTTTACATTTTTCCCCTTCGGTAATGCCGTGAAACACGTTTCATATGAGGAAAAAGAAAGAGGACAAGTCTTCCACAAGGAATGACGACATCTACATAATGATGATGATTGGTCAACATTGCCCAACCCTGCAATTGAGTAAGCAAATCTTTGGCCCAGTAATGTAACACTGAATTCAAGGCATTGTGAATCAGAATCAGTTACATATATATTCACATAGGTACAGGTAAAAAAAAAAGTATGCAGAATTAGTTTTCAAACGTCGTTACTTCCCATTGCATAATTTTAAGGAAATTCAAATTCAAAATAAAAGCTTTACCGAGCTTTTACCACAAGTGTTTTCCTGTAGACGTCTTAGGTATTTACAACTTTTGCCGCAGCTGTACAAGCTTTGCTACACACTGTTCAACTAAGGGCCTCTTGTAACTGTGAAAATAAGTCATTTTGGTGTTTAGTGTTAATGATTATCACACGGTTTTCCTCCCATTCCATGGTCCGTACCTTCAGTCAGTTTGTCAGCGATGAGAGAGCCGGTCTTGCCATCTTCAGACTGAGGCTTGGTGACAACCATGGAGGTCAGTGGAGTGACAAAGTTGTACTGCAGGGACATCTCCAGAGCCTTGGCCGTGGCGTTGCTTTTTTCCGTCGCGCTGCCGGACTTACTAAAGAAGATTTTCATGGAAACATGGTAATGGCAACGTTTTGTTCAAAAAAAGCAATAACCTATACAGTAGTTCAATGGTTTTCAACCAGTGGTCCGGGATGGTACCACTAGTGGTCCCTGAGAGTTCCGGGGGTCCCCAGCTAAGTTGGTTAAGCAGATGAAAAGTTGGTTAACCAGATGTAACTCGTGAGAGCGTAAAAATGAAACCAAATGGACCCGCAAGTGTCCATTTGGTTTCATTTTACACTCCCAAGAGTTACAATATTCATCTGAATTACCCAAGTCTACACAACTAGAGAATGTAGACGATTAATGGTCACTATTTATCTATGTTTGCCTGTTTTGTCTCCCAAATCCAGCCTTGTATTGTGGACAAAAAGCAAATTAAATATTTAGTTTTGGGGTCTGTGGGGCTGTGGGGCTCAAATGCTGAATAAATAGTGGGCCCTGGTATCAAAAAAGGTTGAAAAACACTGTTCTAAGTAATGGAATAGACTCAGGTTTGACCAGATTTTCGTTACCTGGTAAAACCTTGACGCTGCCCGAAAATAATTCCCTTATTGTTAGATTTGGGAAACAGATCGATATTACCGGTATTGACCACTAGATGGCAATGGCGTGCAATCAGAGTCAGACACGTTCCACCAGTCACCTAGTTCTCAGAATTACCGACATTGAGGGGTCAGAAACTGAGCGCTCTGCTGTTCAAGCAGCCTAAATAAGGAAAAACTGGAGTTGGAAATACATTGTTTCCAAAAAGCCTAGCCCAAATAAGGGCTATTTTAGGCATGTGTGTAACATGAAAATTGTTTGTATAGTTATAATTACCTCTCATTGCTCATATTTTAATAGAATACAGTATAATGTCGGTATTTGACAATATTCGGTATTACAGATTTTTTATAGACCCAACAATATTACTTGGTATTGATTTCCAATATCGCGATAAACGGTAATACCGGTATATTGCCCAAGACTACAGGGTAAAGCTACAACGTAATAAAATAGCTTGATTCAACCAGACCTCTGCTCCAGCAGCTGTTGGATGGTGATGTAGGCCCACATGCGCTCTGTGAAGTCCCCAAAGATGTAGTCCTTCTCTGGGTAGAGAACGCTCCAATCCAGGGAGCTGGCCATGCCCTCTATCTGGAAGTCTTCCTCAGACTGCGGACAGAGGAGAGAGGGAAGCCGGAAACGTTGATTTATCCGAGCAAGGTGACATTTTATTCAAACTTAAGAAAGGAAGGCTATGAGTTGGCCTATAGAACAGTGGTTTTCAACCTTTTTGATGCCAGGACCCACTATTTATTCGGCATTTGAGCCACGGACCACCATTTGAGGACATTTTAGCCCCACAGACCCCAAAACTAAATATTTATTTTGCTTTTGTCCACAATTCCAGGCTGGATTTGGGAAACAACACAGTGAAACATACAGACTAAAATGACCATTAATCTTCTAGTGTGTAGACTTGGGGATAATTAAGAGGAAGAACATTTTACCTCTTGAGAATGTAAAAATGAAACCAAATGGACCGCAAGGGTCCATTTGGTTTTGTTTTTACATTCTCAAAATGAAACCAAATGGACCTGCAAGGGTCCATTTGGTTTTGTTTTTACATTCTCAAAATGAAACCAAATGGACCTGCAAGGGTCCATTTGGTTTTGTTTTTACATTCTCAAGAGTTACATCTGGTTAACCAACTTTCCATTATTTAGCCTGGGGACCACCTGGAATCTATACAGTAAGCAACTAAATATGCAAGACAAGTACCGTAAAATACCAAATAACAGCCCTTAATCAGACAACCGCCCACTACCAAATAACGGCCCATGTACCCACACCATTTTGCTTAATAACTGCCTCGTCCAAATAACCGCCCACGTCCAAATAAGCGCCCATGAGCTGTTATTTGCAAACATATTAAATACTATTATAGTGTATGGCATTTACAGACCTCCTCATTTTTGCCTGATGCGCACCATGCCGTCAGCATATCGCATGTCACAATGCAACAGCAGTTCTCCTCCTCCTCAAAATACATGTTTAATTCTGCCATACACAGCCACAATACGTTTTTTTTTTTTTTTTTTTTTTTTTTTTAACTCAGACTGCGTATTCTGTCAAACGTTTAGGTCTACTGTCATTTCGTGCATCTACGTTTGCGCGCACGCACTTACTGAATCCAAGCGTCAGCGCAGCGCATCGACTCCGATGCGCTGTTGAGATGAGATGAAAGTTGAGATTACAAATGTCCCATCCTCACTCGGTTTTCAAGCGATTGCTGTAATTCCTACTCGTCAATACAGTGTATATTTTATATATTTTGTATTTTTATTGGGTATAGCTATAGGTCACGTTTTATATGACTTCATCAAACAATATGAAGAGAGAATCGTCCTGTACGCAGTTTAGAACGAGCACACGTACTTTGGCCCTACTCTTGTCTTAATTATTAGGTGCTTTCCCAGCGGTTCATTTGATTGATTTGACTGAAAAACTGAGCACCATGTATTCTGTAAACGCAAACCTTATTTGAAAGAATATACTGAGGCTATACATTACAATATTCTAAAATGTGAAAAGTTACACAGCTGTGCAGTGTGCAACCAATTAAGTAATTACAGTCAATCATGCCAGTCTGAATCTGGGTCAGATCTATTAAGTAATGCTGCCTATAAGGTCTCCTATTCTAAATATTAAATCAAAAATTCAATAACTTTGCCTAGCTGCTATACATATGTTTATTATACCTTTTAATTTTGCACTAAAAACATGTTCAACAGAAACTGTAATGAAATAATGGCCCTGTGCAGGACGGTGCCAAAATAAATAACAGCCTACTGCAAATAACAGCCCAGTACCTTATAAGCGCGCGGGGTCCGAATGGATTTTGCATAATAACAGCCCGGGCTACTATTTGGTATTTTACGGTACTTATTTTTCTAGACATTGTGATTCATTTACTCATTGTGGAACATACTACAGCCAATCAATAGGCCTGTTTCATGTCAATCAGGTAATGTTGCAAGTAGTCATTACATAGCATGAATGGAATGAAAAACATACATTTGTATAAATGAGTATGTAGTTGTAATTGAATCAGTAGTTACAAGATAATACAACAAGCATTATGGAGAAATCTGTGAGAAAAAGGGGCAAAACCTCTGCCTCTGTGCCTCACCCCCTTGGCGAACACCTCCACCATGAAGTTGTCGATGTGGTTGTCGCTCAGTCGTCCAGCCACCACGATCTCTGATCCGTTGAACAGCTGATTGAAGTGGCTGTTGGTCAGAGAGTCCACTGTGTTGTCAGGGTAACGGAGGTCCACCTCCATGAGTAGAGTACTGGACACCTCCTCATAGAAACCCTGGGAGGAGGGGGAGGCTATTATTATAAGTATTATAAAATATAAAGTATTATTTATGTTGCACATTTCATAATAAAAACACACACACACACACACACACCTGTAGTTGTGTGGTGGTATCCGAGGCCTCGTAGATCCTGCGCGCCAGTCCCTTGTTTTCTTGGGCCATCACATCCAGAAAGGAGTAATCCACGTCATTTCCGATGCCCAGACAGAAGAGAGACATTTTCCCGTCGATCGCCTCGCGGACGTTTTTGTGGATTGTTGGGAGTTCAGTTATTCCTGCGTGTCCATAGTGCACACATACAAATACAACATCAGTAAACACAAAATGAACGTTCATCCTTCACCGACGACACACCACAAACATTCCCCAGTCTATTGTGTGTTTAGAACGCCCAAACTGATATGTATTTGGACCAGACATCTGAAAAAGGTTTTGTGGAGAGCAAATTTCTATTTCCGACTAGGTTTCAGTCTACTAGGAAATGTGGTATAACTAAAAATATGCAATATAATCACTAATGTAATGCAATCTGCCTTAAAGATCAGAAGCATGGGCAGTTGTAAGATTTCCCAATTGGGGGGGCAGGAGAAAATGGTTAGGGGCGGATTCTTCAGAATAACAGAATTTAAAAATAAATGGGAAAATCTCTTCGAGAATGGGGGGAGCGGGATCTTCAACGCTCTGTAGGTCACGTTTCAAGAGTCGATCTCACCAGTGCTTGGATTTCCGTCGGTCATGAAGATGATCATGTCCAAACTCCTCTCTGGGAGTCTGTTGTGTTCTCTGTCTGTCAGCAGCATCTTGACGGCAGCCAGCGCTGCTTTGTTGATGTCGGTGACTGGAAGGTGAAAACGCACACACGCACGCACGCACGCACGCACGCACGCACGCACGCACGCACGCACGCACGCACGCACGCACGCAGAAAGAGTCAGTCACCCGCAGAAAGAGTCATGGTTGCAAAAAGCACCTTCTCCTCCAAATAGACCGACTGCCAATAATGGAGGAGACTGAACAGTGTGTCGCAAAGCTGCTTTGCTTTACACTTGGGCAACCCCCAAATCATCAGGCCTCTGACCGATAGCCTGTGGACGTGGACATGGCACCCTCTGTGTTAGTACCATCCGGATCACGAGTCCCTGATGTTCCGCTCAGACCCAACAACTGGTTTGCCGAGAACACGGACATTGAGGGGGCAAATCTGAGACAATGCCATTTGAATGCACGTCTGCGCCTATTCTGTCCCAAATGAAATGCGACAAAAATGGCGATCGGCAAGCGATGCGTTCGGATCAAAAGACAGATAAAAGGACGGATTCCATCGATTGCTGTGTTCTTTGAGTTTGGTACAGGGGACGGCAGGTAGGTACGTGTATTAAGAACATTACATTTTATCAGTATAGGCCAGGGGTCGGCTACCCAAGATGTTGAAAGAGCCATTTTCGACCAAAAATTAAATTCAAAATCCGTCTGGAGCCGCAAAAATGTAAGCCTAATAAGTGCTTAAAGGTGAATTCCACCCATTTTTTTCTGAGAGTGTACAAATGTGTACACTCTCAGAAAAAAGGTGCTAAAAGAAAAATCATTAACATGGTGACACAACATCTCTAACGTATATTAAGGACATAGTAAACTGAGTAAACTTCAAAATGGGTGGTTCAGATTGAAAGGTCCACCTCTGATAACTGCTTGGCATGGCCAACAGGTGATACGTTAACTGGCAACTGTCAGACAGCGCATGGCGTGCTGGGTGCCGTCAGTGACTGAAATGTTTATATTATGTTGGTGCGGATCACCCCAATGTGTGTGTGTGTACAGTATGTAATAATCGACAGCCAGGGACCCACTAGGGTTGTGTTCTAGAGCCGCATGCAGCTCCTGAGGCGCAGGTTGTTGACCCCCGGTATAGGCCAACATCTCTACTTACTTCCACGTTCACGTATCTTCCTGGCGAAGCTCAGAGCTTGGGCCACGTTGTCCTGCGTGGCCTTGGAGAGAGATTTCCTCCAGAAGTCCACCTTATCGTCAAACAGGATAATGGCGAAGTGATCGTCCTCATGGAGATCCTGTAGGATGGAGAGCAGGGCCTCTCGGGTCTGTGCAAGGTCACAAAGGAAGGTCACAGCTCAGCAAGAGTGGTAAAGCACAGGGGCGGATGTAACATTTCCCAATTGGGGGGGCAGGAGAAAATGGTATGGGTGCGGCTTCATCGCCCGTGGCGCGACGCCCCCATGCCCAAGCCACACCCATACCAATTTCAGTTACAGGACTTTTATTAGGCAAGTATAAGGATCAATAATAACATCAGTTGCAACAGACACGCAGCATGCATAAAGCTAAAGGTCTGAGTTTTCTGTTTTCAATGATGAAATGCTGTTGGTTTAGTGGTGCCACAGCTGTAGTTAGTTAGTAGCAGTAGTAGTGTTTCAAATAATTTTATATATAGGCACTTTAATTTGAAATATCTTTGGTTGTTTTACATGCCATCGTGTTTGGTGGGGCAGACGGGGCATTTAGGGGGGCATTGCCCCCCCCCCCCCCCCCCCCTCCTCCATGTCCATGCCTAGAGTTTGTATTGAAAATGACCACAGAAGTATTTTACAGTAATAACTACACACTCTGTAAGGTGTATGCTGTGCTATTATTAAAAATCAACCTAAAAGGGATTGAAACTCATTAACAACTGTTTAAGTGCCATAGACGTTAAGACGAGTATTTGTTTACAAAAACAAGCCAGGTAACAGTTGCCATAGACGATAACTTTTGAGTGCTCGGATTGTTGCCTTCCTGTTTTTTTCACTGTTCCAGTCCCTTTTTGATCTTCGAAGCATCAATAACAACTTTTATTCGTTTTTTAACTTTTTGCATCTCCATTGAGCACCTGGCTTTTTCTCTTTTTTATGAACATGCACATAGAATAACCCACATAATAGACATTCCCACACAATGTTTCTCTCACACAGAAAGTGAAATACCTGCTTCATCTTGTTCCCTTTCATGGATATGCTGATGTCGATCACAAACACCACGTTCTTTGGCACCCTGGGCAAGTCGGGAGGCGCGAAGAAGTGGACGAAGTATCCGTTCACAATCTGAGGCAGGGTGGGATGGGAGAAGGCATAATTATATGCAGTACAGTATGTCATCAAAACAGTTACTTGGCAGGATTGAATGAATGAATGTCTGAAGCCGCCGTAACTCATCACTGAAAAACAAAATAATGTAGTTGCATGCACTGTATGTCTAGTTCTCATGTCTGTGGGTTTAAAATGTCCTCAAATAGTGGTCCGTGGCTCAAATGCTGAATAAATGGTGGGCCCTGGCATCAAAAAGGTTGAAAAGCCCGGTTATAGAACAATATGTATCTGACATACTGTATGTTTAACTCATTTTGTTTGATTTTTAGTTTTTGACAATATATACTCTAGTTTCCGGCAATATATTCTAGGCTGTGTCCAAATTCATTCCCTATTCCCTATATAGGGCACTACTTTTGCCTTCCGCCATTTTGTTTGAGTGTCCGAATATGCAGTGAGCTTTTTTGGACCCTAATATAGTGCACTGAAATATCCCACAATGCACCTGGAATTGTAGGGACCATCGGATGGTCACTAGTACTCACTACATTTTCTCGGAGGAGTAAATCTACCCCAGAATGCATTGCGCGCTTCACCTCTTGAGCACACGTGTGCGCGTTTGGGTGTGTGCGCTGCTTCTGCATGCATGCGCTCCATAGATGCACTTCAACTCAGATGAGGTAGAATAAGTTGATCCAGCGAAATAAAACAACACGTACAAACATACTTTTTAAAACGTTTGTTTCCCCATCTCTTTTCCTCCCTAATAGTAATCTGATTATGACCCAGCACATGACGTTAGAAGATGAATCAGTTGCTGTACAATATATTTGCGAGAATATGAGGATACCATAATATCAGACACATCATGCTGCATGTCACAAACGGATGTCTTAATGTAGAACGAATATTTTTACCCAGGCATAGGGTTTGGTTAATGCTTGACAAGGTAGTTCGTTTTGTATCTGTTTAATATGGATATAATATTAATATAGGCCTATTGATGATAACAGACGTATGTTACTTAAAGAGAGTTACTTCATTCATTCAATAATTAGTAGGCCAGCTTAATTCTATCGATTTTGTTTCTGACACACAGGCAGTAATTAGCACTTGACTGGTTTCTTTATAGCAGTTGATTTTTCATATCCATATGAATTAAATGGTCGGGATGATGTGTTTATTTTAGCTCTTCTTTTGCAATGCAGATAAAAAGCACATTAACCCGGCCGCAGCCGTGGGGTCATAGCGCCCTCTACCGACAGCATTGGTGCTCCCTATATAGGGAATACCGTCCGAAATCCACACTACTATAGTTCACTAACTCTGGAGCCCCATATGGGGAGTAGGGAGTAGGGAACATCCCTTTGCATTCGGACACAGCCCTAGTTTCTGATGCAAGAATGTAGTCTCTGACGCAAGATTCTAGTCCCTGGCGCCAGATCCTAGTTTCTGACACCAGATTCTAGTTTCTGACTAGTTTCAGATACTAGCTTTTCGGAAAAAAAATCTATTGTCCTGTGTCAGTGATGCTCAATATTTCACGCCAAGGACCACCAGAATTATCTATATTTGGCTGCAGAGGACCCCCCCATCTGAAAACATGTTGTAGGGATCCCCCAGAAGCAACGATTTTAGTTCAAAATATTTGCTTCCGAAAGAATATATATTCAAAGATTTGCATCACATTTTCACAATTTCTCAAAAAATATCAGAGCTACAAGCTCACAGCGCGCCACTCGGTGGCGCGCTGTGAGCTTGTAGGTCTGATATTTTTCAATAGCTTAAGTGTGACATAATGCTTTGGACGCCAAAACGCGTTCAGTCACAAAGGCTTAATAAGGTTCATAACTGTGTGTTTTCTGGACATCTGACCTGAACGTCCCCTAAGCTTTTGGCTCGTTTCACGTCGTACTTGATGATGAAATCTCCGTCGATCAGAGTTCCGTCGCAGCCTGGACACTTCCTCTGCTGCTCCACAGTCGGCGAGAAAGAGATGTGGGCCTGATGATGACAGCAAAGGTGACAATTTAACACCTACAAAATGCAAATGATTCGTTTAGCACAGGGGTCGGCAACCCAAGATGTTGAAAGAGCCATTTTCGACCAAAAATTAAATTCAAAATATGTCTAGAGCCGCAAAAATGTAAGCCTAATAAGTGCTTAAAGGTGAATCCTACCTTTTTTTTCCTGAGAGTGGCACCACTCTCAGAAAAAAAGGTCATAAAAGAAAAGTTTCTAGAAAAAAAAATCTTCAGAACTCCATTTCTAGTCCACACAACATCTCTATCGCTCGAAGGTATATTAATGACATAGTAAACTGAGTAAACTGTTGAAAATGGGTGGTTCAGATTGAAAGCTCCACCTCTGATAACTGCTGGGCTTTTTTGACATGGCCAAGTGCTACTTTAAATGGCAACTGTCAGACAGCGCAACGCGTTTTGTGTGCTGTCAGTGATTGAAATGTTTATATTATTTTGGTGCGGATCACCCCAGTGTGTGTATGTAATAATGCTACAGCCAGGGAGCCACTAGGGCTGTGTTCTAGAGCCGCATGCGGCTCCTGGGTAACCAACCCACACTATAAATACTTGTCAAACATTGGCAACGTTTCAAATAAGGGGCTAAGATTTTTACACAGAGATGATCTACGACATATCAAGCTCACATTGTTTATCTTCGGAATCCGTGTCAAACAAAATGCATTGCCTCAAGCCCTAGTTTTGGAGCATTCAATGGAGCATTCAGTCATTTGGGTGATTGGGTGAAGGCTTTTCCCCCTCAAAGCCCAAACTGAAACTAGGGGTTTTTGACCCTCAGGGGCAGGGAGGAGCTCCATATGTGGTCACCACACTCTATAGTAGAGAGGATTATTAAAAAAAAAAAAGAAGAAGAAACAATAATAATATTTGAGTTAAGTTAACACTGAATATAATACTGTACCATCCAAGTGCCAATTACTTTACAGATAAGCCCCTCAAGGACAGCACATTAAGAACCAAATGCCTATAAGGTGTAAGAAATCGCCTTTTTAATGAAAATGCATTTTTAAAAATGTAAACAGCATATTTCGCATTTTCCCCGCATACTTCGCATTTGTTCCGCAACTTTTGCGAATTCCCGCATGTTCACCGCATAATCGCACTTAAAACCCCCGCATATTCCGTCGCATAATCAAGGATTTTTGCCCGCAACAATCACGATTTTAGCCCGCATAATCAAGGACTTTCCCCCGCGTTTTTCTGGAGGGTCTAATAAGCTAAACAAAGTGATGCAAACAACACCAGCACAGTGGGGACACAGTGGGGACACAGTGACCCCCAGTGTTGGGACATGTGCACTACGTAACTTAATATATTACATAATATATTACCAAAATGCAGTAAGTTGTAATATAAATATATTACTTAACTAAAACAATCTAATATATTATACTTTTCTCTCTGCATTACTGCATTACTTTCAATATTACTTTCTGTCAATCTGTCTCATTGCAAGTGTTCTTGTGAAATTATCTTGACAACTGCAGAAGTTACAACCCCAAATCCGTTGAAATTGGGACGTTGTGTAAAATGTAAATAAAAACAGAATGCATTGATTTGCAAATCGTTTTCAACCTCTATTCAGTTGAATACAACACAAAGACAATATAATTAATGTTCAAACTGATAAACTTTATTGTTTTTTGAAATTATACAATCTTTTGTAAATTGATCCCTGCAACACGTACCAAAAAAGTTGGGACGGGGGCAACAAAAGATTGGGAAAGGTCATGAATGCACAAATAACGCCTGTTTGGAACATTCCACAGGTAAACAGGTTAATTTTAAACAGTTTAATATCGTTATTGAGTATAACAAGACCATCCCAGTCGCTCACAATCAAAGATGGGGCGAGGTTCACCACTTTGTGAACAATTCTGTGAGAAAATCATCCAACGGTTTAAAAACAATGTTTTTCAACATTCAATTGCAAGGAATTTGGTGATTTCATCATCTACAGTCCATAATATAATCAAAACATTCAAAGAATCTGAAGAACTTGCTATACTAAAGCGTCAAGGCCGAAAACCAACACCAAACACTTGTGACCTTTGATCCCTCAGGTGGCTCTGCATTAAAAACTGACATCATTGTGTAAGGGATATTATTGTGTGGACTCAGGAACACTCAGAAAACCATTGTCAGTTTACATAATTTGTCGCTACACCTGCAATTGCAAGTTAAAAATCTACCATCGAAAAGCAAAGCCATACATCAGAAAGGTTGGTTTGAAAAAAACCAGAAATGCCTTCTCTGGGTCCACTATCATTAGAAATGTGGACTCATCAGACCACAGCCCACTTTTCCACTTTGTGTATAACCATTTTAAATGATATTGTACCCAGAGAAGGCATTTCTGGTTGTTTTTCTAGTTGTTTTTTCAAACCAACCTTTCTGATGTATGGCTTTGCTTTGCATGGTAGAGTTTTAACTTGCAATCGCAGGTGTAGCGTCAAATTCTGTAAACTGACAATGGTTTTCTGAGTGTTCCTGAGTCCACACAGTAATATCCTTTACACAATGATGTCAGTTTTTAATGCAGAGCCACCTGAGGGATCAAAGGTCACAAGTGCTAGATGTTGGTTTTCGGCCTTGATGCTTTAGTATAGCAAGTTCTTCAGATTATTTGAATGTTTTGATTATATTATGGACTGTAGATGATGAAATCACCAAATTCCTTGCAATTGAATGTTGAGAAACATTGTTTTTAAATCGTTAGATGATTTTCTCACAGAATTGTTCACAAAGTGGTGAACCTCGCCCCATCTTTGATTGTGAGCGACTGGGATGGTCCCGTTATACTCAATAACAATATTAAACTGTTTAAAATTAACCTGTTTACCTGTGGAATGTTCCAAACAGGCGTTATTTGTGCATTCATGACCTTTCCCAGTCTTTTGTTGCCTCCGTCCCAACTTTTTTGGTACGTGTTGCAGGGATCAATTTACAAAAGATTGTATAATTTCAAAAAACAATAAAGTTTATCAGTTTGAACATTAAATATACTGTCTTTGTAGTGTATTAAACTCAATATAGGTTGAAAACGATTTGCAAATCAATGCATTCTGTTTTTATTGACATTTTTCACAACGTCCCAATTTCAACGGATTTGGGGTTGTAAATAATGACTTATTTTCTATCATTTGTCATCAAATTATTTATTCAGGAGTGACGTTTTTTGATGATTTCATATGGATTTGTCCAGATAGCCAAGTGCGCTTGCTTTATTGTAGGTATGCCACTGGCCTACGCAATATTTGATTAATAGTGATACTAAATATTTCATATAGTGTGTAAAAAAGTTTTTTTTTTAAGTAATATGTAATAGTAATATTAATATATTACACTTGCTCAGACAGTAATATTGTAATATAATGTATTGCTTTAAAATGAAGGTAATAATTAATATATTACCAAGGTAAAGTAATATTCCCAACACTGTTGACCCCACAAAGGATCAATCAATAAATATTTAACTTTCAGTCCTCCTTTTGAGATTGGGTTCAGACATACACTTGTAAGGAAAGAACCTTCACAGTCAGCTTGCAGTTGAAAAGTTTGGGTGTGGGCGTGTCTTCAATAGGGTATAGGGTACAACAGGGCTTGACACTAACACTTGCCCGCTTGCCCGGGGCAAGTAAAAAAAAATGGTGGGGCAAGTGACGACTACTACCTGGTTGCCGATCGGGCAAGTGTGCAACTTCGTGCGCAATAACACAACACAAGATAAATTTGTCTTGAAGGCAGTCATTGCACTCTGCCTCTGTGTCTTTCCCTGCTTTCTAGCTATCCACAAATCCAGGCTGGATTTGGGAAACTAAACAGGCAAATTAACACACCAAAATGACCATTAATCTTCTACAGTGTAGACCTGGGCTAATTAAGATGATGAATTTGAACTCTTGAGAGTGTAAAAATGAAACCAAATGGACCCGCAAGGGTCCATTTGGTTTCATTTTTACGTTCTCAAGAGTTACATCTGGTTAACCAACTTAACTGGGGGCTACCTGGAACCCGGGGGGCAAGTGACCATGACCTGAGGGCAAGTAGAACCTGATTTGCACCTCAGAGACCTTAGTGTCAACCCCTGCACAATATACACAAAGTTGATGAACAGAATGAATGAACACTGTACTGAAGCCTACCTTTTTGTCTGTGACCGTTTTCTCCACCAGGGGGAGCAGCTCATTGGATAAGAAGGTTCCATAGGCATCAACATATGCAATACCCTGAGGCTCATAGATATCTGCTACAATCTGTTGGAGTTAAACACACACACACACACACACACACACGCACGCACACGCACACGCACACGCACACGCACACGCACACACACACTTATATGTCACTTTCTTTTTGTTTAATATTTGTTTTTGGCTTCTGTGCCTTGATTGATAGTTACAGTGAAGACAGGCATGAAAGAGGAACAGAGAAAGACATAAGGCATAGGTCGTCATGAATGGGACAAACATGCGAACAAAGAAAGGCGACTGCCTATATTATTACAGTATGTGGCATGCGCCTGGACCATTAGGCCAGCAGGCACCACGAATATCTCACTTTCAAACGTGCTGTCCATTGTATTTTATATTATACATTTCATTCAAATTGACTTTGAAGTTGCAATGGTTTTGTCTAATACATACAGTACGGTATGTCTGGTAAAATGAATATAACACATATCTGGGGCGCTCACAAAAGACCCAGTAGACAAATAGAATGAGCCCAAACGTGTGAAAGGGAAATATCCCGTTAAGCGGTGTAGGATGTGAACAAGGAGCTTCACCTGAAAGTTCCTGACCAGCTGCTTGGGTTTGACTCTGGTCAGGATCTCATAGTGTCCCAGTTTCCTGTTGAGAAGTTCCTCGTAGGTCAGGATGAACTTCACCTTGCTGTTGGCAGCGATGTTCACCGACACAGAGAACTTCTCCATGGTTCTGCCAGAGGCTCTAGAGAAACACAGACAAACCAGTGATGTTCACTGACACAGAGAACTTCTCCATGGTTCTGCCAGAGGCTCTAGAGAAACACAGACAAACCAGCGATGTTCACCGACACAGAGAACTTCTCCATGGTTCTGCCAGAGGCTCTAGAGAAACACAGACAAACCAGTGATGTTCACTGACACAGAGAACTTCTCCATGGTTCTGCCAGAGGCTCTAGAGAAACACAGACAAACCAGTGATGTTCACTGACACAGAGAACTTCTCCATGGTTCTGCCAGAGGCTCTAGAGAAACACAGACAAACCAGTGATGTTCACTGACACAGAGAACTTCTCCATGGTTCTGCCAGAGGCTCTAGAGAAACACAGACAAACCAGTGATGTTCACTGACACAGAGAACTTCTCCATGGTTCTGCCAGAGGCTCTAGAGAAACACAGACAAACCAGTGATGTTCACTGACACAGAGAACTTCTCCATGGTTCTGCCAGAGGCTCTGGAGAAACACAGACAAACCAGAAGGAATGAAAAACGAAATACCAAGAATCATGTGACAATGTGCCTGCACCAGTGTTACCAACTTGGTCCATTTGTCACTATGTTTAGCTTTTTTCCAGAACCCCCTAGCGCCAACATTAGTGGAAAAACTCCTGGTGGAAAATCTAGTGTTTTTTTTTTGCTGGTGAGTTGGGGCGAAATTGGTTGACAGGCACCAGTGATAAAACCCTCATTTTTCACCATTTTCCCTCCTATGATAGAGTCCTCCTTCCTTCCTAGAAAGAACCATTGGAAACCAAATGGACCCTCATAGATCTGTAACTCTTGAGATCGTAAAATGAAACCAAATGGACCCTTGTATAACAGTTAAATTATATTTAAACATCTGAATTACCTAATATTTAAGAATCTACACCTTTAGGAAACGTGGAAGATATATTCTCTCAGGGTTCTAGTTGGCTGCAGTACCAGAAATGTCCACAAAAACAGTCCCCCCCTCTCTTCTCACTGCTTTCCCCTGCACAAATGCAATTCTGAATACTTCCCGGCCCAGGACTTGTCCCTATTTGTTGTCTCGATTCTCTATTGAGAATCAATAGAGAGTCTATGTAGAAGAGCCTCCAATCAATGGACCCCTGGAGTAAATAGAGTTTGTTCACTCCAGAAGCTTTCCCCTGACTCACTTGACCAGTCCAGCAGTCTGTCCTGATGACACCGCCTCGTCATACTGCTTTTTAGCCTTCTGCTTCTCCTTGACCGCCCCGACATACATCACACCCTCAATCTCCCTGAAAAAACAATGATTTTTTTTTAGCAAAGCACACAAAGGTTTAACACACACACGCACACAGGCACACAGGGTAAGAAAGAGACAGAGTGATGTCACTGACATGCTGAAGTTGGTGATGAAGGCGGTCTTGGGCATGTCCACCTCGAAGAAGATCTCCCGCGGGAAGTCGCCGTTGTTGCGAGCAGTGGAGGTCATGACGGTGTGAGCGAAACGAGACGCCACCGTACAGTCTACTGTGAGGCTGTCTACCTCCACCTGAGAGAGAGAGAGAGAGAGAGAGAGAGAGAGAGAGAGAGAGAGAGAGAGAGAGAGAGAGAGAGAGAGAGAGAGAGTTACAGTCCACTGTGACACTGTCTACCTCCACCTGAGAGAGAGAGAGAGAGAGAGACAGAGAGAGAGAGAGAGAGAGAGAGAGAGAGTTACAGTCCACTGTGACGCTGTCTACCTCCACCTGAGAGAGAGAGAGAGAGAGAGAGAGAGAGAGAGAGAGAGAGAGAGAGAGAGAGACAGAGAGAGTTACAGTCCACTGTGACGCTGTCTACCTCCACCTGAGAGAGAAAGAGAGAGAGACGGCTCCCTGCCTAAGTATGTCCCAGGCAATAAAAAAACACGGTGAAGCAGCCTTTTGCTTCTATGGACCGACGGCGTGGAACAAACTCTCATTATACATTCGACAGGCAGCCTCTGTAGACATTTTGTAAAACACAGCTCAACACGTACTTCTACGCACTTGCTTTTAAATGACTTCCTCCGTGATTTTATATTTTATGCCATATCTCAGGTCCTCACTATACTGCATCTTTGATGTTTTGCCATTTTAATTATCTCTTTATTTTATTCTCATTCTTTGTTTTGTCTTCTTCTTCCTCTATTGCAATGTCAAGCACTTTGAGCTGCATTTTATGCCATGTTCCATTATCATGGTGAGTATCACGTCAGTATCGTGTCATTATCATGGTCAGTATCATGTCAGCATTGTGTCAGTATTGTTGTGTCTGAAAAATGACAGTTAACCCTTTGTGTCCTGAACGCGTTTTGGTGTTTTATCTGTTGAAAAATAGCAGATCAACAAGCTCATGTCGCGCCACCGAGTAGCGCGACATGAGCTTGTTGTTCTGCTATTTTTGAAAAATTGTGAAAATGTGCTGCAAATCTCGGAATACGTTATTTTGGAAGCAAACATTTTTAACTCAAATTTTTGCTTCTGGGGGATCCCTAGAACAACATGTTTTCAGATGGGGGTCTGCAGCCAAATATGAATAATTCTGGTGGTTCTTAGTTTTGAACACAGTTATACTTAATAAGCTGTTTACTTCCCCCGGGACAAGGGGTGGGTGGGGGTGGGTGGGAATTGGGATCTGTCTGTCTTGTTGCTTGTAGATTGTTGTCTGTAGTTATGTACGTCTTGATGTATTTTAAACTGAAAAACCCAATAAAAAATATATATATATATTTTTTTTAAAATGGTGGTGTATCATGTCACTCAGTATCACGGTCATGAGTATCTGACCATCTGTTTATTATTTCTTACCTCTGTGTTGTTTGTACTTCTTTTCTGCAATAAAAAAGATAAAGGGCATCATAAGCATCATAATGTGACAAATAAAGCAAAAAGTATAATAACTTTCAATGTATAGACATCATCAGTTTTACAGTATATATTCAAGTACGTTTTGTGAAGTTAAACACAGGCATTGTCAAGTACCTTAAGCAACCTTGGGGGAGCATCCTGTGTCTCCTGGAATTCAAATAGAAAGGTTAATTATCATCACTGTTACAATTATTAAATTAAACAATTAACACAAATTAGTCTGCATGCCCATGCAAACCTAACGGGTCCCATAAAAGCAGACAAAATTAAATTCCTCCAGTGGATGGCTGGCATCTGCCTTAGGGATAGGGTGAGAAGTTCTGCCGCTTCTTCAACTGGAAAGAAGCCAGATTAGGTGGTTCGGGCATCTGGTTAGAATGCCTCTCGAGCGTCTCCCTAGGGGCACGTCCCACTGGGACGAGACCAAGGACCAGATGGGAGGGATTGCATTGACTCCCTGCCTTTGGCATCCTCCTCAGGAGGAAGTCGCTAATGTTTGCTCGGGACAGGGAAGTCTGGAGCTCTCTGGCGGAGCCGTTTCCCTCACGACTCGACTATGGATAAGCGGTTGAAGATGGGTGGATGGAGGTCATGGGGGCCCTTGAAAGTCATTAGTTGAAAATGTCACTGTTGGAGCTGTGCAAATGCGGGTCCAGAAGGCTGATGAATGTCCATTTTTTGGGTCCGTTTGGTTTCATTTTACGCTCTCAAGAGTTACAGGGTCCATTTGGTTACCAATGGTCCTTTCTAGGAAGGAAGGAGGACTCTGGCGCCTGTCAACCAATTTCACCCCAACTCACCAGCAAAAAGGCACTAGATTTTCTGCCAGGAGTTTTTCACTAATTTTGGCGCTAGAGGGGATTTGGGAAAAAGCTAAATACAGTGACAAATGCGCCAAGTTGGCAACACTGCCAATGGGCTAAGCATCGTAAACAGCTATACTGGCCACTGTTGATAAATAGAAGAAAAGGTTTGTTGATTTTGCCCACAGACCGGTGCTTGTTGAGGCATGTCAGAACATGCAGCCGTTGTGCTGTGCCTGGTGTAATTAGTCTTATAGCAAGGAGATTCCCTAAATACCTGTGCCTACCTGGCTGTCCCTCAGCTTGTATTTAGCCTACTAAAACTGGGCAACAAAATGTCCGGGAACATTTGGACCTTTGGGATTTTTTCGTCCACCTTAATAATACCAAATTGATATTGTATCTTATATTGTTTTAATCAGTGATTATAGTCACCTTCACAGGGCAGGATCTAGAGGGGGGCAGGGGTGGGCACTACAGAGCCCACCCAAACGTACATCCTGCCCATCCAATGAAAGGTAATATCAGTGGTTTTCAACCAGTGGTCTGGGGACCACCAGTGGTCGTTGAGACTTGAGAGAGTTCTAGGTGGTCCCCAGCTAAATGGTGGAAAGTTGGTTAACCAGATGTAACTCTTTGAGAGTGTAAAAAATAAAACCAAATGGACCCTTGTGGGTGCACTGCATTTGCTTTCATTTTTACACTCTCAAGAGTTAAAATATTCATCATGTGAATTAGCCCAAGTCTACACAACTACAGAAATGTAGAAGATTAATGGTCATTTTGATACATACTGTATGTTTGACTGCTTCCCAAATCAATGATTGTTTCCCAAATCCAGCCTGGTATTGTGGACAAAAGCAAAAGAAATCTTTAGTTTCGGGGTCTGTGTGGGGCTAAAATGTCATCAAATGGTGGTCCGTGGCTCAAATGCCGAATACATAGTGGGCCCTGGTATCAAAAAGGTTGAAAACCACTGCCAGCCCACCTAGCTGGCTAAATCCGGCCCCCGCACCTTCACAATGTGTAGAGAATGGACATTCCTGGAATGAGTAAGATTGCTAAGACCCTCTACAGACCTTGCTTGTGTACTGTCACATCAGCTATGATGTCACATTCACTTGCTTTGACAGGGCCTACACAGCTGTTGTTTTGAACTGGCAGGTGTGTGACAGTCACAGGTGTGTGCCACTCACTCACAGGTGTGTGCCAAGCATATTTAGCATGTGTCCTGTCAATTTCTTGACTTTGTTTCTGCTCCAAGCAGCAGCAACACAGGTGGAAAAAAAGAAACATACCAAACATAGTCAAAGTGTCTGAGCAATGACAATACATTGAATCTGATCTGAACATGTACAGTAGTAATTGGTATTATTATGGTGGAGAAAATAATTTCTATAAGTTATGTTTCCAGACTTTTGTTGGCCTGTTTATATGCAAATCAGCAGCAGCACTGTGGTCTGCCAGGCTCGTCCTTGAACTCTACTAACTAGACATACATAGCACATAAATAAATAGCCCCCTAGTTATGACTAGCCTGCGAACCCCTTTTCAAAATACATGATGGGAGCTGCCATAGGCCTACAAAGATTTTTCTCAACCTAAATTAACCCTGAGTGTTGTAGGCTATTTAAATGGAACCAAACGGTTTAGGGTCCATCGACTCCAATGATCGTGTATTACATTCACCCATTCACACGGTAACTTTTACACATATTTTGCATTCACCTTTAAAGAGATTGTGGATAACATTCACCCATTCACCTCTACATACAGTACAGATTCTGAACTGCATTCACATCAGACACACCAGCAGAGCAGCTGAACATCAGGGGAAATTTAAGTACTACTCAGCTCATGTGAACACCCCAGACAGTTTTTACATTTACTCGATTCAGTAATTAGATATTTGATATTCATAGCTACTTGCCCTCTTCCCATACAAACCCATTATACTTAACTCCTGATAGATTCTGCCTTGCAGACTCATAGAAGCAGTGGAGCTCTGGACCAGAGCTAAATGATAACAGTGAATGAAAAGGCACAACCCCCCTCACATATCAGGTCTGGGGGACAATATCATTCTGTCACGGTATAAGTTTATGTATCTATCATGGATCGTGGTTAAAATGGGTTTTTGTATAGGAAGGGGATCTAAATCAGGGGTTTTCAACAGGTGGTCCTCAGCTAGGTTGGTTAACCAGATGTAACTCTTGAGAACGTAAAAAATGAAACCAAATGGACCCTTGCGGGTCCATTTGGTTTCATTTTTACACTCTCAAGAGTTAGAACAATCGTCTTCTGAATTAGCCCCAAGTCTACACAACTAGAAGAGTACTAATGGTCATTTTGGTCTGTACGTTTTGCCTGTTTTGTTTCCTAAAAATTCAGCCTGTTATTGTAGACAAAAGCAAAATAAGTCTTTAGTTTTGGGGTCTGTGGGGCTAAAATGTCCTCAAATGGTGGCCCGTGGCTCAAATGCTGAATAAAGTATCAAGAAGGTTGAAAACCCCTGATCTAAATGAATATGAAAAGATCTAGTAATGTCGAGAAATAGCCTACTCCAGCTCACATAAACCAGAGTAGATTATACAATGAGCAAAAAGTTTTGGTGTTGATCTGGGCTGCTACGCCAAAATATCAGTTTAAGTGAAAACTTGTTATGATCCCAATAACTTTAGGGAGCATATTAACGCAGAATGTAGTGCTGTAGTGTAGCCTACCTGTATGGCAGCATCATGTCGGGAGATCACCAACGCTCCATGGGTCTGGCTGAGAACCGAGAGGCAGACACAGCTCCACAGCAGCACGGGAATATATGGAGCCAGAACAGTCTCAATAAAGCTGAACATACACATCTGTATTCCTAATCAACATGCCCAGATTTGTCTGTGATTTGTAGCTCGCATTTGTGTTCTGTACTTGAGTTTCAAATCCACACACCCAGGTTTGTAATTCCTGTTTGAATTTCAAATCCACACACCCAGGTTTGTAATTCCTGTTTGAATTTCAAATCCACAAACCCAGATTTCTATTTCCTATTTGAAATCAGAATTCACACACCCAGATCTGTGTTTCGCATTTGAATTTAAAATTCACACATCCACAATTCTATTTCGTACTTGAAATCAGAATTCACACACCCAGATCTGTCTTTTGTGTTTGCAATCCCTATTTCACACATGAGCACAGATGTGAGATTTGAGGCCCCCTGCTGGACGCCTAATGCCAACTGCTTATCTGTGAGTTGTTTTTCTAACCTGTACAGCTACAAATCTTTTTGAGACTCTCTTGACGTTGGGCGGAGACGAACGTCATCATTGGCTGAGGAAAATGATTGACAGATTCCTCAGCCAATGATGATGGTCTGCCTTCAGCCAATCCTAGACCTCCTTACATTGTATCGGACGTGTGCTGCCTCCTTCTTCTACTGTTGCCACATCCTGTGAAAATAAGCCAAACCACAATAATGCCATAATATAATACTACTCTTTCAAAGCATTTATCATTGTAAATACTACAATTGTGACCATTTCGGTACAATACAGTATATATACACACACCTATGCTACTATACACTCAGTAAAGACACCAGAATGATTCAGTCAGTCACTCCCCCAAAGTTCCAGACCTGATATTTAACTCTGGGGGCAAACAACATGACAACTATGACGTCATATCACTCAGCCCCTGGCTGTGTCTCTCCCTCCAGTCAGTAAAAGTTAGTTGCACGCTTTCGCTACTACTACGATTATGTTTATTTGCCAGCAGCTTTTTTTTTTTTAAGTCAGAAGCAGAAAGGGCAGTGTGTTTATCCTGGATGTACCAGCAAAATGAACCAGGTGCGGCATATTTTAATTTTCGCTATTTGATTATAGGGTTCAGAAGCTTCTATTGATTTTACTCCTCCTGGTGACACATCGTCAACTACTGTCCAGACTCCAGAGACGCCACAGTGTCTCCACGCACAAGGCTATCTCTGTCTGGGTTCTATGAAGCAAATATTTTGATGTTTAGAAATTGTATTGAGGTTGTGTTGAGGTGAGGTTGTGTCCATAATAAAACAGAAGAAGAAGCGACGATGAATAAAAATGAATGAAAGCGACTATAAACTACTTTGTTGGACAGAATAAAAGGTCTTCAAATGGTCTGAAAATGTATAGAAACAGGAGACCACGGAATGCAGATTGAATCGCATAAAAGAAATGGAACGTTTTTTGGACTCAGAAATAACATACTTATTTCTCTCACAAGATGTGGCAACCCTATACTGTGTTTCTTAGTATGTCTATGGTATGCTCCCATTACACGCTAAAATCGGACTACAGGGACCACCTAGGGGCTAAATCAACCGAGGGGCAACGTGGACGAAGGACAACAACTATGGATCTTGAAAGGCCAACTAAAGGTACATAAAGTTTTTTATGGAGCGATATTCCCCTGTAAGCACCATTCTGAAATGTCTAGTCTTCAGTGTAACAGCAATGCTAATGAAGCTATTGATGCCAATGACGCTAGAGCCATCTAGTAGAACAGGGGTTTTCAACAGGTGGTCCGGGGACCACCTGTGGTCCCTGAGAGGGTTCCAGGTGGTCTCCAGCTGAGTTGGTTAACCAGATGTAACTCTTGAGAACGTAAAAATGAAACCAAATGGACCCTTGCGGGTCCATTTGGTTTCATTTTTACGTTCTCAAGAGTTAAAATATTCATCATCTGAATTAGCCCAAAGTCAACTAGAAGATGGAAAAGAAAAATAATAAAAATAATGTCAGCACTTGTGCAGTAAACAAGGTTTCAAATCCTGGGCTGACAAGGAATGTTACAGTTCAGCTTTAATTTTTCACTGCCAATAATTTGCTACCCTGTAATTGTTGTGCACATAAATACATTTTAATAACTCATGTGTTTTCTTTTTACAGACGTGACGACTTCATCCCAGGCTCCAACTCCAGGGTGTGCAGTTGGCATTTTCCGGATGGCAAAGCTGCTGGACCATCGCGCTTTGCATGGAACGAGGGGAAGACTTTCCCAAGTGACCCCGGCCAGCCACCCAAAAAGAAGAAGAAAGTCCCGCTCCCTATCAGTGGTGAAGATAAGGGAACTGATGAACCTGAACTACAACAATGCTGTAGATCAAGGGACAGATGGGCCTGAACTACACAATGCTGACATTGCGACTGCAGAGACCCCTAGTACCTCAACGGAGAGAACTTTTACTACAAACAGTACTGTGGTTCTTGAGATAGAGAATGACATGTTGAGAAGAGAAATTGTGAAACTGAAAGAAGAACTGGAGAAACAAAAGCAAACCTTTTCTTTTAGTCAAATTTCTTCCAGTTCTGACAAAGTACATCATTTCACTGGCTTACCTGATGCTGCTACTGTCCTGTTTTTGGAGGAACTTCTGTCTAAATTTGAGCTAAATTATCATTCTGCCTGGAAAGTCCAGAGAATGCCCCTAATTGATCAGGTGTTGCTGACCTTGATGAAGCTCAGACATAATTTCGGTCATGTATACCTTGCAACCAGGTTTAATATTAGCAAAGCCACAGTAACCAACATTTTTCTCACCATTGTCAGTGCCCTGTATGACATTTTGTATGTTGGTATGCTTGAGAACAACATCCCCTCCACTGCCAAGAACCAGACATCACTGCCAGAGTGTTTCCGTCCATTTCCTAATTGTAGGATTGTGCTCGACTGCACAGAGGTTGCTGTCTCCAAGACAGAGAGGCTTGACACAGAGTCATCTATACAGCCAGTACAAAGGACGGACCACACACAAAACCTTAATAGGTGTGGCTCCTAATGGAGTGATTACGTTTGTTAGTGACTATTACGGTGGGAGCACCTCAGACAAAGCAATAACACAAGATTCTGGAGTTCTTGGACAACTACAACCAGGTGACATGGTGATGGCAGATAAAGGCTTCACAATTCGTGACATCCTGCCACAAGGGGTTACGCTTAACATCCCATCCTTTCTTGTAAATGGACAATTCACGCAAGAAGTGAAGAAAAACAAACTCACCTCCAGTGCACGGATCCACGTGGAGCGCTCCATTTAGAGGCTGAAACTGTTCTGCATCTTGGACAATATCCCACATCAGTTCAGTAAAAACATCAACAAGATACTGAAAGTGTGTGTGTGTCTTACCAACCTGCAAACCCTCATACTTCGTGAAATTGATGAAATGATTGACTGAAATTGATGAAATGATTGCACACAGATAATTTGAAATTGATGAAATGATTGCACACAGATAATTTGTTAACGTTTTACTTTTAATAAAGTGCCAGTGAAGTAATGTGCTGCTGCTCTTTTTATCAAAACACATTGCACAAAATCAGGGCTCCCACTGTCATGAAATTCCTGGAAAATAGGGCTGCACGCTTATCGCTGTGAAATGTGAATCTCTCTTTTCCTCCTAAAAATTGAAATCAACGAAATCAACACAAAAAGGATGATGTTCAAATCTATATCAGGATCTCTCTAGAAAGTACATTGTACAAGTGTCTGAATCTAGATTGCAATATTTTATTTGATAATTGTGCAGCCGTACTAGAAAAGATTTGAAATTAGAAAAATATGGGTTTTGGAATTTATTTGGAAAAGTTTGGGAATTGATGAAGGGTCCTAGAATTTAATGGAAAAATACACTGTCCACAGTGTGTGGAGAGAGAAATGTAACTGTAGTAATCCCTACAAAAACTGAACAAAACCGGACAAAAACATTTTCTTTGCACGCACTCCACGCATGCATAAGGAATACAGGTGCTCACAGGGCTATAACGGTTGGATTAGCATCCACAATTTCTTTTTTTTTGTTTGTTTGCTTAATTATTGAGCCAAATGAATGAAATTGGAATGGGTCTTGAAATTGGTTTAGATGTCCTGGAAAAGTTTTGGAAATTCATTTGTGAAAAGATGTGGGAACCCTGCAAACTGTATTAATGTGCAAAACTACATCTAAACAGAGCTTACCTTTCTGGTAGAACAATTATAGCAGCTTCACATCATGAATGCACACAATGTGCATACATACAGTGTATGTACAATACATGTATTTACAAGTCGGACAGAATTCTTGGGAGGAAACAGTCTCTGTAGAAGGTTTCTAGAATGTCAATGTTTCCTGCCCATGTTGGGTCTTTCTGCACTGGCAGAATGACGAGGTCAATGAGGGTCCACACTACAAGGTGGCAGGTGTTTGCTCTGGTCAGGTGGAGATTGCCCTGGATCTGATGCCAGTAGGGGTGGTGCTGTTTCAGAGCCAGGGAACCTGTTGCTGCATCCAGCTCTAGAAAAAAAAAGTCTCTTTTCTCTGCTGCCTGCTGGACCGTCACATTTTTTGCAGACCAGGGACACTTGACCTAGAGGTGGGTGTTATGGAAAACATATCAAAATATTTGGGTAAAGGCAAATAGTGCACCAGCTGGTTAAGTTCATCTGGGCTATATGACTTGAAATCAATATAGAGTATTGAAAATGTAATCATCTACAAGCTGTGACACAAGCTGTTACACATCTATTTCCCCATTTTTATGTAGCCTACTGTACACCACCATTTTAAAATGAAGCATAAAGGGCTATTCACACTTTCACAAAATCTGTGATTTTGTTTCAGAGAAAAAAAAAACACAATTTCAAAACACTTCATATTTTATTGTATACAAAGCCATAATCTCTTCTCTAAACCTTTTAGACTATTCCTTAGAATATACCAATGTTCTTAGTGCTCTAATCCAGGGTTTCCCAAAGTGGGTGACGTGGCACCCTAGGGTGCCTTGACACTAGTCCAGGGGTGCCTCAGACTACTTTGATATTATACAGGATTCATCAATGTCACTACATCAATGACTTCAGTATGCTTAGTAAAACAGACCTGATTTGCACTCTACTTGATGAGTTTTTATACATCTACAGCACACGCTTATTCACCAAAAATAGCTGATCCACAAGCTCACAACGCATCGCGTGACGCGTTGTGAGAAAAATAGCTTGTAGATCAGCTATTTTTGGTGAACCTTCCCCCTAGAATAAGGACGATGGGATTGCAGTGGTCAATGAATGTCAAGTATAAAGTTATTTTCGGTCAGTTTTGATGGAAACTGATATGTATCCGCAACATAGCCAGTTTCTGTAGCCTAACATGATGTAAAATTAACAATGTAATTCAGGTGTGCCTTGGATGAAAAGGTTATTCACAGGGGTGCCCCGAGTCAAAAAAGTTTGAAAACCCCTGCTCTAATCACATGCTACAAGTCAACAAACTTCTAGTCAGGCCAGATTTCATATCTGTTGCAACTTTTTTTTAGGAATTTAATCATTTTAAAGTAAAAGTGGAATTTAGCATTTAATTTACACAAATATATTAAATTAATAGATAAATAGATAATTGTTACTTTTGTTGATCTATTTACATTATTCTTGTATGATTTAATTGTACCACAAGGTTGAGAACCACTTGCCTACTATACTGTGTATTTACAAAATATAATTTTACCTCAATAATGCACTCATCAGACACGGTCCCATCTGGAGATCCACCGATCAGTTTGAGAGGAACACCCCCCCCTCTCTTGGACAACAAGCCCGGTTTTCTCTGTGAATTCCTGTTTTGCTTTTGGTTCGTGGGTGATGCCCCAATCACATGCCTTGACAAAGGGAGGGGAGAAGAACATAGCACTCAGGGTTCCCATACATTTTACCAATGAATTTCCAAAACCTTTACAGAACATCTGACCCAATTTCCAGACCCATATAAATCATTTGTCGCAATAATTTAGCAAGCAGAGAAATAGCTGGATGCAGTGACAGGTTCCCTGGCACCGAAACAGACCCACCCCTACTGGCATAAGATCCAGATTCCCAAGAATTCTATCCGACATGTAAATACATGACTGAACATACACTGTATGTATGCACAGTGTGTGCAATCATGTGAAGATGCTATAATTGTTTGACCATAAAGGTAAGCTCTGTTTAGATGTAGTTTTGCATTTTAATACATTTTTAGTGAAGTTGATTCTTAAAGACAAGGACACCTTCAGTTGAAACAATTATTATCTCACAACTTACTTTAGACCCCTCTTTGAGGTTGTACTGGCCAAGCAGAGTCTTGAATAAGGAAGGTGGATACCGATTGCGCCTGACTGCTGCCAAGACGAGACCAAAGTTGCTAGCTGTGATCCGTTTCTTACGATAAGCCATCCTGTTACAAAGACACAAGACAACCCAAAGATACAGTTCACATTGACAAGCATCCGATAAACATACTATATTAGGTGATTTGAACACAGTATTGTTATAAATTGGTCATAAATATTCAATTCCATTCTTTATTTGTGTTCGGAGATGACAGGCCAATATTGATCAAAATAATGTTATTCTAGTTTCTAATTGTGTAGATTTGATCATTTAGCTCTCAGGTGTAAAATGAAACCCTATGGACCCGTATAGGTTTTTTTTTTTCCATTTTATAATTTCAAAACATTTTACATTCTCAAGAGTTACAGATACAGGTGCATGTATACAGCCAGAAAGTAACCTACAGCAACTGCTAGTGTCCAATTGGACAAGACAAATGCCACCACAAGCTTTGCTTATTTGGGTCAAGAAAAACGTGTCCCGTACAGATGTGGGATGTGTGTGGAGGGCGAAGAGGACGAAGACACCAAAATCTGATGACACTGTTGCTAAGAGTGTCTGTAATGACACCATCCACATCACAAGATATTTAATTCTAGTTAATTTGCATTATTTGTAGTGTACATACATTCTTTTTTGATTAAGATGTCTTAATCACAACGATTAAGAAGAAATATTAATTTGACTCTGCATTTTTACTGTCATTTCAGCTGGAATCAAAACACCAGTAACACAGGTGATCAAGTAGTGGAGTTGTACTGTGTCATCCTTGTCACAGATCTTGAAACCAGAAACACCTCAGGTATGACATTGATGTAATGTGTAATAAAAAACAAATAGTATTGGCCCACAACACACATGTACAAAATGCAATCCCTTGTCATTCACTGTGTGTGTGTGTGTGTGTGTGTGTGTGTGTGTGTGTGTGTGTGTGTGTGTGTGTGTGTGTGTGTGTGTGTGTGTGTGTGTGTGTGTGTGTGTGTGTGTGTGTGTGTGTGACCTAAAAGTTTACCAGTAAGTATTACTTTACTTCATAATATCTGGAGAGTGGAGACTAACAGACAACCTCTCCTGATCCTGTAGTTTCATTATAGAAGTTGAATAAACTGTGAGAAGTGTAGTGGTGTGTTGTTATAGTTACCATAAATCGTTCTTGGCTTGAAAGACAGTGTCTCTCTCAATCTGCTGCTTCTCCGCGTCAGTGACAGCAAGCGATGACAACACAAAACAAGCCTTGTCCTCAGCCTCAGCAAATCCTGGACTGGTCACCAATTCGTCCCGTCTCTAGGAAGTGTCTATATATAAATATATATTTTATACACACACACACACACACACACACACACACACACACACACACACACACACACACACACACACACACACACACACACACACACACACACACACACACACACACACACACAGTGAATGGCAAGGCATTACATAATGTACATGTGTGTTGTTTCATCAAGTCAAACTTAATTGGTCATGGGCCAATACTATTTATTTTCATTGCACTTTGTCATACCTGAGGTGTTTCTGGTTTCAAGATCCACCACATCCCAGTGAAACGGCGGAGCTGGGACAAGGATGACACCGTCATATCCTTTATCTCCTGACTCACTTCTTTGTTTTTGATTCCAGCTGAAATGACAGTATAAATGCATAGTCAAATTAATATTTCATCTTAATCGTTGTGATTAAGACATCTTAATCACAACTAAGAAAGCACTGTATGTACACTACAAATAATGCAATTTATCAAGAATTAATTACCTTGTGTTGTGGATGGTGTCATAGAGGCAATTCTTTTAAAAGCAATGTCGTCTGATTTGGACGTCTTTGGCTTGTTCCAAACGCACTCAACGTCAGTGCGGGACACATTTTTCTCCACCCATATCAGCAAGGCTGCCATGTGGTGGCATTTATCTTGCCCAATCGGGCACTCGCACTTGCTGTAGGTGACCATCTGGCTCCCTACATGGACCTGTTTCGAATACAACTCAACCCTCACAACAGTCCTAGACCTCACACTGCTGGTTATGTCCTACCATACATCAGCAACTAGCATGTTTTCCAGCTGCTGAGCCCAGGGGGGTGGCTTTCTAGTTGGATATCCAGGTAACATGGCATATAATGTTATAAACCTGAACATTATGTGGCAGATCAGTTGGGCACCTTGATGTAAAATTGACCATTTTATCCAAAACATTGATAAAAGTAAATTATAATAAAGTATACATGAATGTGTCCAGTGAGGATTTAAAGTCAGCTCATTCCAACGACTGGGCCTCCAAAGAGTCCTGGATTTCGTCTACCTCACTGTGCCAGGAGGGGTTTCTATGCATGTATGGAAAGTATGGAAAAGTATGGAATTTCATTTCATAGATTTTCAGGTCTTGAAAAGCATGGAACATGGGAAATTAAGTATGAAAGGATGTTTAGGTTTCCAGGATTATCATTAATATTCATTTTTCTAAAATATAAATTTAAGAATACAAGTAAAAAGATTGATTATGTTCTTGGCACAGGCAGACAACCACTGTTCCGGTATGGAACTGAGTCCGTTGTAGTTGACCCGTACAACCAGTCTACAATTGAAACACGGTGTGATACTGTTGTACTGGGAGCTGACAAATACGATCACAGTACAATATTGTTGTACTGGGAGCTGAACAGTATAATCACAGTGTACTAATGTTAACCGCTAGGAGATAACCAGTTCAACTTCACTTTAGTACTGTTGTACAAGGCCACTTGGCTACTTTAAATAGCTTAAGACCATTTTACATATAGGATAAAATAGGTTTATAGGACTAAATAGGACAGAATGGCCCATTTTACATCAAAGTGCCCAGCCAACATGACACATAACGTTCCAAAAATAGATTGTGGCACATGATAGCCCTAGAATGGCTGTGATCTTACAAATAGGTCTATATGTAATTATTTGCAAGTATGTGTTTTGAATTCTGAGTATGCAAGATCACAGACTAGCCTTGGATCCAAGCACACCACATTTATTTTATCAGTCAAACGCTGGGAAACAATTATCTACCGATAAAATAAGGCAATGGCAGTCTTTATCCAAGGCTAATGAAACACCAGTAAACGTGGAATATAACATTAAAAGCCATGATGCCTAATATCACCGAGCTAACGCTAAAACTAGCACCACACTCACCTCAGTCTGGTATATATTTTTTTTCATAGAGGCTTGGACTTTACCTCGAATAATCCCCCTGGGAGAACACCAACATTGATTACTCGATCCGAGTTGAAAGCATTAAGCCCCTTCTTTACTCTCAGGGGTTCATTTTGGAAAAAGGACGTTATCGTAAAAAGATTCACGGGTTCCGCCATTGTTGTTTTGCATTGAAGTGAACGGGAGGAAATTCCCAGTGGAGCCAGCACGTAGCTCCGCCCCCACAATGACGTCGTACTTAACAGCCGAATAGGGTTGCCACATCCTGTGAGAGAAATAAGCATTGTTATTTCTGAGGCCAAAAAACGTCTTCATTCCATTTATTTTATGCGATTCAATCTGCACTCCGTGGTCTCCTGTTTCTATACATTTTCAGACCATTTCAAAACCTTTTATTTAGTAGTTTATAGTTGCTTTCATTCATTTTTATTCATTGTCGCTTCTTCTTCTGTTTTATTATGGACACAACCTCACCTCAACACAACCTCAATACAATTTCTAAACATCAAAATATTTGCTTCATAGAACCCAGACAGAGATAGCCTTGTGCGTGGAGACACTGTGGCGTCTCTGGAGTCTGGACAGTAGTTGACGATGTGTCACCAGGAGTGAAATCAATAGAAGCTTCTGAACCCTATAATCAAATAGCGAAAATTAAAATATGCCGCACCTGGGTTCATTTTGCTGGTACATCCAGGATAAACACACTGCCCTTTCTGCTTCTTACTTAAAAAAAAAGCTGCTGGCAAATAAACATAATCGTAGTAGTAGCGAAAGCGTGCAACTAACTTTTACTGACTGGAGGGAGAGACACAGCCAGGGCTGAGTGATATGACGTCATAGTTGTCATGTTGTTTGCCCCCAGAGTTAAATATCAGGTCTGGAACTTTGGGGGAGTGACTGACTGAATCATTCTGGTGTCTTTACTGAGTGTATAGTAGCATAGGTGTGTGTATATATACTGTATTGTATCGAAATGGTCACAATTGTAGTATTTATAAATAAATGCTTTGAAAGAGCAGTATTAGTATTATATTATGGCATTATTGTGGTTTGGCTTATTTTCACAGGATGTGGCAACAGTAGCAGAAGGAGGCAGCACGCTCTGATACAATGTAAGGAGGTCTAGGATTGGCTGAAGGCAGACCATCATCATTGGCTGAGGACTCTGTGATTGACAGATACCTCAGCCAATGATGACGTTTGTCTCCGCCCAACGTCAAGAGAGTCTCAAAAAGAATTGTAAGAGTCTCAAAAAGATTTGTAGCTGTACAGGTTAGAAAAACAACTCACAGATAAGCAGTTGGCATTAGGCGTCCAGCAGGGGGCCTCAAATCTCACATCTGTGCTCATGTGTGAAATAGGGATTGCAAACACAAAAGACAGATCTGGGTGTGTGAATTCTGATTTCAAGTACGAAATAGAATTGTGGATGTGTGAATTTTAAATTCAAATGCGAAACACAGATCTGGGTGTGTGAATTCTGATTTCAAATAGGAAATAGAAATCTGGGTTTGTGGATTTGAAATTCAAACAGGAATTACAAACCTGGGTGTGTGGATTTGAAATTCAAACAGGAATTACAAACCTGGGTGTGTGGATTTGAAACTCAAGTACAGAACACAAATGCGAGCTACAAATCACAGACAAATCTGGGCATGTTGATTAGGAATACAGATGTGTATGTTCAGCTTTATTGAGACTGTTCTGGCTCCATATGAATATACATGACTGCAGTCTGCACTTGTATGTAAACTAAACTGGTACACTAAACTAAAGAATCGATCACGTTCGCTTCATCGCCCAGAGTGCATGCAGCATGCCTCTCCCTGCCCAGGAGAAGGGCTAATGTTTATAGAACTTAGGGGCGGCCCAGGGGTTCCGTTTACGAGAAGTGACTCCCGTCCCACAAGGATTGCGAAATGTGTATATTCCTACTGTACTAGGGGGGGATCTGGGAACGAGCGCTTGTTTTACGACACCGGTTGCTACTAGTAGGGCGGAGCGAAACCCCAAAAACTCGCGCCCCGGTTGAGTGTATTGCATTTCGCAGCGCAGATATGCAAGCCTGGAGACCCAGGCTACCCACCAGAGCCATCTAGTGTCCGAGTGGCGACATTGAGGGATCAGAATCTGAGCGCTCGAGCTACTGTACATGCAGGCTGAATAGAGACGAACTGGAGTTGGGATTGGGAATGCAATAATCAGTGTTGGGACATGTGCACTACGTAACTTAATATATTACATAATATATTACCAGAATGCAGTAACTTGTAATATAAATATATTACTAAACAAAAACAATCTAATATATTATACTTTTCTTTCTGCATTACTTTCAATATTACTTTCTGTCAATCTGTCTCGTTGCAAGTGTTCTTGTGAAATTTATCTTGACAACTGCAGAAGTTAAATAATTACTTATTTTCTATAATTGACCTGCGCAGTGTCATCAACTTATTTACTGGCTTCCATGGATTCAAGGAATACATTTAACTCCTGTGTTAAGGAGTGACTCAAGTTGGTTTCATGGGCGGCGTGGCCATCGGGACCACCGGGACTTTTCCCGGTGGCCTGCGCCACCTAGTGGCCTGGACAGGGTACAAAAAAAAAAAAAAAAATTTTTTTTTTTTTTTTTTTTTTTTTTTTTTTTTTTTTGAAACCTCCAGGGCAGGCCAGCGCGACAGGCCCAGGCCAGCCCAGGCCAGGCAAACTAGTGTTTCTCCTTCCAAAAGTAAAAGGTGTTCTAGTACTACAGAGTTTAGTTAAACAGTGTGAGTGACTGAGTGTAACCTGATACCCTGCACCAGTGCACCTGCATGCGCTGGACTGGAGAGAGCGAGTTAGCGAGAGGCTCCCAGCTGGCCTGGGATCCAGGGGCGTAGCTACGGGTGGGCTGGGGTGGGCCACTGCCCACCTAAATAGAGAGTTGGCCCACCCATTGAAAACATGACTAAGAACTTGAGAAAACAAAGGACAAAGACCAGAGAGCCTCTAGAGAGAGCTTGAGAGGTCTAGACTCACTGTAGTTACAGTATAATGGGTGATTTGCGGGCACTAATCACCCAGTATAATGCAAATGGAGCTTTTCATTCACCCTTTGTTTGTAAACCTGCCAGATCATTATCATTTGGCAGGTATCAAAACAATAGCGCTTGTTTCTGTGGGGGGACTTTCACAAGGATTTTTCAAAAGTTAACTCTGGTCTGTTCTCCTGAAAGAAAATCTGTCATGATCAGCAGACACATTGGTAACTAATTTATAAATGGCTGTGATTCAATAGTGAACAGCTGAAATCTATTTGATAATGATTGTGCTAATGAAACAAAACACTGTGTTGGTGACAGGATTATTATTTCATGTTTCATGACATTAATTCAACCATTGTACAGTAAAGGTTATATAAACTGAAATATAACCGTATATGGCAATAATAGCAATAAATAGATTTCTTGCACGTGCGCGTGCAAATTTGCGGCCATCACGCACGCAGCATGCCCACTCTGAATCGCTCATGCCCACCCTGAATTGAGTTTCTGGCTACGCCACTGCTGGGATCAGTGGGGGACACACCCCCTGCCAGCCCCCTTCTTGTGTGTGTGGTGGCCAGTGTTGCCAACTGCCAAAATCCAAAATGTATGTTTTATCATGCCACAGTAGCTTTGTCATGCTTCGACTTTTGCGAGGTGAGGTGGGGGGGGTGGGGGGGGTGGCCTGGCCAATGGCAAAGTCCAGATGGCCTGGCCAGCCCCACTCCGCCCCTGGTTGGTTTCAAATGGATTTGACCAGAAAGCCAAGCTTTATTGTACGCATGCCACTGGCCTACACAATATTTGATTAATAGTGATACTAAATACTAATTATATATTTTGTAAAAAGTAATATGTAATAGTAATATCAAACTTGCTCAGACAGTATTATTGTAATATAATATATTGCTTTAAAATGATGGTAATAATTAATAAGTAATATATTAACCAGGTAAAGTAATATTCCCAACACTGGGCCACTGGCAATAATGCATTGTTTTCAACGAGAGCTAATAACAGCTATTTAGGGCAAAACGATCTAAAATAAAGGGATTTAAGTCGATTAAAGCTGGGCTGTTGCCTGTTGCCTGAGTCCAGAGCATTTATTCTGTCTACTTCCTGTCCAGAACTTGTCCCTATTTGTTGTCCCCGGTTTCAATAGAAGAGTCGCCATTGGAATGACCCCATTAAATGAGTTTGGTTTGGACTCTAGAGTTACGTCCATTCAGGTTCTGGTACAGGGCCGGATCGAGGGGGGGGAGGGTTGGGCACAGCCCACCCAAACGTGCAACCTGCCCAGTGCCCACACAATGAAAGGTAATATCAGTGGTTTTCAACCAGATGTAACTCTTTGAGAGCGTAAAAATGAAACCAAATGGACCCTTGTGGGTCTACTTGTTGACCAGCTGTGGGTATAGAGATGCGCATTGACGTCACTGCCCCGGTTCCGGAAGTCTTTTCCCAATTCAAATCATTTTTCTCATAGACTTTTCGAAAATAATTTATATCAAGACCATTACGCCGCGGACAAAGCCGACACAAGTCGTGACGAATCATGATGACACACACAAACTTTTGGGACAATAAAATAATTTCTAAGATGAAAAACGAAACAAAAAGTCTTGTATCATGCCGTTTTCTACTTCTTCCTAATTATATATTATATGATGATATTGTGTTTGTTGTCATGATTTGTCACGACCTGAGTTGGCTTTGGCCACGGCGTAATCGTCTTGATATAAATTATTTTCGAAAAGTCTATGAGAAAAATGAATGGGGAAAAGACTTCTGGAACCGGGGCGGTGACGTCACTGCGCATCTCTATTGGGATTCGTTTGAGCAAATTACCATTAAAGGGGAACTCCACCAATTTTCAATATTTTAATGTCATTAATATACCTTAGAGATGTTGTGCGGACATGTTAAAAAAGTTCCCCCTATTCTGTATTTCCTAAAAATGGAGGTCTGAAAAAAAAACATTAACATGGTGAAATACATCTGATGACATCATCAAGATGTATTTCACCATGTTAATGATTTTTCTTTCAGACTGCTTTTTCCTGAGAGTTGTACAAATGGAACCAAATGGACCCGCTAGGGTCCGTTTGGTTCACATTTGTAACCTCTCAGGAAAACAATGAAAATGGGTGGAATTCCCCTTTAAAAGGTAATAGAGGCAACTTTAGAGTGTACACTTTAGAGTGTACAAAGTGTTCACTATGCAGTGTACACTATGCAGGGGCGATACATTGGAAATTAATTGTGTAAATTGTGTCACAAAAAAAGAGAAAAAAGTACCTCCGTAAGCATGCAAGTTTGCTCTTAAGTAAACCATGGAAATGTGTTGTGTCTCATCTTTAATTATTCATGAGTTCACAAACCCAAACATATGGAACAAATACTAATAAATTAACAGCACAAAAGTAAATGTGACATTCTGTGCCTCAACGAGCTGGATAAATCCTGCCTTTTTACTCCAAAATAATATGATGCAGGTGACAAAATGGTGTGTAAAAAAGAAGTATGCCAGCTTTATGAACTGTAAATAAACGTGAACGTACAATGTGAAAGAGTGAAATACGAATTTTTCAAGCTTTTCTAAGAGTTTCCTCTTCTCAGAACATGGCTCTGCCAGACTGGAACAGGGCTTGCAGTCCTCTTTTAACTTTCCGGAGTTCCTCTTCATGCTGAAACCAAAAAGGCACACAAGACCAGATATACAACGGGGGCGGATGGTATGGGAGCGGCTTCATTGCCCGTGCCGCTTTGCACCACGAGCGATGAAGCCGCATCCATACCATTTTCAGTTACAGGACTTTTATCAGTCAAGCAAAGCATCAATAATAACAACAGTTGTTGTTGAAGTTGCAACAGACACGCAGCATGCATAAAGCTAAAGGTCTGACTCAGAGAGTTTTCTGTTTTCAATGATGAAATGTGGTTGGTTTAGTGGTTAGTTAGTAGCAGCAGTAGTAGTAGTGTTTCACATTATTTTAAATATAAGCACTTTAATTTGATATATCTTGGGTCGTTTTGCATTGGGTTGTTTCCATGTTTGGTGGGGCAGACTGGGCATTTAGGGGGGGCATTGCCCCCCCTTGCCTATGCCTAGACCACCCCTGATATACAATAAGCCTGTAAATCCCTTTAGAATCTACACACAGTGTCCCAAAGACCATACACTCTAGTAAGGCATTTTTTGTTTAGCCCAGTGAACTAGGATGGCCTAATATGCCGTTTTTTTGTTTGCTTGTGAGTGGTGTTACGCAGCAAAGCACTTGCTAAAGTATAAGCCACACCAAATACTTTAGCAACTGTTGCTATTCAGGCTAAGCCTTCCTGGTCAAGCTTTTCTCTGCAAACATGCCTATTATTGGACGAGTTTAGATTGGGCGGATGTAACATGTCCCATTTGGGGGGGGGGTGCGGCTTCATTGCCCGTGGCGCGAAGCGACACGGGCGATGAAGCCGCACCCATACCATTTTCAGTTACAGGACTTTTATTAGTTAAGTAAAGCATCAATAATAACATCAGTTGTTGTTGAAGTTGCAACAGACACGCAGCATGCATAAAGCTAAAGGTCTGACTCAGAGAGTTTTCTGTTTTCAATGATGAAATGCTGTTGGTTTAGTGGTGCCAAAATTGTAGTTAGTAGCAGTAGTAGGGTTTCAAATCATTTTAATTATAATATACCCATGCCTAGATGCGCCCCTGGTTTAGATTGGGGAGGGATTGAGTGAAGGGCTAATTATTTACCATATCCTTCAAAAGCTTGTCCTGGGCCGACTTCATGTCCTTCCTCATCAGGCACATCTGAATATGTCAGGGACACACACACACGCGCGCACGTGCGCACGCACACACACACACACACACACGCACACGCACACGCACACACACGCACGCACACGCACACGCACACACACACACACACACACACACACACACACACACACACACACACACACATAAATACATTTTGTATAAACCAGCAGTTTGCTCTATCCATCTTTTCCCCTGTAGCTAAATTGGGAGATTAAAGTGGATTAATAACAACACTAGACCGTAGTAATTGAAAATTAGCATTCAGGAAAAAAATTAATAGGAATGGCATTGTGTAAACTAATGCCGGGATTTTACAGTAACATAAAAGGTATTGTGCAGCACTGGAATCTCGCACCCAGAAAATATTCGGGAAGCGTTTACAACAGGGGTGCCCAAAAGGTAGATTGTGATCTACCAGTAGTTAACACAGACCATGCAGGTAGATCACAACAGTCCCCATGGATCTGTAACTCTTGAGTGTTGAAATGAAACCAAATGGACCCTTACGGGTGGTCCATTTGCTTCCATTTTACACTCTCAAGAGTTACACTCTCAAGAGTCCATGCAATTAGAAAATGGACGATTATTGTTATTTTGATCAATGTTTTGCCAGTTCTCTTTACAAATTGTGGACAAAAATGTGAAAGTTCTTAGTTTTGGGTGCAAGAGACTACTGTTTTCAACTGTCAGCAGAAGCATATACAAGAAAACCTTCCAATTCTCTATTTGTCATTTTAAGCGCATTATTCTTAAACACTATAGCAATAAGTAACACCATCACCACGATTTCAAAGCTCAAACTTTCTAGGGGGTCTTGAAATGGATTTTCAGTAATGGAACAATCACATTTTTGATGTGTAGATCTTGTTGAGTCATTTTGAAAGTAGCTCTCAAGTCAAAAAAAGTGTGGGCACCCCTGGTCTACAAATACGGTATAAGCATATTGACTATTAGATGCGAACATCAGGCCTTAAGATTCAGACCTGGGTGGTGAGTGTCTTCTGCTCGTATTCCACACTGTGACACACATGGCTCTGGAGTGTGGTCTTCAGGGTCGTAAGCCTAGAAGAAGAATGTGTCGTACAAGATAAAAGCAAGGAAGAGAAATGAAAAGGAAAACTAGTTAGTAGTTAGAATGAAACACAAGAGCAATCTATTTTGTGAAATGAAGGCTAAATGAATATATGTCAGACAGTGCAACCTGATGAATTTAAAGAGCCATTCAGTAAATAAAATAACAAAAATTCTAGTTTTATGCCTCCAGGTTTAGGATGGGAATTGGTACGACTAGGTCTGATGGACTAAAAGCATAGCCTAATGTATACAATTAGACACCGCAAAATTGTTTTATGTTGCTAATTTGTTCTCCATCTCTGTGCCTTGCCCAGGGTACATGGTTCTCCAGGAATGTAATAGATATATATATATATATATATATTTATTTCAATAATTAGTTTTGCTATTGCTAACAAGTCCACATAAGGAAAGCAATGGTTCTAGCTCGTATACATTAGTTCTAGCTCACATCTCTGTGCTGGGAGTCTGGGATATATTAAGTACTGTAACTGTGTGGAAGTTCCAACATGCATGTTGGTTAACTTATCGCCCAAGTCTGTCAGTTTAACACCCAGAAACTAGAGGGCGCTTAGCCCCGAATCTTACCTCTGAGTTCCACTCTCATGGTAAGTATGGAGAGCCATGGACTGTTTTTTCCAGAACGTCTGTTAAAGTAAAGATTGAGATGTTGATTAAAGTAAAACCACAATCTAGGCAATCATTGGTGAATGAGAGAGAGAGATTAATAGGATTATAATAATGAATCGATACAGAGAAAGAGAGAGTGCAGTGGGGCTGGACAATTAATCAAAATTCTCTTTATAAGTAAAATGAAGTGCCGTAAATCTTGTAAGAGCTTGTAAATCTGCTATTTTTGCCATTTTAATTTTCATTGTCATAATGCTTCATTATCGGTGCAGTGATCAAGATAACATTTTATTAATAATGGTAATATTGATATTGGAGTCACATTGCCCCGGCACTAGGTCGAAGACTATAGACAGCAGGCCTACAGTGAACTCTTTCTCCATGTTCTTCAGTGCCATGTCGTCCCGCTCCAAGTTGTTCAGCTCTGCAACCAGAACCTGCTGCACATCCTGCAGGTTCCGAGTTCTGCACAGCACAGACCACGTGGAGACAAAGATCAACAGGAGGACAAAAGTCAAAATAAAGCCATAGGGAAAGACGTGGATTACCTTAAGACCTATTCGTAGCCACCCAACCAGGAAAATGGATACACTTTGTTTTAGATCCACTAGTGTAGGGGGCTATATTTGATCAGCCTCTTTGGTCGCCAAAAAATACATCTCAAAACCATTTGGATTTGGAGGGAATTTTCTGAGCATAATACTTCCAGGAGCAGGGGCGGATCTAGGCATGGGCATGGGCGGGCAATGCCCTCCTAAATGCCCAGACTGCCCCACCAAACATGATGGCATGCAAACATGCAAATATTTGAAACATTACTATACTGCTACTCGTCTCACCACTAAACCAATCATCTCACCACTAAACCAACAGCATTTCATCATAGAAAACAGAAAACTCTCTGAGTCAGACCTTTAGCTTTATGCATGCTGCGTGTCTGTTGCAAATTCAACAACAACAGATGTTATTATTGATGCTTACTTGCTATAAAAGTCCTGTAACTGAAAATGCTATGGGTGCGGCTTCATGAAGCCTCATGAAGCTTCATCTGGTAGAGCATTGGGAAAATGTTTACCTTGTTATTATTTTATTTTTTTGTTTTAATGTCCAACAATACCTACCATTAATTCGAGGTTACATGTTTGTGTACATTTGTTGTTGAAAAGAAAATCCTATCTGGCTGAAAGAGTTCCAACTCCGTTTACACAGCATGTTAGGTATACTGACCTGTTTTGGCTGGTTTGCATGATGAAGGAAGACATGTGCTGCTGGGCGATCTTCATAGACTGCTTGGTGTAGGACTGTAACTGGCTGGAACGGTTCTAAATAGAAACACGTACAGTACAGCACAATACAAAATCCCTTTTAATGGGTTGATGTTAGTGTGGCAGTAATCGCCAGGTTACATATCGATTCCGAGTGTCACGATTCGATTAATCCCAGTTAATCCTGATGATTTGTGCTATGGTACGATTTCGATTAATCCCAATTAATTATGATTAATCGCTCACTGTTAAACACTCAATCACTGTGTAACAAATAAACAAAGTGCTTTCTAATGATTGCGGATATACTGTATAGTGCATGTATTTAATTTAAATCTTTGCTTCTCGGGGATCTATTTTCACATGGAGCTTCTCGGCCATCTGTATCGGCATAGAATAAATAAATAAATAAATAAATAAATAAATAAATAAATAAATACACACACACACACACACACACACACACACACACACACACACACACACACACAAACACATGGGCAGGACTTTGTGCTTTGCATGCTTTTTTGTCTAATTGTCTTTATGCTTTGTTAGGAAGGTGACTTTTTTGTTTTCTCATTCAGGGATTCAATTTCCACGCACTGAAGCGCCACAAAATAGAACAGAAATGGTTTTGTACACACTTTTGGTCCTCATTTTGGTCAACGGTCCAGTACAGTGCTGGAGAGTACTCCTTCCTTTTTGAAATACCGGTAATAATTATATAAACAATTTTTGACATTTGTACATCTGTCTAACCTGGTACTTCTTCTTTAGCTCGGTGCTGAACTGTCTGCAGAACGATCCCATGTCACTGGGGTCGTCGTCTGGTGTCTCTGTGTCCGTGTCGGCGTCGTCCCCTTCCAGCCGTGCCTCCCAACGCCGGGAGCTCAACACGTGGGACACCTCCTGACGCTCCTCGCCCCCGGGAGACTCCTCTATGTCTAGGTGGGGTAGGAACCGGGACAGGGAGAAGTAGTAGGGGTGGGCAGAAAAATCAATATGCCAATATATCGCAATTCTTAATGCCATCATATCAATATCGAATCGCCAGGTTCAATTTTTTTTATATATATATATACAGTATATATTCATGTACAAGGCCTATTCATTCATTTGTTCATGTCAGAATAACTGGCTGACATTATCAGGCTGCATTGAGGCATGGGATCGTGGGATGAATGGAATAAAATCTATGAAATTATTATACATTATTTCATACAGAGTGATTTCACATCAATGTAGGTTATCAGCCAAAGCACTGATTAATTATATTGGATCAATATCACCCAAGATTTCTCATTATAGCAGAAAATAGCAGACCTACACACTCATGAGCTTGTGGATCTGCTATTTTTCAATGTCTAAAGTACAACATGATGCTTGGAACACCAAAAGGCCAAGAGAATTCATCTGGTTCACGGGTTCATCCTGAGTGCGTGGCAACTAAACAGTGGTGGGACAGATCAGTTAGATTTAGTAATAGAAATGATAACCCAAATGTTATTACATGACTTGAACAGCTTCCTGGGCTTCATCTTGGCCGAACGCTGCCCTCGAGTCACCCTTGTCCTCTCTTCCTCCTCCTCTTCCTCTTCCTCAGAGCTGCTGAATTGGCGCTTGCGGCTAGGCCCTGCGGGAAGGATCAATAACGTCACGCCATAACAAATTGTAAAACATTAAATCGTTCTGTCTCTGGACATAACATCTGCCTTGCTATTAACACTATGTTTGCGTTAGGGCTTAATAAGCATGTTCTTCATATGCCGATAATAATGATTACCTTTGAAGCGGATCGCCGGAGTGTTTCTTCTTTAGAAGCATTTTTTTTTGCTTAAAATAGTTCCTTTCTCCTTTCCCAAACAGAAAAACATTGCATGGAACCACGATCGAAACCATGCCAGTCCATTGAGTTAGCATTAAGCCTATACTAGTGACGGTTCTATCCCTCCGGTCTGATGTCCGATGGTTGTTTAGCCCTGCATACAGTATAATGTTTATAAGCCTAGTCCTAACACTGACAAAGGGGGACATGACTTTGTTCATAGTACTACAGCCCCCTCTCCTGGCCACGGTGCGTAATGCTCTCCATTCACTTCTACTGTACTGTAGAGTATTACGCACTCGATTTCCCATAGGTCTTTGCGCCCACGTCATCAGCTCGATTTCCGCTTTCATCATCACAGCGCGGCAAAATTAACCCTATGTTGGCGATCAACATGGATTTTAAATAATCAGTGAATTAAACACTATTAAACATTAAAAGGCGGATAGGGCGGGTTTGGCTACGAAAACCATTTCGCAAAATGACGGAAAGGGCGGGTTTGGCAAACATAGTGTTAACTGGCCTTTGCTTAAATATTGATCTGAGCAGAAATTGGCGCTCACCTGACATGAGATACTCTTGCTGGTCAGTGCTTTTCTCCTTATCTGAGAAAGTAGTTTTCTGTCAAGACAAACAAAAGATAAGTTAGTTGTTTTGGATCAAACTGCTTTAGAGTTACTCAAGTTATCAATGACTATTTTTTTTTTTTTTTTCAGAAATAAATGTTACATGAACACTACTGCTGACAGGCGGATGACGCCGTATCTTCCCTAAGAGCTATAGAGCAGTGGTTTTCAACCTTTTTCACACCAGGGACCACTATTTATTCTGCTTTTTAGACGCAAACCACCATTTGATGTTGAGTTTAGTCTCTCTCAGACCCAAAAGTAAGGATTTTCAAGTTTCTGTCCACAATTTAGGAGAGATACAGTAACTGGCAAGTTAGTCAAAATAACAATTCTTCTACATTTTCTAATTTTGAAAATTAAGAAATGTAATGTTAATGTTAGGATGATTAAACATGATTTAACTCTTGAGAGTGTAAAATGAAGGGGGTTTTCAACCGGTGGTCCAGGGACCACCAGTGGTCGTTGGGAGGGTTCCAGGTGGTCCCCAGCTAAGTTGGTTAACCAGATGTAACTCTCGAGAACGTAAAAATGAAACCAAATGGACCCTTGCGGGTCCATTTGGTTTCATTTTTACACTCTCAAGAGTTAAAATATTCATCATCTTAATTAGCCCATAAGTCTACACAACTAGAAGATGAATGGTCATTTTGGTCTGTATGTTTTGCCTGTTTTGTTTCCCAATTCCAACCTGGTATTGTGGGCAAAAGCAAAAGAAATCTTTAGTTTTTGGGTCTGTGGGGCTAAAATGTCCTCAAATGGTGGTCCGTGGCTCAAATGCTGAATGAATAGTGGGCCCTGGTATGAAAAACTTGACCGAAAAACTATGTCGTGTTAGCCCTTTGTTGTTGAATCCATTTTATCTCCACAAGTTCCTGATCATGAGTCCACAGTCCTGGTGTTTCTCGCTTACCTTCCTTGCTAAAGTGAAAAGCAGTCAAGTAAAGCAGTGTTGTTTTTGTCGACTAAGATGATTAAGACTAAAGACTTAGTCGGCTAAGGTTTTTGATATTTAGTCGACTGAGACTAGACTAAAAAAATGATTTTCAAAAGACTAAGACGAAGACTAAATCATAACCTAAGACCAATGGAAATAAGACACATTTTTATCTTCCTTTTTTTTAAGCATGCAAACTAAAACGAGACATGTTTCATACTAAAAACTATAAATCTGTATACCTACAATGTATTTGTATGTAAGACTAAACTACCAACACTAAGACTAAATCATTTTTGACATTTCGTCGACTAGACTAAAAAAAAAAAAAGAATTTCAGAAGACTAAATGGGACTAAAAGACTAAATATGTCTTATTGAAAAGACTAAGACTAAATCAAAATATTCTCAAAAAAACAGCAACACTGGAGTAAAGTCAGCCCTACCTCCACGTTCTTAGACGGAGGGGAGGGGTCATGGCGGTAGCAGTGGCCGGTGTGATCTCCAGTCTGCTGATGGAAACCGAGGTTTTGTTGAATGAGGAGAAAGAAGACTGGCTCAGCGTCATCACCGGGGAAACGGTCTCTGTCCCAGAGCCACGGTGGGGAGAGAGCTCTGGGGCCTGGGGAGAGAACTCTGCTGCCCGGGGAGAGAACTCTGGTGCCTGGGAAGAGAACTCTGGTGCCTGGGAAGAGAGCTCCACCTCCTGGGGACTGGAAGGCACGACTGAATGGACTGACTCCAAGTCCTCGGCTGTGGAGGGGGAGCGGGGAGACTGGGAGGCCTGAAAGAGGCTGGAGATCTGAGTCGGGAACGTTGGCGGAATTGGGCTCAACTGAGGGCAGAGGAAGAGAACAAAGGAGGATGACATGTGTTGAGCGATTAGTTAGTGAGGAGGACACAATCACTACACGCCTGTCGCTAATGTAGTCCAGTAATAGTGTCATTTGACCTAGAACTAATTGCAAAAAAAATCAAACTCAGCTGATTTTGTATCTTCAATATATCTTGAATAACAGATAAAAAGTTGCCTGGAATTGTCTGAGGGGAAAGGTTTGAAAATGGCATTTACAGTATGTCCACCATTGACATTCTATTGAAGGCAAATATTTTCTAAATTTCATTGTGCTTTAAGTAGCAAGTGATATATCAAGCTAGAGAGTTTTCATGGTGCTGAATCCATTCTTAGCATTAGTTTTGCACAAAATCACTGTGCAAAACTAATGCTAGGGGGGGGGGGGGGGGGGGGTCATTATTTCCACACGACAACTATACGATGTATAAGATTGAAAACCATTGCATTTGCATTTCCCCTCTATTAAGAGGGAGAGTTTGGACAGTTTACTGGACATTTTCTGCTCCCTCGGCTATTAATTGGACCACTTCAATGCAAGGCACTATGAACTTTCATAAAATAATGGGTCAATTATCTTCTAACATCTCATTTTCTGGTGCTATGTCATTTTCTGATGCTATTGGACTTAAAGGGGAATTCCACCCATTTTCATTTTTTTCCTGAGAAAAAAAGGGGTCTGAAAAGGGGTCTGAAAGAAAAATCATTAACATGGTGAAATACATCTTGATGATGTCATCAGGTGTATTTCACCATGTTAATGATTTCCTTTTTTTAGGAAATACAGAATTGGGGGAACTTTTTCCATCATGTCCACACAACATCTCTAAGGTATATTAATGACATATTAAAATGTTGAAAATGGGTGGAGTTCCCTCTTTAACCTCACTACCTGTATCCTGACCAAAGCCTGGTTGACTTAAATGTTTCAAAAAAAAGTGTGGTGTGTTTTACCCCAGGAAGGGAAGGAAGCGGGCTGACGACAGGCAGGGGCTGGATTGGGTCGGATTCCTCCGCTGTGGACAGATACAAGTAATAAACAGATGTTCAGCACAGCTGGCCTCAGGAGGTAAAGAGATAGAATAGAGGCCAATATTAGGGGTGGGCAAAAAAAAAAATCGATATACCAATATATCGCAATTCTTAATGTCATGATATCAATATCTAGTCGACAGGTTCAAAATCGATTTTTGTGATATTTATCTAGGTCCCATTCATTGATTTGTTCATGTCAGAAAGACTGACTGACTTATTTTTCTTTTGGGACGTTTTTTTTTCTGAGGGCGTACAAATGGAACCAAATGGACCCTGACGGGTCCATTTGGTTCCCTTTGTACGCTCTCAGAAAAAAAATCTTGAAAATGGGTGTAATCCCCTTTGTTCTAGTAAAAAAAAAAAAAGCACAGTCATTTGTGGGGGAAAATCGAATCGCAGCATAACTGAGAATCGCAATATACATCGATTCAGAACCCTAAATATCGATAAGGTATCGTATTGTGAGGTAAGTGAATCGTCCCACCCCTAGTCAATATGTACAGCACATGTTGTTTCTTGTACTGAGCTCTGTACTACGTAGATGACTTTGTGGAGGCCGAATGCCACCTATATTTCTTATATAATTATTGAGTTGGCAATATGTTAGTTTGTTTGTTTTAGGCCCGGGGTTTTCAGCCTTTTTGATACCAGGGTCCACTATTCGTTCAGCATTTGTGCCACGGAACACCCATTTGGTGACATTTTTAGCCCCACAGACCCCAAAACTAAAGGTTTCTTTTGTCCACAATTCCAGGCTGGATTTGGGAAACAAAAAGAGTCAAACATACAGATCAAAATGACCATTAATCTTCTTCTCTAGTTGGCCAGACTTTGGGGTAATTCACATGATGAATATTTTAACTCTTGAGAGCGTAAACATGAAACCAAATGGACCCTTGCGGGTCCATTTGGTTTCATGTTTACGCTCTCAAAGAGTTACATCTGGAAATGCATTGGTTTCGACAAGGGCGGCGCAAGCAGCCGCCATTACACCGTTCCATGGACCTGTCCATGGAAGTGAAGGGAGATGTCATAACTCAAGTCGACCTCTGAGCCATGGAATGAATTTTGTACCCGCGATGTGGTTTTGCTATTTCGCATCTCGGGTGGTCCAAACACAGATCAAGTCTTTGTAGTGATGAATTGAACTATATTCTCACTACACTGAACGTAACACAGCAGACGCCATATAATTCATGTACCAATTTTACTTGTTTCCTCTTACTCCAGATTTCTTTTGCGGGTTTCCGTCCCGGAATGCGTGTCGGACAGTGTGCAAATACCTGTAGATCTCATCTTCTTGTAAGAATCCCACGTGTAGGACATCGTTTTCTCCGCCATCTCTTCTTCGGTGGGTTCTCTGATGACTCTCCGATTTTTCTTCGCTGACTCGGGTGTTTTGTGAGAAGCATTCTCAGTTTTCCTCTGCATGATGCCGTGTTTCTACAGAAGGTAAAGAGAATGACATTATGTAGCTGTTATGAAGGCTTTTACCCTAGATTCCCATTTATGGTGGATAAGAAGCTTCGCACCCATATATGCAGTGGTGAAAGAGGGCCGGGACGGACTGGAGCTCCGACCGTGTAAAACAAGGGTTTTCAACCTTTTTCATATCAGGGCCCACTTTTCATTCAGAATTTTAGCCACGGACCACCATTTGATGACTTTTTATCCCCACAGACCCCATAACTAAAGATTTATTTTGCTTTTGTTCGCAATTTTAAGATGGATTTCCGAGAAAACAAAACTCTCTAGAAAGGCATTAGCTAAATATTAGACAACTCGATTATTCGACTAGCAAAAAAACCATTCGACTATTAATTCACTATTCGTTATTCGCTAATAATAATTTTTTATACATATTGTTTCAATTTTCTGCGGCAGGCATTGTGCTGTGGTGTTGGTAGTGATTGTTGGTTGATTGCTTATTTTTCATGTCATAATGTAACTGAGTTACAGTAGTGTAATAGGCATGCACTGTTTCAATGGGAAGTCCAGAATCACACATTTTATTTTATGACTACCAAAGTATTCGATTCGACTAGCAAAAAAACATGTTTGCTTAACCCTTAGTGTACTGAACGTGTTTTGGTGTTCCAAGCATTATGTTTTAACTGTTGAAAAATAGCAGATCTACAAGCTCATAGCGCGCCACCGAGTGGCGCGCTATGAGCTTGTATCTCTGCTATTTTTGAAAAATCGTGAAAACGTGGTGAAATCTTTGAATATTATGTTATTCAGAAAATAGATAGGACACAATGGGTAAATGCCCTATTCTCTAGTTGTGTAGACTTGGGCTAATTCAGGTTAACTCATTTAGCCTGCAGGATGGCCTGACTGAAACACACTTTTCTCTCTGATCTCTGCTGCATTTCCCCGACCATAAAGAATCGTCAACCCCAGTCTTTTCTCACACAGCTGCTTTAACCCATTGTGTCCTGACCCTCGATTCGAGTTCCTGACACCAGATTATACAGTAGTTCCTGACACCAGATTACACAGTAGTTCCTGACACCAGATTATAGCTGCAGCAACATTCTAGCTTTTGACGCTAGATTCTACAGTAGTTTCCGACACTAGATTCTAGTTATTGACACTAAATGATAGTTTCTGATGCTAGGATCTCGTTTTTGACACTAGAATCTACTTTCTGATGCTAGAATCGAGTTTTTGACACTAGATTCTATAGTTTCTGACACTAGATTCTAGTTTTTCTGAAAAATCTGTGTTCATGTGTCAGTGATGCTAACATATTTCAAGCCAAGGACCACCAGAATTATCCATATTTGGCTGCGGCACCCCCATCTGGAAACATGTTGTTCTCGGGGTTCCCCAGAAGCAAAAAATTGAGATAAAATGTTTGCTTCCAAAATAATGTATTCAGAGATTTGCAGGACATTTTCACAATTTTTCAAAAATAGCAGAACAACAAGCTCATGTCGCGCCACTCGGTGGCGCGACATGAGCTTGTTGATCTGCTATTTTTCAACAGATAAAACACCAAAACGGTTAACCCTGCTCTACCCATACACACTGTTACTATTTGATAGAGAGAATCAGGTACCTTGGGCCAGGGGCTCTGTTCAGAATCACATTCTGACTGGCTGTCGAGGAATGATTCCCCGTCACTGCGAAGAAGGTGTTTCTTGGTGGCTGTACTCGTTATCATCTTCGGCTCGGCCGCTCCGCGCGTCTTCTTAATCTTCTCCATGACACACTTCTGTTGGAAGGGCAAGTGAAGAAGTAATGAGAGTTGACAACACACAGTGTTATCAAACGACAAAGATGTCAGATATCACTCCAAATAATATGGTTAATATGGAGAGAATTAGAGACCTTGGGACGGGATGGCTGTTTAGAGTCTGACTGGCTGTCATGGTCCGATTCCCTGTAACCTTTGGTGGGTTTCTTGGTGGATGCACTATTTGTCGTCTTTGCTTCAGCATCTTGGCCCATCTTCTTAGTCTTTTCCAGGGCATATTTCTATTGCAGGGCAAGTGAGGAAGCAATGTGATTTGACAAGAGTATACTGTAAGTACTGTTATCATAATCATATCGTGGGTAGCAGTGTTGGGCAGTAACTAATTTTAGATTACATATTACTATTAAGTAACGAGATTACTCTGCAAAAATGGGTAATAAGTAACGCATTACTTTGCAAGTAACGCCAAGTTACTTTTTTACAATGACCTTGTTGTTGCATGCAAAAATAGAACAGATTTACAAGCTATCGACAGGTACTGCAACAACAGAGATGTGCACTAGATTGTAGATCCAGTCCACATGCTGCATCCTGCGCACAGTAATGTAAACTACAAATCGCTTACTGCATTATTTTGTATTTTATTTGTAAATACAAGACCTCAACTGTCTTTGAAAACAACTGTGAAAAAGTTTAAAAAGTCAAAGAGACAGATTTTGTTGGTTTGTGGGACTGGAGACTATTATTTTTCCAATAAATTGGATTCGGTTCTAAAAAGAGCTTGTTAAACAGATTATGTTGTACATCTCTACATCGCTTTTACTCCATAAGGTGGGAGTTGAGAACTTGGCAAAGTAATAACGTAATATGTAATATATTACTCTTCGATTCCAGTAATAAGTAAAGTAATGATATTACTTTGTCTAAGCGGTAAAGAGTAAAGTAAAGAAGTTACTTTCCTAAGTAATATTGACCAACACTGGTAGGTAGTACCAAACAGGGATTTGGAGGGAGGGGGTTATTGAGTTTTATATGACTCTGGGACAGAACCACCAGGCCACTGCCCCTTCAGGGACCAGAGAGAGACAGACATTAGGGATATAGCATTAGGAAGATTTGATTTTACGATAACGTCACTTTTCAGAAACTTTGTCAAACTTGTGGTTTCACTTTTCTTTCTGCTGTCAGAGGCAGAACGTATAGGGCAGGTTAGTATGCTCCCATGGTTTGGGAGGGCAGCAAAGGCTTTAGTTGTTTGTGTGTTTTATTCGCAGTATACCCTAAAATGTGCTATACAGTACAGTTACATCACTAACTAAAAGGTATACACCTAACACCACCTGGTGATCGTGATTTCATTTTTTTTTTACATGAGGACATAATGACATAATTCCAGGAGACTGAAACTTGTCTGAGGTCGGTTATGGCTGTACAATAATAACTTTTAAAAAAGATTGTACTTGTTTCATCTGTGGATTATTGGCTGATTCATTAACGTATTTAGCCTAAAGGACCACTTCACCACTTTTCAACTTCATATAACAGGTCTTCACTAATGATCTCTTTTTTCCCTTTTGTTCTTCTTTTTTTTTGTTATAACTTTGCCAATTCAACTACAAACGGTGCACTACACCCTTCCTGGTGCCAACAACTCACTAATAATGGCATGGAGGAGGAATGACTCGTCCTGCTAGTAGAACTGTCAGACTTATTTTCACCTGAACAGTGAGGCGTCTTACAGAGAGGGTGTAACATGTGCTGAAGTAATGTGAATGAACAAGCGTATTGTAAGAGTACATACTGTACTGTTATCATAAGCATGATCAATCAATTAAGTATAATATCATGGCATAATATGAGCAATTTGAGCATCTTGTTTCATTGATATTTAGCACAGTAGAATCAGAGAGTGAGACCTTGGAAAAACAGGGTAGCGGTTCAGACTCAATTTGGCTGACATGGTCCGCTTCCCCGTGAATTTTATGGTCTGTCTTGGCGGTGGCACCATTAGTTCTCTTCGCTTGCGCCTCTTCTGCCATCTTCCTTTTTTCCATGGCACATTTCTATTGGAGAGAACGTGAAGAAGAAATGAGAGTTTAATATAGGGGTGGGGCAATTCAAACTCACGATACGATACAATATTGATATTTAGGGTCCTGAATCGATTTATATTGTGATTCTTAGTTATGCTGCGATTCGATTTGATATATTGATATATCGCATTTTTTCCCCACAAATGACTTCGTTTATTATACTAGAACAAGGAGGATTCCATCCATTTTCAAGATTTTTTCTGAGGGCGTACAAATAGAACCAAATGGACCCGTTAGGGTCCATTTGGTTCTATTTGTACGCCCTCAGAAAAAAGATGATGTCATCAAGTAAAATACATTACATGGGCAGAATTCCCCTTTAAAACAAATTTTGAACAATATGACAGGTTCAATCAACTATAACACTTTAAAGCAATTTTAATGGATTGCATTTTTATAGCGCTGGTCCATTCATTCATTCATACATTGGGAAGTAGAGCTGCGAACAGTCAACGCCAGCGTCCTAAACTTCCCACACTCACACACCAATGGTGGCCAGCTCACGCTGACCAACTCATTGGAGGCAACTTGGGGTTCAGTGTCTTGCCCAAGGACACTTCAACACATAGACAGGAGGAGCCGGGATTCGAACCGCCAACCCACGGGTCATTGGACGACCTGCTCTACCTCCTGAGCCACAGCCGCCCCCAAACAATATCAATAACAAAAAGTGCAATCATACAGATCAATGCAGTCTGATAACGTCAGTCTTTCTGACATGAATCAATAGGCCTACATAAATATTTTAAAAAATCGATGTTGAACCTGTCGATTCGATATTGATATCATGGCATTAAGAATTGCGATATATAGCATTTTTTTTTTTGCCCACCCCTAGTTTAATAGTATACTGTAACTACTGTCATTATACGTTTGCATGATAATATAAGAATCTTGTTTCAGTACTGTTTAATATGAAGACGATTTAGAGACCTTGGGACAGGGTAGCTGTTCAGATTCTGACTGGCTGTCGCAGTCGGACTCCCCATAACCTTTGGTGGGTTTCTTGGTGGGTGGGATATTTGTCCTTTTTGCTTTGGCATCTGCTAACATCTTCTTATTCTTCTCCGTGACATCTTTCTATTGGATGGCAAGTGAAGAAGCCATGTGAGTTGACAGAGTATAACAACCGTTAGTATATTAAATGGCATATACTGTAAATCTCCCAAAATATCTTGTTTTAAAATGTCATCATGTTTACGCCCTCAAGAGTTAAAATATTAATCATGTGAATTAGCCCAAGTCTACAAAACGAGAGAATGTAGAAGATTAATGGTCATTTTCATCTGTATGTTTGACTGTTTCTGTTTGCCAAATCCAGCCTGGAATTGTGAACAAAACCCCAAATAAATCTGTAGTTTTGGTTCTTTGAGGCTAAAATGTCATGACATGGTGGTCTGTGGCTCAAATTCTGAATAAATAGGGGGCCCTGGTATCAAAAAGGTCGCAAACCGCTTATTTAGGCATTTAGGTGCTCTTCACCTTGGGTGCGGGGTGGTTTTCTGATTCTGCCTGGCCGTCCTCATCCTGCTCCCAGTAAGTCTTGGTGCTTTTGTTGCTGTCGGCCATTTTCTTGGTCATCTTAGCACGAGACTTCTCTCCGAAACATTTCTATTGGAGAAGGGAGAAAGGAATGGGAGTTCATATGTTTCAAAGACTTCCCAGTCAAGAGTAAATTTACATCACATTTTAACGATTTGTTTTGTTGTTTGTTGTTGTTTTGCTTCTTGTACCTTAGTTTCGTACAATCCTCATATGAGAGAATAAAGTTAATATAAGGGCCATGGTATTTTTTGTACTGTGAAAGATACATACAGTATATAATATATGAAACATAAATCATTTTGTAATTCATAAGAATTACGTATACACCGTAATTTCTGGACTATAAGCCGCTACTTTTTTCACATGTTTTGGACCCTGCGGCTTATACAATGGTGCAGCCTTATGGATTTTTACAGGTGTTTTTTTTTTTTAAACAGGGGTTTTCAACAGGTGGTCCGGGGACCACCAGTGGTCCCTGAGAGTGTTCCAGGTGGGCCCTCCAGACTAAATGATGGAAATGGTGTAACTCTTTGAGAGTTATGATATTCACCATCTAAATTAAATTTTGATCTCTATGTTTTGACTGTATGTTTGCTAAATCTAGCCTGGAATTGTGGACAAAACCAAAAGAAATCTTTAGTTTTGGGTTCTGTGGGGTGAAAATGTTGTCAAATGGTGGTCTGTAGCTCAAATGCTGAATAAATAGTGGGCCCTGGGATCAAAAAGGTTGAAAACCACTGCTCTAACATGAAGCTTGTTGTCTGGTGCGGCTTATAGTCAGATGCGGCTTATACATGGAAAAATCAGTATTTTGCCCCAAATTTAGCTGGTGCGGCTTATATTCAGGTGGTTCTAATTGTTAGGCCCTCATTTATCAAAGGAGCGCAAATTTGTCTCCAAATTCCAGCGTTGGTTTTGGAGTGCACACAAGTCCACACGGCATATATCAAGCGATCGCAAACAGCTGATTCCTTCCTAATTTCCTTCCTACAATGATAAATGTGATGGCAGAAATCAACCTGACACGCCCTTGGAAACAGGCCGCTCCTCCGTTTTTTTACGACATGAACAATTGCAATATGACCAGCAACCATGGTGATGGGGGAGAAAAAATGAATAAAAACTTTCCACCGATCACGCTGCTTGCCCCCCCCCCTCTCTCTTTCACATGGACTCCGTTCGCCATTGTTTTAAGTAAGTAAGATAATAGGCATATGGCATTTGACCGAACACCTGCTGAAATAAATAATAGGGCCCATACTATTTATTCTGTGTAAACCAAATGGTCCCGCAAAGGTCCATTTGGTTTCATTTCCACACTCTCAAGAGTTACATCTGGCTAAACCAACTTTTCATCTGGAGTCTCGCAAGCAGCTGAGCCTATACTAAGTAAGTAAGTAAGTAGCCTTGCCAGGCCATGATGTCAGGAGGCCCGGCTGAGCCATTGAGGCCCATATAGGTCAGGAGCCTATCTCCTGTTTCTATAGCGTGAGGCAGCTTGATGTACAAGTACACCCCCTGGACATGACGCTAGTATGTCGCAGGGACTTACCCCCAATCCATCCCTTGATGCTGAGTGCCAAGCAGGGAGGCATTGGGTCCCATTTTTAGAGTCTTTGGTATGACCCGGCCGGGAATCGAACCCCGACCTCCCAGTCTCAGGGCGGACACTCTAACCACAAGGCCACTGAGCTGGTCTATACTGCACTAGTTTATCTCAGTGGCTGAGGCGAACGATATAAGCACCTAAGGTAGCATATAATATCATTGTAAAATAGACAAGCTATGCATGTATTTGTCGGTGCAAATAAAAGTGGGTTTTATTTTCTTCTTTCTTCTTTTTTTCACCGGGATTAGGCGTCATCTCCCGTTGCTGTAGGCTACTACAGCCAAAATATTCTTGTAGGTGTATCCTATATATGCCTTTCCAAACCTATACTTTTTTCATCTGTATCATTTATTACGTTTTATAGCTACTGTATTAGGAGTGAATAGATAACTTTAGATGCCTTTCAGCAGTTCAGACAATGCTGCTCCGCTTGGTTAGGACAGATGGCAAGGACAAATCCTACGACAGCTCCCGACCTGACGTGGGTTTTGTGCGGACGACGTAGGATCAAATTCAAGTTCATGGTGGGAATGATACATGTCGAACAATGTGGGAATTCTGCTCTACGCACGCTCTACGTCCATTTTTGGGTGTACACCACGTTGATAAATGAGGGCCATAGTCCGGAAATTACGGTATATACATTCAAAACAGATATAAGATCCATAGTATTTTTTATAAAGTAGTTTGCATGAAGGGTGCCACTTCCACCAGTGAGATATAGAATTTTCCACATGGGTTATGTCATGGGTTATGTCAGATTTGCACAGGACTTACCTCCAATCCAGATGACTTTGGCTCTACACCTTTGGTGACAACAGGTTTAAACACTGCATCCGACTCCTTCTGCTTATCAGTCTTCTTATTGTTCTTGTCTCCTTCCTAGATTGCGGAAATATCGGCACACATGTTTGTATGTCAGAAACAGAACGGGGATGCTATTTATGGATTTTCATTTATTTTAATTGCAATATGGATCTCCTTTTGATCGACTGTTGCTACTGAAGTTGATGCATCGTATCATGGGTGGTGCCAACATGGATTTGGGGGGGTTTATTGACTTTAATATGACTCTGGGACTGAACCACCAGGCCACTAACCCACCAGGGACCAGAGAGAGAGACAGACATTAGGGATATACTGTAGCATCAGGAAGATTTTACTTCACGATAACGTCACTTTTCAGAAACTTTGCCAAAATTGTTGTTTCATTCTTCTTTCTGCTGTCAGAGGCAGAATGTAATGTATTAGGCAGGCTAGTATACTGTCTGCTTCCCATGGTTGGGAGGGCATGAAAGGCTTTAGTTGTTTGTTTGGTTGTTTATTTGTTTTTTCCGTAGTATACCCTAAAACATTCTAACCCAGGGGTCAGCAACCTGCGGCTCAGGAGCCGCATGCGGCTCCAGAACACAGCCCTAGTGGCTCCCTGGATGTAGCATTATTACAACCACACACTGGGGTGATCCACACCAAAATAATATAAACATTTCAGTCACCCAAAACGCCTTGCGCTGTCTGACAGTTGCCAGTTAAAGTAGCACTTGGCCATGTCAAAAAAGCCCAGCAGTTATCAGAGGTGGAGCTTTCAATCTGAACCACCCATTTTCAAAGGTTTACTCAGTTTACTATGTCATTAATATACCTTAGAGATGTTGTGTGGACTAGAAATGGAGTTCTGTAAAACTCTGAAGAAAGGTTGTGTTTCACCATGTTAATGATTTTTCGTTGAGGACCTTTTTTCTGAGAGTGTGCAAATGGAACCAAATGGACCCGCCAGGGTCCATTTGGTTCACATTTGCACACTCTCAGGAAAAAAAAGAACATTTATTTTTGGGAGGAAAATGGCTCTTTCAACAATCTTGGGTTGCCGACCTCTGCTCTAACCCTAACCCTAACCCCAGACACAGAGGTGTCTGCGCAGGGCAGGAGGCATCCTGGAAGACCTCACCCGAACCATGGACTATTTGTTCTTCTCCCCTCCGGGAGGCGCTACAGGTCTATTCAGGGGTTGACACTAAGGTCTCCGAGGTACTTGCCCATCGGGCAAGTGCAAGTCAGGTTCTACTTGCCCTCAGGTCATGGTCACTTGCCCCCCAAAAATTAATCCTTGAAAGGGTTCCAGGTGGTCCCCAGTTAAGTTAGTTAACCAGATGTAACTCTTGAGAATGTAAAAATGAAACCAAATGGACCCTTGCGGGTCCATTTGGTTTCATTTTTACACTCTCAAGAGTTAAAATTCATCATCTTAAGTAGCCCAGGTCTACACTGTAGAAGATTAATGGTCATTTTGATGTGTTAATTTGCCTGTTTTGTTTCCCAAATCCAGCCTGGAATTGTGCATCTAAGCAGTGAAAGACACAGAGGCAGAGTGCAATGACTGCCTTCAAGACAAATTTATCTTGTGTTGTGTTATAGTGCACTAAGTTGCACACTTGCCCGATCGGGCAACCAGGTAGCAGTCTTCACTTGCCCCACCATTTTTTTTACTTGCCCCGGGCAAGCGGGCAAGTGTTAGTGTCAACCCCTGATATATGTTTTATAAAATGTTATATGAGAATTGTATGAAAGGTTTCTTTTTCCATATGGGGAAAGAAACAAAAGCAGTTTTAGGTGACTGAACGGAGGGGAGGTGGTTTTACCTAGCCTGGGTTCAGCCCACAGGCCCCGCCCACTCTGCTGGGTTCTGTGGTCTGGTGTTGTGATAGAGAGTTTCGATTTATCTCGTCCGGAAAAAACGGCTCGGCCAATGAGCTGGAGTTGGAGGCGGGTCTAAAAAAATAGCCAATCAACACCGAGGATCATCTAACTGCCACAACAGAACAGTTTCCCATAAAAAAAAAACAGCATTCAGTTTCATTGTAACTAAAGTTTCATTGTAACTAGAGTTTCATTGTAAATAGAGTTTCATTGTAAATAGAGTTTCATTCTTTAATACTGCATTTAGTTATAAATAGTGAAAATGTCCGACGCTAACTGCACTGCTAGTCAGTTAACTGCTAGTTAACTGCTAGTTAACTGACAGTTAACTGTTGTTGTCGACTGCAAACAACGTCTCCAGTGATTGGTCGAGGGAAAATCAAGGGCCCGCCTCCTTGTAAATCGGTTACAATGGGGCCAATGTCAGACTCTTGAGCCATGGCTCAGAGTCTGACAATCAGGCTAGGTGGTTTTACCTGCTCTGAATCAGAACTGCTGTCGTCCGTGTCCGGCTCTCTGTAGCTCTTGCGGCCGCCGGCGGCAGCTCTCCGCGGCCTACGGGACACTGCTTCCTGCTGCCCTGTCCTACCTGCCTTCCCCTTCGGCCACGGCGTCTTTTAGAAACAACACACAAGTGGATGAATCAGGGGCGTTTTTTTTGCCATTAGGCAGAGCAGGTAGTTGCCTAGTAGGGCGCCATGTGGGGGACGGGGCGACCAGCAGACATGCTTTAAAAAGATCTCAGGCTAATAAGCTTCATAATCATATGGATAAATACATTGTCCTTTATAACTGGAATTGAACATTTAAAACACATACCGTTGTATGTTATTTAGTTTAGAATTTTAATTCCTTACCAAATGAACCCGTTTGGTAAGGGGGGAAAATCTCGCCTAGGGCTCCAAATTGCTTAGAAACGCCACTGGGATAAATGCTAACACAACTGACACAAACTCTTAATTATGAGATAAGAAAACAGGGGTTGGCACTACGGTCTCAGAGGCACTTACCCGTCGGGCAAGTACAGGTCACTTGCCTTCAGGTCATGACCACTTGCCTCCCCCAAAATATTGTAATACGTTTCATTTAAACGTGTAGAACATAATAGACATTAGTGTGTTTTTTTTTTGGTGTTTAAATGAATTAAATGAATTTGAATTAACAGCACTATGATGAAAGTAGCTTATGAAAGTAGCTTAATACATGGTAGGGGAAAAATATGTCATGGTAAGGACCCCAACCTTTTGAAAAGATTAGATAATTTCAAGGACCCCCGACAGTTTGACACGCACCACGATTATGGACAGCCGCAAAGCCGCACATAAAACATACTGTACTTTTAGGTTGCACAGACTTCAATTTCAGGTGCATTTGCAACCAAAATGGTTTAAAAGCGACATTAGCATTAATCCCAGCAAGAAAAAACGAACAAAAAAACAAACAAAAAAAGGTCTCTTTGGCCGAGGATTCAACGGCATAGTATACCTGTATATTCCACTCTGAGAAACAAATATACTGTACATGGATGAATAAAAAACGCCATACCTCTTTTGGATTATACTTCTTCGTCACTGGTTTGGGAGATGGCGCAGGAAAACCTGTAAGGTTTGACATGTGCCTTTAGAAAAGTAACATTTAATTTATTTTTTTCAACCAAGGCCCATGTTTTAGGTTGTTATTAGACAAAATAAAATATGCTTTCTTTCTTTAGTTTTAGCGATTTTAGCCATTTTTTGACATTGTCAGATGTCGGGCAGAAACCTTCATGTTTTTTTTTTTGTGTGTTGTAGCAGAGGACACATTGTACATATTGCAAATGACAAAGAGTGACAAAAACAAATGATAATCATAATAATAATGAAACAATCAGCAACATCCTCATTAAGATAAGTAATAAGTGGAGTAACATAAGGTGTGCCTTTCTCATTGTGATTCAATATGAGGCGATTTTGTCCAGAGCTAGTGTGTGAGTGGGTTTTCAACCTTTTTGCCACCAGGGCCCACTATTTACTCAGCATTTGAGCCACAGACGCACCATTTGAAGACATTTTTAGCACCCACAGACCCCAAAACTAAAGTTTTTTTTTTTTTTTTTTTGCTTCGTTTGTCCACAATTCCAGGCTGGATTTGGGGAAACAAACCAGACAAACATGCCGATCAAAATGACCATTAATCTTCTACATTCTCTAGTTGTGTGTAGACTTGAGCTGACTCAGATGGTGAAATTTTTAACTCTTTGAGAGTGTAAACATGAAACCAAATGGACCCGCAAGGGTCCATTTGGTTTCATGTTTACGCGTTCAAAGAGTTACATCTGGTTAACCAACTTTTCATCTGGTTTAACCGACTTTTGGATCACCTGGAACCCTCCCACGGACCACTGGCGGTGGTGGTCCCCGGACCACCTGTGTAAAGCCTATACAGTACCTGCAGGAGAGTCGGGGGCTTTGGTCTTCCTGCTGTAGTCTCGGATCTGGACTTTGGGCTTCCTGTATGAGCTCTTTACCCAGCTGACCTCTGTCTCCACGTCACTGGCAGTGTCACTGAAGAGATGCTTCTTCGCCAGCGGCTGCTTCCCCTGTTGGTGCACCAGTGAGAGGCAAATGTGTGTGTTGTGTTGTTACTAGTCTTGGGCAATATACCGGTATTACCATTTATCGCGATATTGGAAATCAATACCGAGTAATAATGTTGGGTCTATAAAAAAAATATCGAATACCGAATATCGTCAAATACCGACATTATAGTGTATTCTATTAAAAAATATGAGCAATGAGACTTTTAATTGCAACTATACAAACAATTTTCATGTTACAGACATGCCTAAAATAGCCACTTATTTGGGCTAGGCTTTTTGAAAACAATCTATTTCCAATTCCAGTTTTTCCCTATTTAGGCTGCTTGAACAGCAGAGCGCTCAGTATCTTACCCCTCAATGTCGCAATTCTGAGAACTAGGTGACTGGTGGGACGTGTCTGACTCTGATTGCACCCATTGCCATCTAGTGGTCAATACCGGTAATATCGATACCGTCACTTTTCGATAGAAAACATATGTAGAACAGGCTTTGAGGGCTGGAATTCAGAGAAGTGGGCCAAATGCGCCAGTCATAAGGGATATCAAATTTAAGATGTGTTTTAATATAGGCAATAAAGCCTGTTGCATCATTAAAGTTCTTTGCAAGTTTAGATGCGTGCAGGCCTCTATGATTGTGTACACTGGTACATTCATTCTGTTTCAAGATTTGTTTTAATGAAAGAGTTACCTAAGTATGCCTTGACGATGACACATGACAAACAAACAAAAAAGAGCTGTCGCAATAAACATTTCTATTTTTCAATATTTATGGTTATAGGACCTAACACCACTGGAATGGCATTGTCCTTCAAGGCAATTAACGAAAAGTCTATTATATTTGGAACTTGAATTATAACATGATTTCATATATGAATATGATTTCGTAATGTATCCATTTAACTTGATGGTGCTGCCTATCAACTAAAAGTAGGAAAACATCCAGGGGCGGATCTAGGCATGGGCATGGGGGTGAAATGCCCTAAATGCCCAGTCTGCTCCACCAAACACGACGGCATGCAAAACAACCCAAGATATTTCAAATTAAAGTGCTTATATTTAAAATGATTTGAAACACTACTACTACTACTAACTAACTACAGCTGTGTCACCACTAAACCAACAGCATTTCATCACTGAAAACAGAAAACTCTCTGAGTCAGACCTTTAGCTTTATGCATGCTGCGTGTCTGTTGCAACTTCAACAACTGATGCTTTAATTGCCTAATAAAAGTCCTGTAACTGAAAACGGTATGGGTGCGGCTTCATGGTATGTCGATTCGCGCCACGGGCGATGAAGCCGCACCCATACCATTTTCTCCTGCCACCCCCCCCAAATGGGAAAAGTTACATCCGCCCCTGAAAACATCTGTGTTCACCTTCATCCAAGAGAAATTGTACCTTTAACACACGTTCTTTCTTTGTTGTTGTGGGTTGTAATGATGGGTCCTGGAAGCCACTGTTGAACAATGACACCATTATTACACGCGGCAGGTTTATTTTGAACCCACATGTTTGCACGCAGATATACAATTGACATTAGCATTGATCTCAGCAACAAAACAAACAAACAAAAAAGCGTATGGTCTCTTTCCAAGCCTACCTGGATTCTTTGGTCGAGGATTCATATAACTTCATTCGTGGTACCTAAAAGAAAACAACGCAGAGCTCAATACAGAGAGCTAGAAATTGGGACCGTAAAAGTTAATTATTCTTAAACAATTCCAGAATGGGTATAGGGGGTAGTGATAGACCGATTATCGGCCGCGATCGGTTATCGAATTCGATATTCATGATTTTATTAATAATCGGTATCGGTGCTCAAAATAAATAATCGAAAAAAGAGCAGCCGATTATTTGTATTTATTATAAATGTTCAAAAATGGTACATCGACCACTTTCATTGAAGATCCGGGAGATTGTGGTGGTAAGGAGATGTATAGCTGTGTGTCTCTGACTCTTTCACCTCATGTATTTATAGATTTATCCAAATTATCCAAAATGTATTTTCTCTTTTTCTTTTATGTCTGAAGCTCTGTGCCTGTACTTGAATTAAAAAAGATGCATGTGATGGAGGGGAAACTGAAACACTTTTGCTGCTTCCGCACTTTTATTCTATTAAAGTAAATAATAATCGTATCGGCTGATATCGGCTATCTGCCTTTTTGATGTTCCACTAATCGGTGATCGGAAACATCGGCCAAAAGTCTGATCGGTCGATCTCTAATAGGGGGCATCGGTACAGCCAAAGTTATAGATAATTATTTGTAAACAAGAAATGGGGAAAGAGAGATACGTAGAGCGACGCCTCAATGTCAACCAAATACTCACCACTGTATCACCGTCAAATGCGAAAACATCATGTCTGTAAAAGAACCATGCAAAAAAAAGCCATACAATAAGACTTAAATCTACTGGTAGTAATACTAGACCTCATGTCTCATCTGTAGAACTACCTTACCTTCTTGTGTTGGAGGTTTTGCTAGAGTCGTTGAGGGATTTCATGAACGCGGCGCAAGGTGTTTGTTTCTGCGACAAGTGCAAGACAAAAAAACCACATGTTTTTATCCGATGCCAAACTGTCATTAAACCGATGTTTTCATATCATTCCTCCTTCATATTACACAACTCAGCCTGACATTTTTTAGTCAGATTGCATGTCAGATTTGATGACCACCAGTGTTGTTTTTGTCGACTAAGACTAAAGACTAAGTCGACTAAGGTTTTTGATATTAAGTCGAGTAAGACTAGACTAACAAAAATGAATTTCAAAAGACTAAATGGGACTAAAAGATGTGTGTTTTCAAAAGACTAAGACTAAGACTAAGACGAAGACTAAATCATAACCTAAGACTAATGGAAATAGGAAACATTTTTATCTTCTTTTTTTGTTCTTTTTAAGTATGTGAACATATCTGCAGTATACATTGCATACCTTTTCAGGAAAGGAACTTTTGCAGTAAATTTATACAAGAAATAAAACGAGCCATGATTCATACTGTACTAAAAACTATAAATCTGTATAACATATATAAACCTACAATGTATTTGTATGTAAGACTAAACTATCAAGACTAAGACTAGAATAAATCAATTTTGACATTTTGTCGACTAAGACTAGCCTAAAAATTAATTTCAGAAGACTAAATGGGACCAAAAGACTAAATATGCCTTATTGAAAAGACCAAGACTAAATAAAAATATTCTCAAAAAGACAACACTGATGACCACATTTATCCCAATCTCTGTCTAGGCAACTACACGTGCCTAGTAATTTCAGGTGTTTTTCAAGATTTGGTCATAGCATGGTAAACCTAGCTGCAGCGACTGCATTTAAAGCAGCATTTTGCTGCTTTAACCCATTGTGTCTTGACCCTCGATTCGAGTTTCTGACACCAGATTATCCAGTAGTTCCTGACACCAGATTATAGCTGCAGCAACATTCTAGCTTTTCACACTAGATTCTACAGTAGTTTCCGACACTAGATTGTAATTTAGTTATTGACACTAAATTATAGTTTCTGATGATGGGATCTACTTTTGACACTAGAATTTAGTTTCTGACGCTAGAATCGAGTTTTTGACACTAGATTCTATAGTTTCTGACACTAGATTCTATAGTTTCTGACACTATATTCTATTTTTTTCTGAAAAATCTGTGTTCCTGTGTCCAATGCCAAGCCAAGGACCACCAGAATTATCCATATTTGGCTGCAGACCCCCCATCTGAAAACATGTTGTTCTAGGGATTCCCCAGATGCAAAAAAATTGAGTTAAAAATGTTTGCTTCCAAAATAACATTCAGAGATTTGCAGCACATTTTCACAATTTTTTCAAAAATAGCAGAACAACAAGCTCATGTCGCGCCACTCGGTGGCGCGACATGAGCTTGTTGATCTGCTATTTTTCAACAGATAAAACACCAAAACGCGTTCAGGACACTAATTGCTGCCTCTGTTGACTCTTACAGGTGTGAGGCCCACCCCTTGGATCGAGAGAACCTCAACCTGATTCCAGTTTAGAGTTAGACACACACCCGTCTAAGTGCTTCATGAGAACACACTTGGATGATGGATCTGCCTGAAATCTGAGGGAATTGTTGGGTTTAGTGAAATAACTGAAAAATGATAACTACTTACATTAGCCGTTGGCAGCCAGCTATAATCTGACATTGACCTGTTAAAAATAATAAGCAGAGGAATTAACACACTAACACAGTGTGTTCATTAAAGGCATTATTGTAAGCATTTAACATACAGGACTCAACATACACAAACATGTATTCCTCAGCATTGTGAGTTCCGTGGGGAGGAGAATAAAATACTTGTTGTTTGCTGGTAATAACCTTTTATAGAATAAAAAGGTGCTGTGCTCACAGTCCCCTTACTATATGTAATCGTCATACCAATTGTTTTTGCCTTCATTGACAGTTTCAAGGACCACCAGTGGTGCTTGAGAGGGTTCCAGGTGGTCCCCAGGCTAAATGATGGAAAGTTGGTTAACCAGATGTAATATAAAAAATATACATATATAAAATATTCATTATGTGAATTAGCACTATTTAATTAAGAAGTCTACACTGTTTTGTTTGCAAATTCCAGCCTGGAAATGGAACATACACAAACATGTATTCCCCAGCATTGTGAGTTCCGTGGGGAGGAAAATAAAATACCTATTGTTTGCTGGTAATAACCTTTTATAGAATAAAAAGGTGCTGTGGTCACAGTCCCCTTACTATAGCATCATTACCAAATGACTATATGTAATCATCATACCAATTGTTTTTGGTGTTTCATCGACAGTTTCAAGTGGAAATTGAGAGGAAAGACTTACCCTTTAACAGGTTTAGGATTCCCGTGTGAAGTGACAGGTTTTTCCGCAACAGTTGAGGTGTTGGTTTTATCATAACGGCGGTAGATCTCCTTCACCATGCTGTTTGCCACCTCTACATCTCTCTGCAGGGGAGGCAGGAGGAACGGTTAAAGGTATACTAGGTAACTTTTTCATTATAAACCAGGGGTGGCCAACCTGCGGCTCGCGAGCCACATGTGGCTCTTCAGCTGGTTACATGTGGCTCTTAAGGGGCTTCCACATGAAACCATCAAACGCTCGGCCTGGCACAGTCATTCATTCCCTATACAGTGGTGCCTAACCACTCGACCACAGACTGATTCCTAGTCGACCGTGGAGGTGTAGGTGTATGTTTTTTGACTTGTCATATACTTTTTTTTGGATTGTAAACCCTGTTTCTAAATACATGTCTATATGTTTTAATAGTGTGTCTTTGCATTGCGCACTTGCACACAAATACACATGTGTTATGGCAGGAGAGGGGAAGTCTATTTGCGACCATGGTGGCCGTTGCGGCAGTTTTCTAACCGCTGTGACCGTTCGATGTGGCTCTTTGCAGTAACACAGTGAAGAACGTGGCTCTTAGTCTATGACTGGATGGCCACCCCTGTTATAAACAAATGTTAAATTTAATATCCATTATGACTGACATATTTGTCACATAAGCTACTCCCTGAATTTCAGCCCTCGAAGCCTGTTCTAAATATGTTTTCTATTGAAAAGAGATGCGGGTACTGTTTCCTGGGGAAATGGCGTCACACACATCTGATTGGTCCTTGATTACAAGGGCCAATCAGAATGTAACTTAAAGCACAAGGGATGCTGGGAAATGTAGGAGTATCTAAAAACTGCAGTGACAGCAGTGACCACCAGTCAAAGTTACCTAGGCTAGTACACCTTTAAAGCACAAGGGATACTTATAATACTTATAAAATCCTTTATTTTAACATCAATACATCAATCCCTCTATACAGTATGCTGCTGTGTACCTCCACTGAGAGACTATTTCCTCAGAGTGAGAGATTTTCTGAGACCCCTATCCTAAAGTTGTATGTTATTAAACCACTGAAAAGAGTGCATGATGATGTGATATCAAGCATCACGTGTTTGTTGTTTTGTAAGGTTTTAGCTTCTGTTGTAGTTTAGGTTACCTTGGTTGTGTCTATGTTTCTATTTGATTGTTAACAATTATATGTTCCATTTTAAATGCAGCTGTCATTTGCTTACCCCTAGACTAGAGGGCATAACATAGCCTAGTGCTGTCAGATCGAATTTCATTTCATGAATTCCGTTCGAATATTAAAAAAAATATATAGTATTCGAAAGAATAAATTGCCATTCGAATTTAGCCTTAATAATTAATTAATTCTATATCATATTTTTATTTGGTTTCATACGTTATTTCCCCCGTTAAATGTAACAAATCTTCCGGTGCCTGCAAGTTTGCAACCATCGCTGCATGCGAATAAATGTGTGCGTCCGCTCACTTAGCATGACAGAGCCTACCTAGAGAGGGGGGAGGCGTAGCAGCGAGAGAGAGGTGTAGAGACTAGAGAGCGAGAGAGAGCGAGAAAACTCAGAAGCACCGCTGCTTACCATTGCGTCCCCTCAGACCAAAATAATCCTTATAGAGCAAAAAATAAGTCCAGTGCATTATAGTAGCCTGTATTGCTAGCAGAGTACAGATAAGTTAATAAAAGTCGCGTTCAGTATAAAACCACCGCAGCCAGTCATAAACAACATTAGTTACAGCTGTGTGATGACCGAGTTATATGGGATATGTTCGGAAATACAAACTGGGTGCGCACCGAGTTGATTTGGTTTAGTGGGCGTGTCGTCACCGAGTGCGTTGATTTACAAACGAGCAGTTAAAACCAGACAACACACCTCACTCAAAAATGGCGAGAATCACTGCCAAAGCCATATAAATCCTCTCTTAAGGGGGTCCCCCTGGAAAGTATTTTCAAATGGGGGTCCGCATGCATTTATTTGATAAATGTGCAGGACCTTGACAGACATGGAAAAGTTAGGGAACCACAGTACAATGCTTAGCCATAGCCTAGCTTCCTAGCTCACAACAGTTGTATTGCTTTTCATTGAACGGCAGCGCTCGAGACACAGCTGTGACGCAATCAACCTTCCACACCAGCCAACCCCGTCTCCAGCGTAGAGTTGTTCAGCGCGTGCGCAAAACACACCAGTGTGAATAAACGAACGAGGAGCACCAAATGCCCCAAATACACCAGGTATAAACGAACGATTACAGAGTACATGAGTGCGTTTAGGGTGTATTTCCGAACGCACCCATGGAAACTGTGGTCATTATGTTCTGCCATTTATGGAAATAGCGTGATTATTCGAAGGTGCTGGTGGTTTCTATAGGTCACCGCTTTTGATGTGGCAAACCTATGGTGCTTCATGTAATGCACACAATGGCCCACATTTGCATGTGAAGGGGGGACCTCTAGTGGACAGAGTATGCAGTGATTTCAGTCAATGAATGCATAGAATACAGGTATGCCTAATTACCAGAGTATTTTATGGGCTATAGTCTAGGCTATATTATATTAAATAATGAGTTAAAATAACGTAAATATTCGAATATAATATTGGATTATTAAAAATATTAAAGAAATTAATTTCGAATGGTATTTGAGAGGGAAAATGACAGCCCTATAACATAGACATAGCTAGGGGTGGGACAATTCACCGAAAAAAAAACGAACCGTTCAATACGGGGTCCAAGGTTCAATACGCACTAATGAACCGCAATATTTTGGTTCAGACAGACACATTTCCTTAATTATAGTATGGAACCAATGTCTTGTAAACTCAACTAATTGAACTTTGTTGTCTGTCTACAATGCTGCATGTCTGCATACTACCTGCCTGATACTTAACTGAAACATGCATTCATTTTATTAGCCTAGGTATTTTATATTTCCTTTGAAAATAGCCTAATAATGAGGCACAAATAGCAATATACAGTTTTTCTTCTGTAAATAATGGGTTTACAATACAAGGTTGTTTTGAAAATCTTGATTTATTTTTTTATATTCACGTTCAATTTGCTTATAAACGAAATAAAACATTTTTCGTTTTATTTATTCTTAAAAAGCAAAACGTACCGAAACCGAACCGAAACCGTGGCCCCCATACCGAGGTACAAACCGAACCGTGGGATAAGTGAACCGTCCCACCCCTAGACATAACTATAATATTAACAGTTTCTGTTTTTTTCCTCATACCTTCTCTTTGCCGGAGACGGTCCCAGGATCTTTAACATTGGTTTGGTCTTGCAGGACTTCTTTGGTTGACGTGGGCTTCACTTGGGCTTTGGGGCGGATACTAGCCTTCCCTTTGGTCACACACTGTTTCTCTCCCTGCTGCTGCTGCTGCTGCTGCTGCTGCTGCTGCTGCTGCTGCTGGGGCTGTTTAGCTGCACGACTCATGATGGAGCCGCTCTCGTCGTCAGCACTGCCTTTACTGAGTGAAGGTGTCGACTCCGTTGACCGGATCACCTCCTGCAGGCGCTGGGTCAGCTCTTTATGGAGCTGCTGGCAGCTGAGTTGAGCAGATTCTGGATCCGATCCAGTCCTTTGAACTGAAGAGGGAAGCTGCTCCTGTTGCTTCAAACCTGGCTTGGGCTCTGGGGGTTACAGTGGGGGGGGGGGGGGTACAATATTTTGTTTTGTTTTATTGATTTGCACAATAAGAACAACGGAAAACATTAACCCTTAGTGTCCTGAACGCGTTTTGGTGTTTCATCTGTTGAAAAATAGCAGATCAACAGGCTCATGTCGCGCCACCGAGTGGCGCGACATGAGCTTGTTGTTCTGCTATTTTTTGAAAAATTGTGAAAATGTGCTGCAAATCTCTGAATGTGTTATTTTGGAAGCACACATTTTTTAACTCAATTTTTGCATCTGGGGGAAGCCTAGAACAACATGTTTTCAGATGGGGGGTCTGCAGCCAAATATGGATAATTCTGGTGGTCCTTGGCTTGAAATATGTTAGCATCACTGACACAGGAACACAGATTTTTCAGAAAAAATATAATCTAGTGTCAGAAACTATAGAATCTAGTGTCAAAAAATCGATTCTAGTGTCGGAAACTAGAGTCTAGTGTCAAAAAATAGATCCTAGCATAATTTATTGTCATTTAGTGTCAATAACTAGTCTCAATAACTAGAATCTAGTGTCAATAACTAGAATCTAGTGTCGGAAACTACTGTAGAATCTAGCGTCAAAAGCTAGAATGTTGCTGCAGCTGTAATCTGGTGTCAGGAACTACTGTATAATCTGGTCTCAGAAACTAGAATCGAGGGCCAGGACACAATGGGTTAAAAAAAACAGTTAACGTTATGCAAAGACACTAGATACAAATATACATTGTAAAAAACATTACCGGTCAACATACAGTAAATATTAATCGCAATAGTATATACCGGTAGTAGCGATTGTTGTTTACTTACGATATCCTTGCAGAAAACTGTTTCTTTGCGTCTGCATCATCAACATCTCTGACACAGAGTTTTTTCTCCAGTTGGGCTTCATGTTGGGCTGGGAGTCAGGCACAAAGCCGTCATCTGTAAGCAAGGACAAAATGATCATTAACTGGCAGAAAAAAAAATGACATTCCTGCAACCAACACCAAATGAGTTGCCCACTTACTGTATTGACTCGTTTGTGGAAAAAGGAACATATAGCCCCCGAATATATGTTTATAGAATTTTTATATTATATATATATATTTCCATTGGGAAAAAAACATAGTCTTATATATATAAGTGACCTAATTAATTGTACTGAAACGGGTAAACCTAACCATATTCCTAATGGTGACCCCAGTAAAACTATGCCTAACCCAAAACGTATTTCTTATTGTCAGGAAAACATAATAAAGAATACAGGAACCACCACATTGTGCGATCAGCAGGAGAAAGCGAGGGTGAGATGTGTTTTGGGTGACAGTACCCGATATCACCGGACCCTAAAACCCAATTGTCTGTGGTGCAAGAGTGTTTGCACACAGTTAGATTAGATTAACTGGATTTTCAGGTAGCTGTCCAGCCTTCAAATGTAGTCCTGTATATTGCACTGATTTTGGTTTGTTTTTTCAACCAAGGTTCGTGTTTTAGATTAGATGGGTGTCAATTGTTTTTCCATTTGTTGCTTTCTTTATTTTTAGGGATTTTAGTTGTTTTTGACAGGGTGGCAGGGGCATTCAAACATGGTTCTAAGTATGTATTTGTAAAAAAAATAAAATACAAAAAAGTGATTTCTTTCTTTTTTTAATGATCTACTACAGCCCTAATAAACGCCAGGAAATTATACCTGGCCATGGGATCCACTGAATCTGAAGGAGACTCTTTAAATTAATCTAATACCAATCTGAAACATGACAATTGGTTGATAAAAAACAAAGTTGTCATTTACCGTATTGTCCCGAATATAAGACGACTCGTTTATAAGACGACCCTCATTTTTCAAGACCCATTTACAGAAAAAAGAACATTGAAAGTCAAATAGTATAGCCCCTGATATAAGACAACTCCATTTTGGGGATATTTCCATTGGGAAAAAAGCATAGTCTTATATTCAGGCCAATAGGGTAATTGCTAAACAGTGACACTGAACTAGCAGTGCACACACTGTACATAATTGTACTGGTATAATAATAGTTCCATCAGTACCAAAAGACTCCTGATCCTCCTCCAGGTCAGCCAACACCGACTTCACTACTTCTGCCAATGGAATGTTCTGTTGGACAGGCACAGGACAGAACATAAAGGGAGAGAGGCAGGGTTATGATAGTTAACTAAAACTAACTAAAAAAACGAAAACTAAAATTCAAAAAACAGTTGAGTTCACTGAAACTAATAAAAACTAAAAATGAATGCAAAAAACAATAACTAAACTAAAACTGTAATGTGTGTTCTGAAAAATAACTCAAAACTAACTGAAATTTTATCCAAAATTCCCTTAGTTTTAGTTTTTATAAAGCTTTTAAATCCACAATGTGTTGGTGACAAGCATGAGGAGGAGATGCTTCTAGATCCATAACACTGGGGGTAAAAATGATGTTCTTGTGGGAGAGTGCAATCATCCAATCTACTAAGAAACTCAAAGCAAGTGTTGAATACCAACCGTTTCCTACTTTGGCACACTTTTAATCCTATACCTGACAACCAAAGCACAGAAAAAATAAAATAACTAAACTAAAACTAAATATTTTCACCAAAATAAAAAACGCAAAATAAAAACTAGCAAACCCACTCTAAAAACTAACTAAAACTAACTGAATTAGAAAATAAAATGTCAAAACTAACTAAAACTAAACTAAAATGAAAAATCCATAACTATAATAATCCTAGAGAGAAGCATTAAACAATACTGCAACATACAGTAACAACGGATGTTAAGATGCCACCATCTCACTTACATGGACACTTTATCACAATCATTTATCTACCTTTTTTATCGGCGTCGATTTGAAGACTTTGCTGTGCAGAGGAGTTTCACTCTGAGAGAGAAAATGGCAATTAAATCAAGAATGGTTAGAGCTACTACCGATGTGTTTGGTTTAATTTAGTACAGGGGTTTTCAACAGGTGGTCCGGGGACCCCCAGTGGTCCTTGAGAGGGTTCCAGGTGGTCCCCAGGCTAAGTTGGTTAGATAGATGTAACTCTTGAGAACGTAAAAACGAAACCAAATGGACCCGCATTGCGGGTCCATTTGGTTTCGTTTTTACGCGCTCTCAAGAGTTAAAAATATTCATCATGTGAATTAGTCTACACAACTGGAAGATTAATGGTCATTTTCTGTTGTATGTTGTGGACTGTTTGGTTTTTCCCCAAAACCCAGGCTGGAATTGTGGACAAAAGCAAAATAAATCTTGGGGTTTTGGGGGTTTGTGGAGCTAAAAAAATGTCATCAAATGGTGGTCTGTGACTGAAATTCTCAATAAATGGTGGGGCCTAGTATGAAAAAGGTTGAAAAACCCCTGATTTAGCAAAGTCCAGTCTAGCCTGATGGTGGAGTATCAATTGTGTTAAAAAGGTAACGCACATCCCCAAAATGGTGCAGAGCCAAAAAACAGTAGCAAAAATACAGTAAACGTAGACAAAAAAGAGAAGGGGCTCGCAACTCACTTCGAAGTGCTCCAGGCTTTATTTAGCGACGAGGGTTTAAAAGCAGCGACGTTTCGACCTGTTCAGGTCTTCCTCAGGCATGCCTGACAGGGCTTGACAATAACACTTGCCCGCTTGCCCGGGGCAAGTGAAGACTGCTACCTGGTTGCCCGATCGGGCAAGTGTGCAACTTAGTGCACTATAACACAACACAAGATAAATTTGTCTTGAAGGCAGTCATTGCACTCTGCCTCTGTGTCTTTCCCTGCTTTCTAGCCATCTCTACCTATCTCTCTCCCAGGTCCATTTGGTTCCAAACTATCATTTTGCTGGGGTCAGGGACCACTGGGTCTGTAACCACTATGGGCTAATTAAGATGATGAATTTTAACTCTTGAGAGTGTAAAAATGAAACCAAATGGACCCGCAAGGGTCCATTTGGTTTCATTTTTACGTTCTCAAGAGTTACATCTGGTTAACCAACTTAGCTGGGGACCACCTGGAACCCTCTCAGGGACCACTGGTGGTCCCCGGACCACCTGTTGAAAACCCCTGGTTTAAAGCACCCAAGTAGGAAGTAAACTTACATGCAAAATTTACGATATATTTTTGGGGGGCAAGTGACCATGACCTGAGGGCAAGTAGAACCTGACTTGCACTTGCCCGATGGGCAAGTGCCTCGGACCTGAGGAAGACCTGAACAGGTCGAAACGTCGCTGGCTTCTAAACCCTTGTCGCTAAATAAAGCCTGGAGCACTTCAAAGTGAGTTGCGAGCCCCTTCTCTTTTTTGTCTGGAGTATCAATTCCTTCATTACTACTGTTACCTGCTGCCTCACACGGTCACTGGCTGTGCTGCTAGGAGTCATGCTGTGACCTGAGGTCTTGTTAGCCTTCACCCCAGACAGCCCTGGATTACACTGGTCCTGCTTCTCACCGGAACGCGTCATTTCCAAAGCACCCTTCACCTTCCATTTGCTGGGAGGAACTTTAAAATGTGGGGGTAAAAAGAGAAATTGTAAACAAAGGTTAACTGTGGCATTTTATTTTCTAATTCAGTTAGTTTTAGTTAGTTTTTAGAGCGTGTTTGCTAGTTTTTATTTAGTTTTTATTTCGGTGAAAATAGTTAGTTTTAGTTAATTTTAGTTTAGTTATTTTATTTTTTCTGTGCTTTGGTTGTTAGGTATAGGATGAAAAAATGTGCCAAAGTAGGAAACAGTTGGTATTCAACCCTTGTTTTGAGTTTCTTAGTTTGGATGATTGCACTCTCCCACAATAACATAATTTTTACCCCCAGTGTTATGGAACTCAGTAGTGGATAGAAGATCTAGAAGCATCTCCTCCTCATGCTGGTCACCAACACATTGTGGATTTAAAAGCTTTATAAAAACTAAAACTAAGGGAATTTGGGGTATAATTTCAGTTAGTTTTAGTTAGTTTTCTGAACCCACATTACAGTTTTAGTTCATTTTTTGCATTCATTTGTAGTTTTTATTAGTTTTAAACAATTATAACCCTGACGTGAGACCTCATTTTGAGGAAGAGAAGAACTTCACAGGACACACTTTAGAACTAGGGGTGGAACGATTCACTTACCTCACGGTACGATACAATATTGATATTTAGGGTTTTGAATCGATTTATATTGTGATTCTTAGTTATGCTGCGATTCGATTTGATATATTGATATATCGCTTTTTTTCTCCACAAAAGACTGAGCTTTTATTATACTAGAACAAGGGGGACTCCACCCATTTTCAAGACCTTTTCAAGTAAAATACAGCACAGGAAAAATGTTGAAAATGGGCGGAATTCTGAACAGTATGGACCATGACCAGTTCAATCGACTAGAATATTTTAAAGCAATTTTAAACAATATAAATAAGAAAAGGGTCAATCATGAACAACAAGGCAGCCTGAAGCTGGCGATTCGATATTAATATCATGGCATTAAGAATTGTGATATATTGGCATTAGGGGTGGGACAGTACACTTATCCCATGGTTCGGTTCGTACCTTGGTATGGGGGCCACGGTTTCGGTTCGGTTTCGGTACGTTTTGCTTTTTAAAAATAAATAAAATGAAAAATGTCCTTTTATTTTGTTTATAAGCAAATTGAACGTGAATATAAAAAAAATAAATCAAGATTTTCAAAACATTAAACAACCTTGCAAAATCAAATAATCCCTATTCAGACATGTTCCAGTAGGCCTGTCTTGTTCCTCTTCATTATTTATATAGGAAAAAATGTATATTGCTATTTGTGCCTCATTATTAGGCAATTTTCAGGGGAAATATAAAATTCCTAGGCTAATAAAATGAATGATGAATGATGCACGTTTCAGTTAAGTCAGGCAGACTGCTGCATGCAGACATGCAGCATTGTAGACAGACAACAAAGTTAAATTAGTTTAGTTTACAAGACAATATCTGCTTTATTAATATTATGGATATATCAAGGATATTATTATCCATACTATAATTAAGGAAATGTGTCTGTCTGAACGAAAATATTGCAATTCATTAGCGCGTATTGAACCTTGGACCCTGTTTTTTTTTTTTTTTTTTGTCTTCGTTTTTTTCGATGAATTGTCCCACCCCTAATTGGCATATTGATTTTTTTGCCCACCCCTATTTAGAACCTACCTCCTGTGGCTGAAAATGGACTGACGCTGGAAACACTCCCTCTGCTGCTACTGGTGACGAAGGTTGTGGACTCTGAGACCTTCTTGTTGACACCTGTCTTCTAGCAGGAGACATGGTGACATGTACTGTATTTAAGCTCTGCAGAGCAAATGTTTCTTTGGTTAAATATAAAATGATGCAAGCAATGATGTTCAGTGATCAGTTACCACTGATGGAGGTGCTGGTTGTAGCCAGGTGGCGGCGCTGTTTCTCTCTGTGTCACATTGCTGCTGGCTCTCTGGAACAGTCTGTAGCATGGAGGTGGGAGTGGTATGTGAAGATTTTTAAAACACACAGAAGACCTTAGCCCTTGTAACTAAACATATTCATAATTTCATTCAATGTAATTATTTGCAGTTAGAGCTACTACTGATGTGTTTGCTTTAATTAGGTCAAGTGCAGTCTAGCCTGGGCTGTAAATACAGGGGTTTACGACCGGTGGTCCGGGGACCACTAGTGGTCCTTGGGAGGGTTCCAGGTGGTCCACAGCTAAGTTGGTTAACCAGATGTAACTCTTGAGAACGTAAAAATGAAACCAAATGGACCCTTGCGGGTCCATTTGGTTTCATTTTTACACTCTCAAGAGTTAAAATATTCATCATCTTAATTAGCCCAGATCTCAGTGTTGGGAATATTACTTTACCTGGTTAATATATTACTTATTAATTATTACCATCATTTTAAAGCAATATATTACATTACAATATTACTGTCTGAGCAAGTGTAATATATTGATATTACTATTACATATTACCTTTTACAAAATATATAATTAGTATTTAGTATCACTATTAATCAAATATTGTGTAGGCCAGTAGCATGCGTACAATAAAGCTTGGCTTTCTGGTCAAATCCATTTGAAACCAACTTGAAAAAAGTCACTCTTTAACACAGGAGTTAAATGTATTCCTTGAATCCATGGAAGCCAGTAAATAAGTTGATGACAAGTTATAGAAAATAAGTAATTATTTAACTTCTGCAGTTGTCAAGATAATTTCACAAGAACACTTGCAACGAGACAGATTGACAGAAAGTAATATTGAAAGTAATGCAGTAATGCAGAAAGAAAAGTATAATATATTAGATACTGCATTCTGGTAATATATTATGTAATATATTAAGTTACGTAGTGCACATGTCCCAACACTGGATCTACACAACTAGAAGATTAATGGTCATTTTGGTCTGCATGTTTGCCTGTTTTGTTTCCCAATTCCAGCCTGGAATTGTGGACAAAAGCAAAAGAAATCTTTAGTTTTTGGGTCTGTGGGGCTAAAAATGTCCTCAAATGGTGGTCGGTGGCTCAAATGCTGAATAAATGTTGGGCCCTGGGATGAAAAAGGTTGAAAACCCCTGATCTATTTGACAACTGACCCAATTTTTGTTATATAAATGCCGCCACCACCAGGAACCGAACAGCGTGGGGTACCAATTAGCCATTCAAAGTCCCTCCCCAATACAGTATGTCCTCGTCCAATTAGAGGAAAGATTGACCAGGAAAGCTTGACCTGCATAGCAACAGTTGCTAAACTGTTTGGATTGTCATTGGACAGTGACTAAACCCCACCCCAAAGGGTAGCCTCGATCTCCAGGCTTACATCCACGCTGCGAAAATCAGTTTTTCAGCCAATCGCAGCGTGGTGCTCCCGAAAATGTATACCCCGCGGAAACATTTTATTTCCCCCCTTTGTGCTCGCAAAGCTGTTGTAAATGTTTAAAAGACGGAATCGTGTGCACTTTGCACACTTCTATACTGCTACAAACTAACTACAGCTGTGGCACCACTAGACCAACAGCATTTCATCATTGAAAACAGAAAACTCTGAGTCAGACCTTTAGCTTTATGCATGTTGCATGTCTGTCGCAACTTCAACAACAATTGATGTTATTATTGATGCTTTACTTTAAAAGCCCTGTAATCGAAAATGGTATGGGTGCGACTTCATCGCCCGTGGTGCGAAGCGACACGGGCAATGAAGTGGCCCCCATACCATTTTCTCCTGCTCCCCCATTTGGGAAATGATAGATCCGCCCCTGGTTGAAATCATTTTTTTCTGAAAATAAAAGTGAACAAGTCAAGTCGCTAGTGAGGACTGAACAGGGTTGTATCTCTGGGGACTGTAAATACAGTAACTTCCGGAGCTACCGTTAATAGCCGCACAAGCACACACCTTTGTCCAGGGTGCCCAAAGGGTGGAGTTTTTGGGAAGGGCTAATTGCTTCATTAGTATGCACCATGTGTCCTACCTGCTGCCTCACACGGTCACCGGCTGTGCTGCTAGGAGTCATGGTGTGAGTCTTCACCCCAGACAGCCCTGGATTACACTGGTCCTGCCTCTCACCGGAGCGCGCCATTTCCAAAGCACCCTTCACCTTCCATTTGCTGGGAGGAACTTTAAAATGTGGGGGTAAAAAGAGAAAGAAAAAAATATATTAGGTCGTACACTATGGCAGGGGTTTTCAACAGGTGGTTCGGGGACCACCTGTGGACCGTGAGAGGATTCCAGGTGGTCCCCAGCTAAGTGATGGACAGTTGGTAACCAAATGAACCCTTATATAGATCTGTAACTCCTGAGATCGTAAAATGGATTCATTTTACGCTCTCAAGAGTTAAATTATGTTTAAACATCTTAGCCATGGACATCTTAAAAATATTAGGTCATACACTACGGTAGGGGTTTTCAACAGGTGGTCCAGGGACCACCTGTGGTCCCTGAGAAGATTCCAGGTGGTCCCCAGCTAAGTGAGGGACAGTTGGTAACCAAATGAACCCTTATATAGATCTGTAAGTCCTGAGATCGTTTTACGTTCTCAAAGAATTAAATTATATTTAAACATCTGAATTACTTAGGTGTCTAAAATGCAGAATAAATAGTGGGCCCTGGTATGAAAAGGGTTGAAAACCACTGCGCTGTGGTATGTAAAAAAAAAAAAAAGCTTAATTGTGACAGTGACATCATTCGAGGAAGAGAAGAAGTTCAAAGGCCATCCAGACTTGGCATGTGCCCGTCTTTTCGGCCGAGCTGTGACGTCACATCCTGTTTTTTTTTGAATGGGTGTCAATTTCCGCTTCCGGCTTGTTCCGGCTTGCATTTTCGGTGATGGCCAGCTTGCAGTAAAAGCCTCCCGTTGCCAAAAAATACAAGCTGAAAGAAGCCATTCAAAAAGGCAGGACATTTTATAACTACTACCTCCTGTGGCTGAAAATGGACTGACGCTGGAAACACTCCCTCTGCTGCTACTGGTGACGAAGGTTGTGGACTCTGAGACCTTCTTGTTGACACCCGTCTTCTGGAAGGAGAAAGGGTGAGATGTATTTAAAGGGGAACTCCACCCATTTTCAACATTTTAATATGTCATTAATATACCTTAGAGATGTTGTGTGGACATGATAAAAAACGTTTCCCCCAGTTCTGTATTTCCTAAAAATGGAGGTCTGAAAAAATCATTAACATGGTGAAATACATCTGATGACATCATCAAGATGTACTTTTTTCACCATGTTAATGATTTTTCTTTCAGACCCCTTTTTTCCCGAGAGGGTACAAATGGATTTGTATCCTCTCAGGAAAATTTTGAAAATGGGTGGAATTCCCCTTTAAGCTCTGTGAGGCAGGATCACCTGCAAAAGCCACACACTGAGTGAACAGTACAAGCTAATGTTTCTTTGGTTAAATATAAAATAATGCAAACAATGAGTTGAGTGAGCAGTTACCACTGATGGAGGTGCCGGTTGTAGCCAGGTGGCGGCGCTGTTTCTCTCTGTGTCACATTGCTGCTGGCTCTCTGGAACAGTCTGTAGCATGGAGGTGGGAGTGGTATGTGAAGATTTTTAAAACACACAGAAGACCTTAGCCTTATAACTAAACATATTACCCAGATTTGGAAAAAGATAAGAGAGGGCCCAACGGGTTGGGATGGAAAATAAAGATAGCCACAAATGCACATTAGTGGCCCGATTTTGGTTACATTAGCCCTTATGATCAATCAATGATCAAAAAAAACGTTTTTTTGCCGCGAATTCCAGAGTTTTTTGCAATTTACAGCATTGCGTCACAAGTTAATTAATGTATTTAATTATATTATATACTGTACATTACCTAAACACAAGGAAGTGACCGACAGCAGGCAATCTACAGCTGTTTATAGGACAATCCAGCATAAATAAGGAGATGAATTGAACTGGCGCCTTTCCACGTGGAGTTGTGGACATCTCCAAAGGCGCACAGACGCGCATCGTGCGCACGTGGCTCTGCCTTCGCGGATCGGTTAAGGGGTGGTCTGATGTGGCGTTATCTAGTTCCCAAATCTATTTGACGAAATTAGCAACTTAAGGGACTGCGCAACAAACACGCCCATGACCACACCTCCAGCCACAAATAACGGTGTCGGCATGAAGAATAGTGGCTTAGGGAAGAGAAAAGGTGACAAAAATAGCAATAAGGGAATTCGCTGCGGGTATCGGGTAACGTTAGGGACAAGGGGGGGAATGAAAATCGCGCACATTAGTTGTCATTCACATTATCATCAGTGTAAGGCAGGGGTGCCCACAGTTTTGTGACTTGAGAGCTACTTTCAAAATGACCAGCTCAACAAGATCTGCACATCAAAAATGTGATTGTTCCATTACTGAAAATCCATTTCAAGGCCCTCTAGAAAGTTTGAGCTTTGAAATAGTGGTGATGGTGTTTAAGAATAATGCACTTATAATGAAAAATAAAGGGGGCGAATTGGAAGGTTTTCTTGTATATGCTACTACTGATGTTTGAAAATAGTATTTGGGGTTTGAGTTGACAGTTTGTGATGTTTAGTTGCTTGCGCCCAAAACTAAGAACTGTCACGTTTTTGTACACAATTGGGAAAGTTGGTCAAAATAACAATTCTCCATTTCTAATTGTTTGGACCCTTGAAAATTACGTAATTCAGATGTTTAACTATAAACTCCATGTTCTAATTGTTTGGACCCTTGAAAATTATGTAATTCAGATGTTTAAATATAATTTAACTCTTCAGAGCGGTAAAATGAAACCAAATGGACCCTTACGGGTCCATTTGAATTCATTTTAACGCTCTCAAGAGTTACAGATCTATAAGAGTCCAAGTGCTGGGGGGACTGTTATGTGATCTACGTTTTGGGCACCCCTGTTGTAAGGTTACCTCATTTGGGATAGTTGTTTGTTGCACATACAAGATGGTTGAGCAAGCAAATGTTTACCTGGGAGCAGGAATCATCCATTACGATTTTGACCGAGGTCTTCACCACGCTGCTTTTTTTGGCAACAGCGCTCTAACAGGGAAAGAAAGTATTATGTTATGTTTAGCTATTGAAAAATAGCAGACCTACAAGCTCATAGCGCGCCACTCTGAGCTTGTAGGTCTGCTATTTTTGAGAAATCGTGAAAATGTGACACAAATCTTTGAAAATATTATTTCACAAGCAAACATTTTTAACTCAAATCTTTGCTTCTGGGGGAATCCCTAGAACATGTTTTCAGATGGGGGTCCGCAGCCAAATATAGATAATTCTAGGGCTCCTTGGCATGAAATATGTTGAGCATCACTGACAAAAAAAATGGAGTCTAGTGTCGTAAAACCAGAATCTGTCTGTGTCTGAACCTGGAATCTAGCATTGGGAACTAGAATATCGTGTCGGAAACCTGAGTCTAGTGTCTGAAATTAGAAACTAGCGCCAGAAACTCAATCTAGTGTCAGAAACAAGTAATCTAGCGCCGGAAATTAGAATCTACTGTCGGAAACAAGAACCTACTGTCAGAAACTAGAATTTACTGTCAGAAACTAGAATTTACTGACAGAAAGTAGAATCTAGCATCAGAAACTGGAATCGACTCAATGGACAAAATGGGTTAACTACAGCAGGGAATGTAAAAATTTTCAGCCAAAGCTTGAGCTTACACATCAGTGTGATATATCACACCAGGGGTTTTCAACAGGTGGTCCGGGGACCACCAGTGGTCCCTGAGAGGGTTCCAGGTGGTCCCCAGTTAAGTTAGTTGGTTAACCAGATGTAACTCTTGAGAACGTAAAAATGAAACCAAATGGACCCTTGCGGGTCCATTTGGTTTCATTTTTACGCTCTCAAGAGTTAAAAATATTCATCATCTGAATTAGCCCAGGTCTTCGCAACTAGAAGATGGACAAAAGCAAAAGAAATCTTTAGTTTTGGGGGTCTGTGGGGCTAAAATGTCCTCAAGTGGTGGTCCGTGGCTGAAATTCTGAAAAAAATGGTGGTCCCTGGAGTCAAAAAGGTTGAAAAACCCCTGTATTACGCCATTCATTACCATTACTATCAAGTGAAGCGCAAAAAAAAAAAAAAAAAAAAAAAAAAACACTTAACTGCTTTAACCCTTAGTGTACTGGACGCGTTTTGGTGTTCTCAGCATTATGTTTTAACTATTGAAAAATAGCAGATCTACAAGCTCATAGCGCGCCACCGAGTGGCGCGCTATGAGCTTGTGTCTCTGCTATTTTTGAAAAATCGTGAAAACGTGGTGCAAATCTTTGAATAATTAGAAACTAGAAATCTAGACAGGACACGATTAAATGGGTTAACTCTATATTGTCTAATTGTACCTTGTTCTTGATGGAGCCATAGACACGGCAGGCAGCCTGCAGAATGTCCAGGGCAGGCTTGAAGTGAATGATGAGACTGGTCCCCTGAAACCTCCCCGCGCACACCGGCGCCAAAAGCTTCAGCTTCAAGACAGATGACTTTCCTTGATCTGAGGATTGACAAATCAGATGTTTTATTTTTATTTTTTCATCACGTCCAGTTACACATTCACAATAATTCATATTGTTTGTATAGTACAGGGCTGCCCAAAAGGTAGATCGTGATCTACCAGTTAGATCACACGGGCTGTGCAGGTAGATCACATGACAGTCCCCATAGATCTGTAACGAAAATGGACCTTTACGGGTCCATTTGGTTTCATTTCACACTCAGTCAAGACTTATACTCTCAAGAGTCACGCAATTAGAAAATGGATTTGTCAGTTGGTTTTGTCAGTTCTCTTTCACAATTGTGGACAAAAGCGTGACAGGCAAGAGACTAAACTCAACATTACAAACTGTCAACTCAAACCCCAAATACTGTTTTCAAATGTCGTAGCAGCATATACAAGAAAACCTTCCAATTCTCTCCCTCCATTTTTCATTATAAGTGCATTATTCTTAAACACTAGAACAGTAAGTAACACCATCTCCACTATTTCAAAGCTCAAACTTTCTAGGGTGCCTTGAGATGGATTTTCAGTAATGGAACAATCACATTTTTGATGTGTAGATCTTACTCAGCCGGTCATTTTGAAAGTAGCTCTTAAGTCAAAAAAGTGTGGGCACCGCTGGTATAGTACATACATGCTCACAATAACTTTTGTTTAAGAAAAGGCCTTCACAGTTCAGTTCACACACATCGAAAAAGTCCATGTTATATATTGTTGATGATTAGCTTTTTTGTTTTCAGAATTCCTTTTGTGAGGAAGGTTTAACCAAAACAAGGTTTAACTAAAGCAATGCTTACAATGTATGCACTTAGCAAGACTCAAATCTACAGTTCCTAATTCTATATTATCAAATCATCCTTCATCCACAGAATTAATTAATTGAGAGTGGTGATGCCAACCCTTTGCTAATCTGTGCACGTGACAGGTGAACATTTTGTGGAAAAAAAAAAATAGATTGATTAGTATATTTAAAATAGCATTTTTTGCTATTTGATGTGCCAATATATGGGGTTTAAAAGTGGTTAAATTAAATTCTGGTTAAAGTCATTGTGAAACACAACTTGATGATGTCATCAAGTTGTCTTTCACCATGTCAATCATTCTTTTTTCAGACCTCCATTTCTAGGAAACAGAATTGAGGGAACGTTTCATTTTGTGCATTTTTTTTGCTATTTGATGTGCCAGTATATGGGGTTGAAGTGGTTAAATTAAATTCTGGTTAATGACATTGAGTTCTGGATGGTGATTGCTATACATACAGCATTTGAATGAAGTCACTTTACCTGCAACGGTGAAGCTTTCAACTTCATTTTCAGCGATAGACATTGTGTCCCATTCCTATGTGATGGACGGACAGGAGCAAATACAGTATGTGAATCAAAAGTTTTATGAAATAGTTTTATGAAATGGCTAAATGAAATGACATCAAACATACAAATGGAAAGAATTAGATCCCACAAATCATTCAATAAAATATGGTCTCCCTTCACAGAGTATCTTAAAATGGAATGAAACAATGGATTGAAAAAAGAAAAAAAAAAAAAATGATTGTATGAAATTATAGTATGTGTGGCAGCCCCCCCCCCCCCCCCTCCCCCCCCCCTGAATTGTTGTCCTTTTTATTCTTATTTAGTTATTTATTTATCTTTTTTTCTTTCTTTCTTAAATGTTTTGGTTACGGGATTGCTTTATTTATATGTAAAAAAAAAACTGAAAAAAACGAATAAATATAATTCAAACACAACAAAAGTATCAACCTAAAGAATAACACACAGTGACAAAACATATCGGGTACTTGATCAAATTATTGATTCTAATTGATGTCAATCAGGGGTTTTCAACAGGTGGTCCGGGGACCACTAGTGGTCCCTGAGAGGGTTCCGGGTGGTCCCCAGCTAAGTTGGTTAACCCATAGTGGGCGGGAACCCCTAGTGGTAGTTTTACCCTAGTTGACGGGAACACCAATATGCGTTCTGTACAGTATGTACAGTATCAAAAAATGTCAAAATTTGGTGATGTTACACAATAATTTGAAGTTTTCCAGTACACTTAGGTTAGTATTTCAGAGACATTTTTAGAATCGGGATAGTCTACAATGGGTTAACCAGATGTAACTCTTGAGAAGGTAAAAATAAAACCAAATGGACCCTGGCGGGTCCATTTGGTTTCATTTTTACACTTCTCAAGAGTTAAAATGTCTCTACACAACTAGAAGATTAATGGTCAATTTGGTCTGTATATGCTTTGTCTGTTTTGTTTCCCCAAATCCAGCCTGGAATTTGTGGACAAAAGCAAAAAAGAAATCTTTAGTTGTGGGGTCTGTGGGGCTAAAATGTCGTCAAATGGTGGTCCTCCGTGGCTCAAATGCTGAATAAATAGTGGGCCCTGGTATGAAAAAGGTTGAAAACCACTGATGTAAATCATCATTGTGTTATTCTAACATGGTACCTCTGATTCCGCGTCGGCTAAGCAGAAGTAAAAGGAGATGCACTGACTGCTCAGATTGAAGTCAATCCAGAATTCCTCCAACTTCTCATCAGGCGGTATCAGCAGCTGACAAAACAAACGCACCCCTTTTTAACTCCACCCATGCAGAGACATCTACCGTAATTTCCGGACTATAAGCCGCTATTTTTTTTTTTTTTTTCACATGCTTTGGGCCCTGCGGCTTATACAACGGTGCGGACGATCTCTGGATTTTTACAGGTGGCTTTTTTAACAGGGGTTTTCAACAGGTGGTCCCTGAGAGGGTTCCAGCTGGACCCTAAATGACTAAAATGATGGAAAGTTGGTTAACCAGATGTAACTCTTTGAGAGCGTAAAAATTAAACATGTTTACACTCTCAAGAGTTATGATATTCACCATCTAAATTAGCACCACTTAATTCATAAGTCATGGTCATTTTGATCTCTATGTTTTGCCTGTTTTGTTTGCAAAACTCCATCCTGGAATTGTGGATAAAACCACACATTTTGGGTTCTGTGGTTTGGAAATGTTGTCAATGGTGGTCTGTAGCTCAAATGCTGAATAAATAGTGGGCCCTGGGATCAAAAAGGTTGAAAACCATTGCTCTAACATGAAGCTTGTTGTCTGGTGCGGCTTATAGTCAGTTGCGGCTTATACATGGAAAAATCAGTATTTTGCCCCAAATTTAGCTGGTGCGACTTATATTCAGGTGCGACTTATAGTCCGGAAATTACGGTAAATACAAATACCTGCTCAACACCAATGACATCACATTTCATCACACTTCCAGGCAGCTATGACATTTCCAGACAGTGGATCAGGGGTAGACTCACCGGATGGTCACCGCAAGGTTGCCGGTTCGAAACCCGGGCTCCCGCAGAGTCACTTTCGAAGTGTCCTTGAGCAAGACACTGAACCCCTAATTGCTGATGTTCTGGTTGTGCCTCGTATGGTTTCAGCCGCCATGAATGTGTGTGTGAATGTGATGCACAATCTATGTAAAGCGCCTTGGATAAAGGCCCTATACAGGGGTTGACACTAAGGTCTCCGAGGCACTTGCCCATCGGGCCAGTGCAAGTCAGGTTCTACTTGCCCTCAGGTCATGGTCACTTGCCCCCCAGGTTCCAGGTGGTCCCCAGTTAAGTTGGTTAAACAGGTGTAACTCTTGAGAACGTAAAAATGAAACCAAATGGACCCTTGCGGGTCCATTTGGTTTCATTTTTACACTCTCAAGAGTTAAAATTCATCATCTTAATTAGCCCAGGTCTACACTGTAGAAGATTAATGGTCATTTTGATCTGTATGTTAATTTGCCTGTTTTGTTTCCCAAATCCAGTCTGGAATTGTGGATATCTAGAAAGCAGGGAAAGACACAGAGGCAGAGTGCAATGACTGCCTTCAAGACAAATTTATCTTGTGTTGTGTTATAGTGCACTAAGTTGCACACTTGCCCGATCGGGCAACCAGGTAGCAGTCTTCACTTGCCCCGCCATTTTTTTTTTACTTGCCCCGGGCAAGCGGGCAAGTGTTAGTGTCAAGCCCTGCTATATAAATGCACCATTTACCATTCCTAGACAATAACAGTAACCTCACTTTTAACATTGACTCAACAAATCCAACTGATACGTACCTTGGTCCTGTCCAGAAACACCTCCAGACAAGGATGAGTATAAACTCTGAAGGCCGAAGAAGAAGAACAATGCAAAACAAAAAAAAGAAAATAAAAATATGTATCAGTATCAGACTTCGTTATACAGTATGCAAGCAATTAGCATGTTGTGCTCTGGCAACAATGTGCATTGATACCCTTACTATACTGTATATTAAATATGTGTACACCTTCTTCTGTCTCCCTGCATTCCATTAACCAAATTCAGAAACTTCCGGCAGTCCTGAAACAGAAAACAATCAAACAAATAAACTCACTAACAATGTAACTGGCAGCGTTGGTCAATATTACTTAGGAAAGTAACTTCTTTACTTTACTTGTTTATTACTTTACTTATTACTGGAATCGAAGAGTAATATATTACATATTACGTCGTTACTTTCCCAAGTTCTCCCCTCCCATCTTTGAAAAAATAGCGATGTACAACATAATCCGTTTAGCGAGCTCTTTTTAGAACTGAATCAAATTTATTGGAATAATAATTGTCTCCAATCCCACAAACTGCACCTGAAAACAAAGCCAACAGAATCTGACATTGTAAATGTCTTTCTTAGATAAAAAAAGGAGCAGAGAGAAGCAATGGGAACATTTTAACCTTGAATCACAAAACAGACCTGCAACTAACAAAACCGGATTTCGAAATTTGTCTCTGGACACGACTGTTCCCGCTGCACCGGGAAGCCCGGCCCCGTATGCTCCTGCCACCCGGCGCGAGTTGGATGACACCGTTCCCGCGGTGGTGGAAGTGAGGAAGCCGGGTCCGCCGGTTCCTATTATCACGGAGCTGGATGACACTGTTCCCGCGGTGGTCGAAGTGAGGAAGCCGGGTCCGCCAGTCTCGGCGGTAACACTGGATGAGCGGGCCCGGTGGGCCCGCGAGGGTACTCGGCCCAAACTGAAACCCGCATCTAGTTCCACCCCGAACCCCTGGACTATAGTTGCTCACAAGCATGGCAATAAATCACGGCCCCGTTCCACCACATGCAAAGCCCCCCCACTGACCCTAACAAATACATTTTCTGTCCTGGGCAAACCTGACTCGCCCAATGCACGAATAATGTCCACAGATGATCCGAGCCCTGGTCCTTCCGTTGACAGACCCAGGCCGCTTGCCCCCAGCCAGAGGAACGTGCGCCACAATTTAGTCAAGGTGGCCGTCCATCGCCGATCGCTGGTTCCCCCTACTCACCAACAGTCCACATCAACTGCTCCATCTCCATCACGGAGCACTAGTACTCCACCAAATCAGCATCCACCCCCCGCGAAACCGGCCACTGTACAGTCACAAAGAGCTCTTTTGTCCTCTCCTCCTCCATCCACGGCCATCATTGGCGACTCTATTGTGAGACGGGTCAAATTGTCTAATGCATTAGTCTTTTGCTTCCCTGGATTAACCACAGCCAAATTAGTTGACAAGGTCCCCGAAATCCTGGCCTCTCTTCCGTCCTCCATAACAAAAATAGTCTTTCACACAGGGGCCAATGATCACCACTCTGAGATAGCAAGGGCGAGCTTTAAACGTCTCTTCTATCTTCTTAGTAGCTGCGATAAATCCATTTATTTCTCCGGCCCCTTGCCCACCATGCCCTATCTTGGAAATGTTCGCTTCAGTCGCCTACTCTCATTACACTACTGGTTACAATCAGCATGTCAAAATCACTCTCACAACTTCAATTACATTGCAAACTTCTTTTTATTCTGGAACCGTCCTGCCTATTATATGTCAGATGGTTTGCACCCTAGTATAAGTGGTGCTTGTGCGCTCGCGAATAATATGCGCCGGGTGGCCGACCAGGCTCTGTGACTATCCACTGGCTCCGATCCACCGTGCCAGCATGTTTACATTCCTGATGCAGCCACTTCTGGTCACGACAGAATTACATCCGGGTTGTTGCCTAGGCTCCCACAAACAACCCGGCTTCTGTTGCCAAATCAAACACCACTCTTAAACCACGCCACCCCCCTCTTGTGGCCAAGTGACCCCACGACACCTCTTCCCACTCCTACTGTATCTCAGTTTAACACAGATATAAAAAACGAGCCAGACATTCTTATTACCTATCCATTCACACCCCCCTCCCATATTTCAACTTTAATTCGCGCTAGACAACCTGACCTATCTACTCCACGCAGGCGTGGTGTTGGACACATTTATCTCCGCCCCCTGACTCGTGCTCCGTCCTGTCCCAGTAGTCCTGAGGTCAAATTAAATATAATATTATTTAATTCTAGATCAATCTCAAATAAAACTTTTATTTTAAATGACCTCTTTACCTCACGCCATCTGGACTTTATGTTTTTAACAGAAACCTGGATCCAGGTTGGCGGGTGTGTATCTTTTTCTGAGCTCCTTCCCCCTGAATGCAATTTCTTTAGCACCCCGCGTACCACTGGCACCGGTGGAGGCCTTGCTACTGTTTTTAAATCAATATACAATTGCCAACTAATTCTATCAGAGCCCAGATACTCCAGTTTTGAAATACAGTCTTTTGAATTGTTTCTCCCATCCCCTGTTTTTTGTGCCGTAATATACCGGCCTCCAAAATATAACAAGGACTTCATAAATGATTTTAGTGACTTCCTCTCTGGTATCATGTTGAAATATGATCATTTACTTCTAACTGGTGATTTTAATGTCCACTCAGTATGTTGCGAGTCTAAACCTTTAGCCAAAGATTTCCTAAACTTGTTAGACTGTTTCAATCTCAACCAGTCTGTTAATGTCCCGACTCACATTAAAGGTCACACACTGGACCTCATTTTGTCCCATGGCCTATCCATCTCACCCATTGTTCCATGTCCCCTTTCTACATCAATTTCCGATCATATTCCCCTTCTATTTACAGTCTCTATTCCCTGTTCTGGAATCAAAACACCTGTCCCTATTCGCCATTCGCGCTCGATAAAACCCTCTACTTCCTCACATTTTTCTGCCATTTTTAATTCCTCTCATCACGCCCCCGACGATGCTAGCAACCTTAGTGCTGAAGCTCTATTTTCTAATTTTAACCATGCATGCACCGACATTCTGAATTCCATCGCTCCCCTTAGGCCCACACGCTCCAGGGCACGTTCTGAGCCGTGGCTCAATGACTCAACCCGTGCCCTTAGACGTGCATGCAGGCGAGCTGAAAGGAAATGGAAAGCTGATAAATTGCATATTTCCCTTCAGATCCTACGAGGCTCCCTTTTGGACTACCAGAAAGCTGTTAAAACGGCAAAGACCGAATACTTTTCCTCATTAATTTCACAAAACTGCCATAAACCCCAATTTCTTTTTAATACTTTTGACTCACTTATAAATCCTCGCGCTACACCATCTGTTTTGCCATCACCCTCCCTCTGTGAGCATTTCTTAACATTTTTTAACAATAAAATCACAACTCTTAGGTCAGCCCAAGCTCATATCACCCACGACCCTGCCCCCACCCCACCCTTACAGCATCCACCCTTTGACAACTTCTCTCCTATTTCTCTCTCAGCACTGTCTGACATAGTTCGCCATCTTCGACCCACATTTTGTACTTCCGACTGCATCCCCTCTCGCCTGCTTAAGGACGTTTTTAACTCTGTTGGACCTACGATTTTAACTGCTATTAACAAATGCCTCACAACTGGTTGTGTTCCACTTGATTTTAAACATGCTGTGGTGCAGCCTCTGATTAAAAAGAAAAATCTGGACCCCTCTGTTTTAGCTAATTTTAGACCTATATCTCAGCTGCCCTTTCTGTCCAAGGTCCTGGAAAAGACAGTCTATGCACAATTGCAACCATTTTTAATCATGCATGGCATCCATGAAAAATTCCAGTCCGGTTTCAAACCAGGACATAGTACGGAAACGGCACTTTTAAGAGTTTTTAATGATCTCATCTTAACTGTGGACTCTGGTAGCCCAGCGGTCCTGGTGTTGCTTGACCTAACGGCCGCCTTTGACACGGTCGACCACACAATTCTTCTCTCTCGCTTAGAACATTGGGTAGGAATCACTGGCACCGCCCTACAATGGTTCCGATCTTATTTAACTGACAGGAGCTTCTCAGTCCATATGGGCGACTTTTCATCATCCAAGGCCCCCCTCACCTGTGGGGTCCCCCAGGGCTCGATCCTTGGCCCGATTTTATTTTTACTTTACATTTTGCCCCTTGGGGATGTTATTACCAAATATAACATCTCCTTTCATTGCTTCGCTGATGATATTCAAATTTACCTCCCCCTCAAGCCAGACAATAACACTGATCCATCAAAAGTACTTCAAGACTGTTTGGCCGACATTAAATCTTGGATGGCTTCAAACTTTCTTAACCTCAATGATAGTAAGACTGAAATTATTGTGTTTGGCCCTGACTCTGTCACTTCTCCCATCACAAATCTAGGTTCCCTCAGTCCATATATTCACCCCTCAGTCAAAAATCTTGGAGTCACCCTCGATACAGCCTTCAAAATGGACAAACAGGTTAGCTCAGTGGTTAAAACCAGTTTCTTTCATCTTCGGCTTTTAGCCAAAGTCAAACCCTACCTCAAATATAACGACTTGGAGAGAGTCATCCATGCCTTTATTTCATCTAGGCTGGACTATTGTAATTCTTTATATGTCGGTATCGACCAATCACTTCTCAGGCGCCTACAGTTGATCCAAAATGCCGCTGCCCGCCTCCTCACTGGAACCAAGAAGCGGGAACACATAACCCCAGTCCTAGCTTCTCTTCATTGGCTTCCAATCCAACAACGTATTGATTTTAAGATTTTAATGTATGTTTTTAAAATTCGCAGTGGTGTAGCTCCCCCATCTCTTGCTGACTTGATCTCAAGTTATAATCCACCCAGGGCCTTGAGGTCAGCTGACCAGTTAAGGCTGGCCGTTATTCCCACAAAACGACGCTCGAAAGGGGATCGAGCCTTCGCTGCAGCTGCTCCTAGGCTCTGGAATAGCCTACCCCTCAATATCCGAGCCGCCCAGTCCATCACTTGTTTTAAATCACTGCTTAAGACCTACCTATTCTCCCTGGCCTTTGGGGTCAGCTGAGATAGATCCCACTAGACCCTACTCCCAAAACATTAAGTAGTCCTGCAGGCTCTCTCTGCCTAAAACCTAGCTCCTCCTGTTTTATTATCTTCATTACTACCTACTTACTTCCTTTGTGTGTGTATCTTCCTTATTGCCTGCTTATTTTATTTTGTTTTATCGACTGTTTATACTGTGCCTTGTCCTTTGTAATCTGTACAGCACTTTGGTTGACCCAGTCATGTTAAACGTGCTATATAAATAAAGTTGAGTTGAGTTGAGTTGAGTCTCTTTGACTTTTTAAACTTTTTCACAATTGTTTTCAAAGACAGTCTAGTATTTAAAAATAAAATACAAAATAAAGCAGCAAGCGATTTGTAGTGTACATAAATGTGCGCAGGATGCAGTGTGTGGACTGGATCTACAATCTAGTGTACATCTCTGTTGTTACAGTATCTGTCGATAGCTTGTAAATCTGTTCTATTTTTGCATGTGACAACAAGCTCATTTTAAACAAGTTACTTGCAAAGTAATGCGTTACTTATTACCCATTTTGGCAGAGTAATCTCGTTACTTTACTTTTTGGAGCAAAAGTAATAATATTACAGTAACATGTAATCTAAAATTCGTTACTGCCCAACACTAGTGACTGGTAAGATTTTTCTCCCTGATATGGTTTTAGAACCTAAAAAATACTAATGCAGGCCAAGGTTGCATTTTTGGATGAACTGCATCCACCTACCGTCTCAAACTCTGAATCCTCTATTTGGGCGAAGGCACTGGACACGTAGTCCATGGTGAACCATCGGCCAGCCAGCTCCCTCCTCTGACCAGATGAGGTCATTCTGATCAGCGTCTCTATCAGTATGATCTGCAGGTCATAATCTGACACAGACAGGCGGGTAGATTTCAACATGTCGGTGAGCCTTAGGGCCCGATTTTGGTTACATTAGCCCTTATGCGAAGTTAACGCACATAGCATTGGAGAAGAGGCGTTCCCCCACTAAAGGTCGCTAATTTCGTACCATGCCATCTCCCTTAAATACCTCCTTTACCCGTTAAATTATGCATAGGTGTGGTTTGGGCGTTTTTAGCTTTCATCCAATCCGTGTTGGTCTTGCCATTCCCTTTAATTCATCCCTTATCTAGTTCCCTTATCCCTACTGCTATGTTGGACCATCCGAAGCACGCAGCCTGGCTGCGGGCTTAGGACACACACATGCATGAGTAGCCTATTCTCAAAGATTATGCTCTCATTTTGAAACAATTATAGCTCGGTCAATTCTCAATCATTTCTTACCATTCAACATGTTATGTTGAAAAAACATGTTCCATGTTTTTTTGCTGTATGTGGCGTGCATTTATCCCAAGTCTGCGAAATGTTATAAAGTAAATTTCAAAAAAAAGTCGGCAATTTCGCGGCTAAAAAGACGTTTTTTTGATCATTCATTTCTCGGTCAATTCTGGACCATTTTTTACATTTCAAAATGCAGCATGATGGGAAAAAGCTCCTCTTTCAGAGGCTGTATAGAATATGTGGGTAGGTCTTCTCTACGATGCGGGACCGAGCAAACTGCAACTTTCGGGGATTAGGAGGAAACGGTCCGCCTAATCCCCGACAGTTATAGTTTTCCCGATCCCGCATCGTAGAGAAGACATACCCACATATTCTATACAGCCTCTGAAAGAGGAGCTTTTTCCCATCATGCTGCATTTTGAAATGTAAAAAATGGTCCAGAATTGACCGAGAAATGAATGATCAAAAAAACGTCTTTTTAGCCGCGAAATTGCCGACTTTTTTGCAATTTACAGCATTGCGTCACAAGTTAATGAATGTATTTAATTATATTATATACTGTACATTACCTAAACACAAGGAAGTGACCGACAGCAGGCAATCTACAGCTGTTTATAGGACAATCCATAAATAAGGAGATGAATTGAACTGGCGCCTTTCCACGTGGAGTCGTGGACATCTCCAAAGGCGCACAGACACCGCACCGCGCGCACGTGGCTCTGCCTTCACATATCGGTTAACGGGTGGTCTAAGGTGGCCTTATCTAGTTCCCTAATCTATTTGACGAAATTAGCAATTTAAGGGACTGCGCAACAAACACGCCCATGACCACACCTCCAGCCACACATAACGGTGTCGGCATAAAGATTAGTGGCTAAGGGAAGAGAAAAGGTGACCAAAATAGCAATAAGGCAATTCGCTGCGGGGATCGGGTAACGTTAGGGATAAGGCCGGGAGGGAAAATCGCGCCCTTAGTCTTAAATGTACAGTATCTCTCCAACAGAGTTTGAGATGAGCACTTACTGTATGCACATGCACTGCCCAAACTGCATTTTAAGAATACATACAGCAATAACAAGATATGTGCCATGGATATGCTCTGTATTCAGGCAAATTAAATTCACTGAGCACGACTCCCCCACTCCCGCTACCCCACCTAGCAGCAAACCTCTCCGCCAGCCGGACAGACGAAAACTGACGCCGCTATAATCATAATTTATGACACAACAGCGTGCACACTCCAGATTTTTTGGCAACGAAAATTAAAACACTGAGATGGCAAATTTCCATTGTTAAAAGGACATTTAAATATTACTGTTTGAAGCCCCGGAAGTCATGATGTGAGAGTGCCATTTCCTGGCCTTCTGTTCCTGTTTCTCCCCAACACTAACTTCCTATCTAACACCTCTTTCGTCTCGTGTATTCAAACATTTGCTGTCTTGTTCACCTGAAATTCCCACCCCGTGGGTGTGGCTGTTGGCAATATAAGCTACTATGGAATAGCCAACAGGGACAGAATCGAACCGACCATTGGAAGGCCGTTACCACAAGGCCACAGGGCCTGACCACGCCCATCTGCTACGGCACACGTCACTATGCTGTCATTGAGAGACGCTTACTTGAATTGCAACCCTGACGATGCTATCCTGACACTCAAATGAACCTACAATATTATTTACCAAAGATAGCTCTCGTGTTTAGTGCACATTTTTTCGCCACATCAACACTTACCCCCACAATCCAATATGTGTCGAGCCAGCACCACCCTGTGGGTGTCAATAAGTGGGAATGAGGAAGCAGAAAGTGTGATCATACAAATAATTCTGACCAATAATAAGTCACGTGTACCGTAATTTCCGGACTATAAGCCGTGAAAGACATGCTTTTGACCCTGCGGCTTATACAACGGTGCAGCCAATCTATGGATTTTAACAGGTAACAGGGGTTTTCAACAGGTGGTCCCATAGGGTTCCAGGTGGTCCCCAGACTAAATGATGGAAAGTTGTTTAACCAGATGGAACTCCTGAGAATGAAAACCAAATGGACCCTTGCGGGTCCATTTGGTTTCATGTTTACACTCTCAAAGAGTTATGTTATTCACCATCTAAATTAGCTCCACTTAATTAATAAGTCATAAGTCCATGTTCATTTTGATCTCATTTTGATGTTTTGCCTGTTTTGTTTGTGAAAATCCATCCTGGAATTGTGAACAAAACCAAAAGAAATCTTTAGTTTGGGGGTCCGTGGGGTTAAAATGTTGTCAAATGGTGGTCTGTAGCTCAAATGCTGAATAAATAGTGGGCCCTGGGATCAAAAAGGTTGAAAACCACTGCACTAACATGAAGCTTATTGTCTGGTGCGGCATATAGTCAGGTCTACATGGAAAAAATCAGTATTTTGCCCAAATTTAGCTGGTGCGGCTTATATTCAGGTGCGGCTTATAATCCAGAAATTACGGTACACACACATATGTATCAACAACTGCACAAAAACTAATTTCCATTACATACATCATGTCCGAGGCCTCCTGCGATGACAAGATGTTATTTTCATTCTTCAGTTCCTCTGGAATTCTGCTCAAAATTAAATTGAGCTTGCGAACAGCCTATATGTGAACAATGTCAGCAATTTTAGCATAACCTTACAATGTAACCTCATGCCAAACAACATATTCTATAGGTCAGGGGTGCCCAAAAGGTAGATCGTGATCTACCAGCAGATCACACAGACCATGCAGGTAGATCACTTGACAGTCCCCTAAAGTGTATAGATCTGTAACCCTTGAGAGCGTTAAAGAGTAGGTATCACGGATATTTCCTTTAAAAACTAATGACGCATATCTATCAATGACCCCCTAAAGATGTCCAGAAAAAAAGTCGTTTCAGAAAAAATACAATATATAGGCAGAGTTGAAGAAAGAAGTTGAGAGCCCCCCCTGCTTCCCTGAAAAGGTGTTGCATTCGGGAAAATAGCCGAACGCGCCATCGCGTGACGTATGCAGTGGTTCGCTCGGCCAACTTCGGCGAGCAGGTCGTGCAGCTCAGCTTCCGGCTAAAGTTATCCACAGTAGCATAGCATAGCATAGTAGTAGGATAGCCTACCCAAATACAATACAATTAAATTATATTTGGCAGCGATCAGCTGCTTAGTTGTCATGATCTTCAAGATCACATGTGCGTTGGTGCATACGCACACACACGTTGCAATCGAGGTGCGACGGTAATACTTTTATAGAGACTAACTAATGTTCTTCTAATATTCAGATTCCGAATGACGCTCAATAATAATGGTTGGTTGTTCTCATTGTTGAATACAGAGGCTATACCTCAATGAAGTGAAACGGACTGCCATTCTGTTTCACTCGTCTCACTTCATTATTTACTTGAATCACAAAGAAAATCACAAAGAAAAAATAAGGTAGTATTTTTACGGTGCTGATTCAGGGCTGAGCCAGGCTATACAGAGGCTTTATTTATACTGCAATACGACCGTCATTATGGTGTTGTCTATGCCATATGGTTTACATCTGGTCGAAATAATTCTGGTTATAACAATATTACTGATTATAACTCCCCGCCGTACTCACATTAAAGAGCTATTTTTTATATTATAGCCTATATTACGTTATACTGTATAGATAACTAGCTGGGGAGAGAAGAGGAAGAAGTTATTACATACATTAGAGTCTATGGGCTCGCGCAAGTACATGAACCACGTAACCAGACTATTTTCTGCCCCCTCAATATCGCAACTCTGTCTATTTCCCCCCCATACCGACACCGAGTAAACTCACTAGCCTGCCCAAGAGACGTAATCTCTTCATGGGCAGGCTAGCGAGCGTGGCCCGCTGAAACCAGCCTGGAGGTTGGATACAGTGACTCAAGAAACACACGCAGCCCAAGCCTGTGGAGAAATGCGAGCCGTGCACAGCCGTGTTTCCCAGTAGATAATGCAAAATCGGCTGGCGTATTATTTACAAAAAATCTCGAGTGCATAGTATAGCTGTCCCTGGTCATGCTAACCAAAAAAGATTTTTATTTACTTCATTAACATGACGCTAAAATAATGGAATTCCGAGGAGTTTTTAACATGTGTTCCTATGGTATGACGTCAGCAGTCTACTACAGGTGACGCGCTGTTTTGGGTCGGTCTTTTCCGAGCTGGTGGGAGGGGTTTTTCAGAAGAGTGGCCACTTTTTTCCTCCGATCTGACACAGCATTGAAACGGCTTTATATAGCCATATGTTTGCATTTTCGAATGTTATCACAACTTTGTCATAGTTAAAATGAGAAAAAGTTGATATTAGCATGATACCCTGTCTTTAAAATGAAACCAAATGGACCCTTACGGGTCCATTTTGTTTCATTTTACGCTCTCAAGAGTTAAAATACTTTTTAAACATCTGAATTACGTAATTTCAAGAGTCCACACAATTAGAGAATGGAGAATAGTTGTTATTTTTGACCAACATTTTGCCAGCTCTCTTTCCCAATTGTGGACAAAAACGTGAAAGTTCAAGCTCAAATACTGTTTTCAAACGTCAGTACTAACATATACAAGAAAACCTTCCAATTCTCCCTGTCTGTTTTTTATTATAAGTGTATTATTCTTAAACACTATAACAGTAAGTAACACCATCACTACTATTTCAAAGTAAAACTTTCTTGGGGCTTGGGGATTTTTTTTTTTTTTTTTTTATGTGTAGATCTTGTTGAGCCGGTCATTTTTTAAAGTAGCTCTCAAGTCAAAAAAGTGTTGACACCCCTGCTATAGGTTATTGTTAGCCAGTACCTCTTTCTGGATGAGGATGTAGATTCTGGGGTCTGCAGCCAACTGCCCAATGGGATTCAGGAATGACTGGGTAATCGCATATGTTCCTGTGACAAGAGACTTACTTAATGCTGTACAAAATATTAACATCAACATATAGTTGCTTAAATTCGGGTTAAAAACTCAGCTGATAGTTGTAAATAAAGTATCTTGGCTGTTGCATTTGTTGCCTATGGTGCACTTAGTTTATGAGATCAAAAAGTGTGCAAAAAGTGCATTCAAAGCAGTGCTTAATGATACAAAAAGTTGTCAGTGCTCACCGACTAAATCCAACTGCACTTTGCAGTTGACAAATAAGTACATGTTCACATTACAGGGAGGAATAGTCAGATTGTGTGTGTTTTATATCTGCTTATATAATAGATGACTACATTTACTAATTTGGAGCAATCACGTAATATAGGAGGAAGAAACACAATTAAAACATTGAAGTCAGCCGTACCCTCTTTGCTTTCCTCATGGACAACCTGCAAAGGACGGAAGCATACTGTCACGTTACTGACAACAGAGTACAATGTCACAGTACGTCCTCACGCATGTGTTTCATCCTACAATATTGCACTTTAACCCTTTTTGTATTGAGTGTGTTTTGGTGTTTTAGCTGTGGAAAAAAATAGCAGATCTACAAGCTCATATCGTGCCACCGAGTGGCGCGATATGAGCTTGTAGTTCTGCTATTTTTGAAAAATTGTGAAAATGTGGTGCAAATCTTTTAATACGTTATTTCGGAAGCAAACCTTTTTAACTCAAATCTTTGCTTCTGGGGGATCCCCTAGAACAACATGTTTTTAGATGAGGTTCTGCAGCTAAATAATAGATATTTCTGGGGGTCCTTCCTATGAAATATGTTAAGCATCACTGACACAGAAGGAGATTTTCCCAGAAAAACTAGAATCTCGCAACAGGAACTAGAATTTAGTGTCACAAACTAGAATTTAGTGTCATGGACTAGAATCTAGTGTCGGGAACTGGAATCTAACTTCAGAAACTATAATCTACTGAGAGGAACTAGAATCTACCGTGGGGAACTAGAATCTAGCATGGGGAACTAGAATCTAGCATGAGGAACTAGAATCTAGCACTGTGAACTAGAATCTAGCATCAGAAACTAGAATCTGATCAGGACACAATGCACCCTTAGTGTACTGAACGCGTTTTGGTGTTCTAAGCATTACGTTTTAACTATTGAAAAATAGCAGATCTACAAGCTCACAGCGCGCCACCGAGTGGCGCGCTATGAGCTTGTATCTCTGCTATTTTTGAAAAATCGTGAAAACGTGGCGCAATTCTTTGAATATTATGTTATTCAGAAACTAGAAATCTAGACAGGACATAATGCTTGAACTCACCATCAAAGCATCAAAGAAGGACTCAGCGAGGGTCAACAGCATCCCCTTTCTCTTTGGCCCTCCCTGGATCCACAGCTCCCTACATCTTTCAAACCACTGCACCATGTGCACAACACAAAACAAACACAATTCTACCAAAAACTTGCAAAGTACCGGTACATAGTCCATACAAACATTTATACACTTAGCCTAAGATTTAGACTAGGGGTGCCCACACCTTTTTGACTTGAGAGCTACTTTTAAAATGAGCGGCTCAACAAGATCTACACATCAAAAATGTGATTGTTCCATTACTGAAAATCCATTTCAAGACCCCAAGAAAGTTTGACTTTGAAATAGTGGTGATGGTGTTACTTACTGTTAGTGTTTAAGAATAATGCACTTATAATGAAAAATGGAGGGGGAGAATTGGAAGGTTTTCTGGTATATGCTACTACTGATGTTTGAGAATGAGAACAGTATTTGGGGTTTGAGTTGACAGCTCGTGAGGTTGAATTAAATTTAGTCTCTTGCACCCAAAGCTAATAACTTTCACGTTTTTGTCCACAATTGGGAAAGTGAACTGGCAAAACATTGGTCAAAATAACAGCGGACTTTTGAAATTACGTAATTCAGATGTTTAAATATAATTTAACTCTTGAGAGTGTAAAAAGAAACCAAGTGGACCCGGAATGGTCCATTTGGTTTCATTTTAACGCTCTCAAGAGTTACAGATCTATATATTTTAGAGGACTGTCATGTGATCTACCCACATGGCCTGTGTGATCTACTGGTAGATCACCATCTACCTTTTGGGCAGCCCTGAGTCTAAATCTGACGGCATCGCTCTACAAGAGTCTTAAGTGCGCATTGTTGTTTTGCTTGAAGGAAAATCAGTTGGCATGAACGTGTATGCCTCAAAGTTACTTAACTTTTACAAATGGAACATCTAACGCCACGAACATGGAGTTCTACTTGTCCGATCACTATTCACCAATATTTTACAATGCTTTGAGGAGTAGTTTATAATAAAAAATAAAAAAGGGGGTGTTTTGATCCACTCATCTCGAAATGCGAACGTCACAAGTGGCTGCACAAGTATATTTAGGGTAAACAAGGAAATTCCAAGACGAGTGGAATAAAAAAAAACATTTTCTTTATTGAAAACTGAGCTTGTTGTTCTGCTATTTTTGAAAAATTGTAAAAATGTGGTGCAAATCTCTGAATGCAATATTTGGGAAGCAAACATTTTAACTCAAATCTTTGCTTCTGGGGGATCCCTATAGCATGGTTTCAGATAGGAGTCTCCAGCCAAATGTGGATAACTCTGGTGGTCCCTGGCTTGAAATATGTTAGCATTACTGACACAGAAACATAGCTTTTTCAGAAAAACTAGAATCTAGTGTCAGAAACTAGATTTTAGTGTTGGGAACTAGAATCTATTGGCAGAAACTAGAATCTAGTGTTAAAAACTAGATTATAGCATCAGAAACTATAATTTAGGTGTCAATAACTAGATTCTAGTGTCGGAAAATACTGTAGAATCTAGCATCAAAACCTAGACTTGCTGCAGCTACTGTATAATCTGGTGTCAGAAACTCGAATCGAGGGTCAGGACAAAATGTGTTAAAATAAGGGGGGCACACTTAGACTCTCTATAATCGAAAACACCCCTTGAGGAGAAAAATCATAGGCTAATATGCACTGCACTGTGCAGGCTATACATGATAGTAATGTTTACAACTGTTGCTTGTGCTGAAATACTTATCTTTTTGACCAGGTTCTGAGCCACCACGCCTGACAGCCCTTGGCCTCCAGGCGACGACAGGTTCTTCCCACATTTGGATAGGATACTAAAGGCCAAATTGACATTCCTGGCGTTGTTCTCATCTAAAGCCTATAATATAATTAATAATGATGAGACCTTTTGCCCCCCAATAACAAAATCATCACAAAGGCACAACAATTAATTTGCAGAGACAATTCTTAACCTTATTGACAAGTTTGTCCAATTTGGTGAAGAACTGTTTGGAGTATTTGAATACGGCTCCGTCGCCAATGTCTTGCAAGAAGTCATCCAACTCTTGGTAATCGTTGCTCTTTAATACTCGATCAATCAGCTTCTCCAGCTGCATGAGAAAAAGGTGCATCATTATCTGTACTAGTATTCTATCATTAAAGATCCTTAACATTCATTTACGATGAAGATGTTTCAGCTTTTTAGTTAAAGGGGAATTCCACCCATTTTCATTTTTTTTCCTGAGAGGATACAAATGTGAACCAAATGGACCCGCCAGGGTCCATTTGGTTCCATTTGGTTCCATTTGTACCAAACGGAACAAAATCATCACAATGTGAACCAAACGGAACAAAATCATCACAATGTGAACCAAATGGAACAAAATCATCACAATGTGAACCAAATGGACCCTGGCGGGTCCATTTGGTTCCATTTGTACCCTCTCAGGAAAAAGGAGACTGAAAGAAAAATCATTAACATGGTGAAATACATCTTGATGATGTCATCAGATGTATTTTACCATATTAATGATTTTTTCAGACCTCCATTTTTAGGAAATACAGAATTGGGGTTTTTAACGTTTTTATCATGTCCACACAACATCTCTAAGGTATATTAATGGCATATTAAAATGTTGAAAATGGGTGGAATTCCCCTTTAAGTGGTCCCCAAACTTTAAGGGCCCTCAAAACGCTATTCATGCCAAGCACGGACCCCCACAAGGGAAGATTTTGTAATGTCATTTCTATCTCTGGGAATTATTTAAATTGTGATAGAACCCCAAATGGTTCCATTTGTACCCTCTGATTTATAGGCCCATAAGGGTTCGTCTGGTTCCTAATCTGAACCGTCCTTTAGCCGAGGACCCTCTGGAACTCCCTCAAGAAGCCCTGGCGGTCCCCCAACCAGGGCCGGATTTAGACAGCCCTACTAGGGTGGGCATGAAGAATGGCAGGGTGGGCACCTCCGAAGTTTTTCATATGAGGCAGTGGTTTTCAATCTTTTTGACACCAGGGCCCACTATTTATTCGGCATTTGAGCATTTTGGCCCCAAAGACCCCCAAAACTAAAGATTTATTTTGCTCTTGTGCACAATTCCAGACTGGATTTGAGGGGGGAAAAACAGTCAAGCATACAAATCAAAAATAACCATTAATCTACATCCTCTAGTTGTGTAGACTTGGCCTAATTCAGATGATGAATATTTTAACTCTTGAGAGTGTAAAAATGAAACCAAATGGACCCGCAAGGGTCCATTTGGTTTCATTTATACACTCTCAAAGAGTTACATCTGGTTAACCAACTTTCCACCATTTACCTGTGTGGACCACTGTTGGTTTCCAGACCACTGGTTGAAAACCACTGATATTACCTTTCATTGGGTGGGCATACAGGATGCACGTTTCCGTGGGCTCTGCCCACCCCTGCCCCCCTCTCTAGATCCGGCCCTGCCCCGGACCCTACTTTAGGAATCACTGTGTTAGTTAATACCAAGTTTAACAGGGGTTGACACTAAGGTCTCTGAGGCACTTGCCCATCGGAAAAGTGCAAGTCAGGTTCTACTTGCCCTCAGCTCATGGTCACTTGCCCCCCAAAAATATATTGTAAATTTTGCATTAAAGTTTACTTCCTACTTGGGTGCTTTAAACTAGGGGCCACCAGTGGTCCCTGAGAGGGTTCCAGGTGGTCCATTTGGTTTCATTTTTACACTCTCAAGAGTTAAAATTCATCATCTTAATTAGCCCATAGTGGTCACAGACCCAGTGGTCCCTGACCCCAGCAAAATGATAGTTTGGAACCAAATGGACCTGGGAGAGAGATAGGTAGAGATAGCTAGAAAGCAGGGAAAGACACAGAGGCAGAGTGCAATGACTGCCTTCCAAGACAAATTTATCTTGTGTTGTGTTATAGTGCACTAAGTTGCACACTTGCCCGATCGGGCAACCAGGTAGCAGTCTTCACTTGCCCCACCATTTTTTTTTTTTTTACTTGCCCCGGGCAAGCGGGCAAGTGTTAGTGTCAAGCCCTGACTATGCGTTCTCCAAATTCCATTATACGTACCCGTTGGTCTTGACTGGACGGCATGATGTCTCTGTGAGAAAGATGGCCCCTGCGGGGGCCTTTCTCTCCAAATGCACTCAGTCCCAGGCCTCTGTCTGGAGTGTTTATTCAATAGATAAACAGCTAGAAGAGGACAACAACACACAGGCTAGAAGCAGGTAGCTCTGTCTGAACTATGGAGCAGAGGCAGAGCTAAGAAGAAGCAGATGTTGTTTTGGTTGGTGTTAATAGTTGACAATCAGCAGTAGCTGTACCATTATGGCGTGCATTGTCGAATATCGATAATTCGACGCGTTTTTTTTCCGACGAAAACAAAGAAACTTTGAGTTCAACTGACTATTCACTGTCGACTGCCATTAATGCGATATTACCTGCTCGGAACGCCGTCGCCCCGCCGACAACGGTCACCAGCCGATCTAACTACTAAAGGCACATAGCCAAGTTAGAAATAGACAGCGTTTTACGCCAACTCCGTTCACTTCATGGGGCCAGCGAGCGGCGCCAGTCCAATTCTGCTTAGACTGTCTTCTATGAACGGCGACAACCGGACGTTGAACGAAGAGGGACAACCGGAAGTTACTAAATGCATTGGAGTCTATGGGGCTCGCGCGAGTTACATGAACCATGATGTGACCACCAGGCTGTTTTCTTTCTGACGCCGCAATGGCGCCACTCGACGAGATGGCTGTGGCAAGGCACAAGCTCGCGCGCTATTTTTTCCCCGTGCGACACCGTTGTGTGTAAATGTGTAAATGTTATAAGACCAGTGTCGCCAACTTGGCGGATTTGTCACTATATTTAGCCTTTTTCCAGACCCCTCTAGTGCCTACATTAGTGGAAAAACTCCTGGCGGAAAATCTAGGGCATTTTTCTGGCGAGTTGGGGCGAAGTTAGTTGACACTGACAGGCGCCAGAGATAAACCAGTTTTCCTCCTATGATAGAGTCCTCCTTCCTTCCTAGAAAGAGCCATTGATAACCAAATGGACCCTTATAGAGCTGCAACTCTTGAGATCATGAAATGAAACCAAATTTGGTTTCATTTTACGTTCTCAAGAGTTAAATTATATTTAAACATCTGAATTACCTAATTTTCAAGAATCTACACAGTTAGAAAATTGCTATTTTGACCGACATTTTGCCATTTTTTGTCCTAAATTACTCAGAGACTAAACTCAACATCAAATGGTGGTCCTCAGTGGCTAAAATGTAGAATATGTGGGCCCTGGTATGAAAATGGTTGAAAACAGGGTTGCAAACTTATAGAAAATGTCATGAGTGAAAAACTATTTTTTTCTTTTTTTTTGTGGATTTAGCCTATTTTAACAATGATCTGTAATCTTTAAGACTGATGTCTTCACCTCCCTGCCAGCTGTTCTCCATGCAATGTCAGCCTCGTTGTGCCCTCTCTCTAGTTAGTGTATACCATGGGGACACCAGCCACACATCTATTTTCCTGGCTTCATAATAGACAACCATTCCCAGTTTTGCTCACAAAGGGGACTGAGTCTCTATGACAAGACTTAAACAACACTTCAAGGAACAGTCACTCCTTTGGGGTCCAGTGGCTGTCATAAGAAGGTGGTGGTCACTGGTCACACATTGACAGCCTCTATCCAGAACAAGACTGAAGCACCGTCAGTTGCTTTTAAACTTGCATTATCAGAACAGAAATCCCAATATTCTAAAATGTTTCCTACTATGGCAAAGCTATACCAATCCATGCTTATTTTCTTTCCCCCTTTAAACCAACACACACACACACACACACACACACACACACACACACACACACACGCTCAAGACTTAAAAACAGCAACAAAAACAGTCATTTAGTGCTAACTAAATGTGGATTGAAATAGTTCATTTAGCAATTAGTCAATAGAGGCTGTTGGTCTATTCTATGGGGTATTTCACTTTTGGTCATTATATGAGTCATTCCACGGAAACGGTACCATTTGGACTTTTTTTTTCTGAAATTTTGAGAAAAGGTTTTACTTTTTTCTGAATAGCCCACACTATTAAGGACATCTTTAGCTAGCTGTATAAGAAAAAAACATAATTTCCCATCTCAGGCATTCAATATATTTTTTTATTTATCTTTTAACATGTTAATTGATAACAGAGTTGAGCCAATTAAGTTCATAATGGACTTGTGATTTTTGTACTAAAGATAGTCACTAGTCTGGTCTTGGTGTTGCCAGATTTCGAGTGAGAAACCCGCAAACATGTACGGAAACTTGCCCATTAGACATTATAGACAACGCTAGCACAGAGCCACTTACAATAAGGCAAATTTGGCAAAATCACCATGCTCCCACAGTGGCGTGAGGGATGGGACATGTGACGTGAGAGAGTGTGAATGACATCAAATGCGTTACTCTCAAGGTCAATGCGTGAATGTTTATACCTCTGGCTTATGCATGTCATGACCATATGGAATTCAAAACTGCCAATGTAGTATATTATTATCATTATTACCAATAATAATGACGCATTAACCAAAGGATATGAGGAAAGTGGCTCGGATTTTGCAATGCTGTTCGTTTAAGTAACCTCACTGTACAGGTTTTATCCTAATAGTGTGTATAAGTTCTGGTCCCAAAAAGATAATGTATTTGTACAGCCGAGTTTCTTTCCAAATGTTGCTTCTCTCTAGGCCTTCATGTTCTCATTTGATATGGAAAACACAGGGGCTATTGTTGAACGAAGTTGCCTAATATGCCTATAATACCTTAAGTTTATGAACACAGGCAGTTCTGAGTAATCTGTTCCTCACCACAATGACACTGACATACCAACATTTGGTCAGGTGACAAAAACACAGTACAGTACAGTATTTAACCACCTATGATTTGTCCTTGACTGTCCATCTTCAACCTGCCTTCTCCCACCTCAAGAAGACAGCAGCACTGGCTGCAGTTTATATTTAAATACAATCATTTTATTTCTGAAAACAACTGCTTGTACCATACACGACGTCTTAACATCAACTTGTTCACAGATTTCCTTTAATATACACATTTATGTTTGTAATAGATTAATAACACAACAATCCATCATGTTATGTCAATGTGTTTTCTTGTTTTGTTTTCGCATGTGTTGAGTTATTTTGTACTTTTTTCTTTTTGAGGATATCTCAAAAATGAGATGGTTCATTTCAAGGGATTGATGAATTTCATATATTCCACACTCACTCCAGACGGCCACAATGCATATCTTATGTCAACGTGAAAATAGACAATCTACCAGAACAAGCAAAAAACATGCATCGCACTACAACACATTTTGAGCTCATAGAACAGCTATTTTTGCTTTGAAGTGGAATCCTGAGAAGTAACCAGTTAGTTAGCAAAAAGGTTGACTGGCCTGTTAAGACACCACAGGCCAGGGACTGGAGTGGATAACATGAACGCCTTTCTTGAGCCTCCAAAACCTGGGGAGAGTCTGGGATGGAGGTGGGAGTCGACTGTGCACTGGCAGAGGCTGAGCGACGCACAAGGAGGAGGAGACACGACAAGGACATGTTCAGGTTCCAGGGAAATCCTTTAGTCCAACACACAGCCAGCGTTATCTGCAGAAGAAAATGTTTGTATCGATCACATTTCCACAGGCCCAACACTGTCTAAATCTACTATGGCATGGTATATAGCTGAGCTAGGTCATAATTAACCCACTTTAATAAAAGCTTCAGTGACACACTGGGGCAACATACTAGTAAAATAAACATAAAATAAAATAAACAGTCCATTGTATTTTGCTGCATACACACAGTGGATGCATTGAGCAACGATCAGCACCATGGACAGCGAGTCTCAAGTCCCTTCAAATCCCCCTTTCAGCTTTAATGATTTCATTTGCTTAGTTTTTACATGCCTAAATAGTTAGTTCTTAATAGAGTTGCTTGTTTTGCTTTGTTGTTTTTGTTTGAAAAGTGATGTATGACTTGCATGTTCACCATGTTGCATTACAATTAGCTGGTTGAGTATAGAGCTCATTATAGTCACTGAAGTTAATGAATAATATATACCGGTAATAGAATAACAGGTGCACTTATGGAAACCCCCCTTGCATGGTTAAAGGAGAATTCCACAGCCATAATTTTGCACAAAAGAACACACTCATTGGGCTGAAAATGGCAATAACATTTGCCTAAATGTGATGACTAAGCACATTTATCATGAGTTGTTTTCTGAGAGGAACTAATGCTTGGAATGGATTCAGCATCATGACAACCCCCTAAGCATGATGACATTTTGCATGTTTTGCCTTCTATAGGTTGTGACCATTACCCCGACTTTGACCTGTTTCATGAGGTTTCCCACAGGAGTTGAATTGTTGACACCAATTGACACCACTAGAATCAAATTGGTGAAGAAATGCCTTGGTAACGATTTAGTTCCCAGGTTTTCAGTGTTTTCAGTCTAATCTCTGTACCTTCCTCACTCTCTCCAGCCAGGAGACAGAGGGGTCCAGGCACAGTGCACAGTGTGGACCAGCATGGACCTTAGAGCAGGGTAGCAGGACAGAGCTCTGGGGACCACCAGGGACTAGTTATTCATGTCCTCAAGCAACACCAATCTGCCACCAGCTCCTGATTGAAACAGATTGGACCAAAAAATAATTACACAAGAAAAGCAAGCAAGAAATTAGACATGCAGTCAGGCAGCGGCTTCTGTAACACTGTAACAAAAGTTCCATAGTGAGGCTTTAAGTCATTCATGAAATGTAATATTGTCCAGTGGGACAATATCAACTAAATGTAGAGAGTAATTAGTAGGGGTGTAATAAAGTGTTTTTTTTTTATGACAGATACGTATAAAGTTTTCACACAAGAGACATAGGACAGACACAAGGGGAGGGGAGTATACTTCACCATCCATCATCACCATCCACCATCCAAGGCATCTCTAGAAACCTGTAAAAAGACAACAGTGCAGAAACGTTGCGACACGTTGAGCATCTCAAGCTACAGCCCAGCCAGACACAAGACTGTTGGAGATGACACTGAGCAGCAGCACACTGGACTGGTCTGTAGAAACCTGTGAACTGAACACACTGAAGAAAACATAGACACTGTTTTAGCTTAGTTTTCACACAGGGTTTAATGGCACCTCTGAAGCCAACACAGCAGACGTCAGTAGAATCCTGCAAAGAGAAAAGGATAGACAGGAAACAGGATGTACAGCCATACAGCACCATCCAAGGTGTGGGTAGAAACCTGTAAAACCAAAGATACTGGACAAAAAGACAGTTATTTTGGGGGGTTGGGGAAATGAAGGGTGAAAAATAAAGAAAGGGGCGATGGAAACACCTGTATTTCTGTTCTCCCTCCATCCAGCTGTGCACATCTTATGGACAGCCATCCACGTTTCAGCTCCTGCATCAAAAACATTATGCAATAGACCTGCTTTTCAACTTTTCGAAAATAATTCATATAAAGACGATTTCGCCACGGACAAAGCCAACACGGGTCGTGACAAATCATGATGACACACACAATATCATCATATAATATCTGATTAGCAAGAAGTACAAATTGGTAGGAAACACTTTTTGTTTCGTTTTTCATCTTAAGAAATTATTTGATCGTCCCAAAAGATTGTGTGTCATCATGATTTGTCACAAACCGAGTTGGCTTTGTCCGCATTGTAATCGTCTTTATATAAATTATTTTGAAAAGTCTATGAGAAAAATGAATGGGGAAAAAAAGACTTCTGGAACCGGGGTGGTGACGTCACTGCGCAGGTCTATTGTGGACCTCTGTGGCCAAAATGGATGTTATTTTTTCAGTAATAATTGTCCAAATCTAAAGTACTTTCCAAAACCTAAAAAAAAAAGAGTTGCGTGGTTTACTCCAGACAGCAAGAATATGATGATCACATACCTGTGTGTCGCCTTGGTAAGAAGCAGAGATCTAGTTCTTTCTTAGTTTCATTGTTCTAGGAGGTCCCACGAGGGTCTTCTGGTACCTTGTGCAGACTGATTTCTGTAAAAGGCTTGTTTTATCTTAGGGGCTGCCCTTAGTTTGATCACAAGGATCGTAAGCACCTCCACCACGCCAAGGTGGCAGCCCATGGGAGGTGACCCCTACCCCCCCACACACCACCCACTTTGGGTAGGTGGTGGTGGGGGGGGGTTAAGGCTCATTCAGAGTTTAGATTTACGGTGATCACCGCAACGACTGCTCCGACCACCGCAACCACCACTATGCATAGACCACCACCACCTCGCCCCTCCTCTTTCCCTTATTGTTTATGTTCCCCACCCCCTTTTCTCTCTCTACTGCTTACCTGCCTCAATTATAATGCTTTCTAGTGCTTTTATGCATCTTTCCTTTTTACTTGCGTTAAGTTAATAAGTGTTTTTGCACGGTGGTGTACGGTGCACGGTTGGTTGTCCCTCAGGGTATTCCGATTGGTGACGTGATTGATGACATAATGTGTTCATTTCTGTTTGTTCATTTCTGATTCGCCTGCTCCGCTCACGCACAAGTAGGCTACCTATTTGTGTATAACGCGCAAGTGTTACGCATGAAACTCCATAGAGTTGATTTAGTCTATTTATGTCATTGTCTCTCATTAAATTCCTTCTTTCTTCTCGCGCTATTGTGGGTTTCTTTTATTTTACGTCTTGAGCTGTCAAAAAGAATCCTGCTCCAAACTTCAGGACCAATCAACATTGCCTGGTGGTTCCCAGCCAATGTGATTGGTTTAGCTCAAAAATCAAGAGAGGGTGGAAAGAGCGGTGTTTGCGGTGCCGTGGTATGACATCATATGGTAGGCAACGGTGGTCATGGTGGTCGCAGTGATCACCGAAAATCAAACTCTGAATAGGCCTTTAGCCCGCCGGACATCGGTAGAAACCTGCAAACTGAACATACTGTAATTGTTAGTATAGGTGGGGAAATCACACACTCGGTAGAAACCTGCAAAGAAAAACACTTGTTAGTTTTAGTTGACACAGGGTTGAATGGCGCTCCAAGCTATCCACCAGACATCCGTAGAAACCTGTAAAGAAAAACACTTGTTATATTAGTTGTCACAGGTCTGAATGGCGCTCCAAGCTATCCACCAGACATCAGTAGAAACCTGCAAAGAAAAACACTTGTTAGTTTTTGTTGTTTCATTGTTTTTAGCCCGCCAGACGCAAGGCCAACTGAATAGTGAAGATGACAAGTTGTTGCAGTTCTTGCAAGTTGTTACACTCATACTCTAAAAGTGTTAAATTATATTTAAACGTCAGATTCCGAACTACTTCATTTTCAAGAATCCGCTCAGTTACTTAGAAATCAGTACCCAGTACTGAGAACTTTAATCCCTGATATATCAGCATCAAACAAAAGTTAATTCTGGAATACTGTACAGAATCCAAAAATGGATTCCCGTCCTGAAAGGTTTAACTATCACCTTAACCCATTAAGGATGGGAATCCATATTTGGCTCCTGTATTGTATGTACAGTATAAAATATTCAATTTGTTTTTATGCTGATATATAAATATTTTTTTTTGTTAGACATGTTTTAACTAACAAAAAATACATTTGATTATCTGCGCGGCTGCTATTCAAACAAACACATTTTACTAATTACGTAAAGCAAATCATGGTTAGGCTTATTCTGACTGCATACATTTGATTGAAGAATACATACACGTGGCAAATGTCTAAAGGAACAGTACTTTACTGAGCTAAAAAAGTTATTAAAAGTAGATTACATTTCACTGATTAATCCTAGTCTGAGTACTTCTTTGAAATCGGAATGTTAATGTACACGTTTTGAATGTAAATGTAACAACCCACGTTGAGTCACCGCATGGCGCTCGTGAAGTACGAGCGTCATGTGAGGCAAGGCTAGGACAAACATAGAAGACAGGACAAACATAGAAGACAGGACAAACATAGAAGACATAAGACAGACACACAGGGGAGGGAGAGGATACTTACCACACCAACCATCGAAGGAATCTAAAGAAATCACTAAACTGCACCTGCAAACTGAAAAACATATCAAGCAAACATCTATACATTTTGTGAGAAGCAACACACAAGACTATAAGTAACAATAAAAATGTACGTATATATGAACACATTATTAAACAATATTTAATTAAACAGTAATAGAATAATAGAATAATAAAACAATTTCGCCTGACTTGTCCCTCCTGTAGCTGTTGTCCCATCTAACGCAGTTAGAGCAGCTTCTATAAACAATAGTCACAGGCACCCAACACTCTCGTATCAGCTGAAACTGTTTGGTCAGTGTAGAGACAACTAAACCCCGGGGATAAAATTAAACCGCATCAAACGGTATAATCGACCCAACCATACCTTTACCTCCTCCGCCACCAATCCCGGGGTGGGTCTACAGGGACGTCATCTACCCGGGAAGGCACAGGCACGGTGCAGACGGGCTCCTCCTGCTGAAGAAGAGAATGCCTACCACCAGGACTCCGCCGACCACCAGGCCCGCCAGAGGCGACCCGACAGCAAACAGGGTGGCACAGGCCACACCGAGGCCCAGCGCCAAGCCGCCTTCCACACAGCGACGCAGAAGCTTCCTCAGCTTCTTGGCTCCTCTCCTCCTCCTCCCCCTCTCGCAAGGAGCGAGGAGGGCCGGCGCTGCCGGACCGTGGCCGTGAGGCGACTCCACGCAGAGGAAGGCCTGGCCGCAGGCGGCGCAGGACACGACCTCGCGGCGGACGCCGTCGTCACCGGTCTCGGTCCGGAAGTCCTCGGTGTGGAACCAGTGGGGACACCGGTCGACCTCACCCATGGCGGCTAGTGGTGGGCTGGTGGAGAGAAAGGGGGGGGGGGGGAGAGGGGGGATAGAGAGGGGGGGGGGGGTAGAGAGGGGGAGAGAAAGACAGAGAGAGAGAGAGGGAGAGACACCTGGCTCCTGTGAAGAAGAGAGAGAGACACCTGTGAAAGAGAGAAATATTTGTATTATTGTACTGTATTGTTGTCTTGTCAAATCACAACTAGCGTAGATCTGTTCTACTGTCAGTCAACAGGTCGCAGGTATTAAAGTAAAAAAAAAAAAAAATCTTGAGACTGAAAATGATCTTTTGCAAATAAGCACTGAGCTAATTAAATGACCCCTGTGAAATTCTCAGGACTGAAATCAGTACCCAGTACTGAGAACTTTAATCCCTGCGTGACTTGTTTATATTAAGACTCGACCTGCGCGGAGCGCGAGAGGCAATATTCACTATTGTTTACTGTCTACTGGCAGTCAGAAAGGAATGAAACAGAACCTCAACTGGCTAAAATGCAGAATAGTGGGTCCTGATATGAAAAAGGTTGAAAACCACTGAACTAGATGTTCAAATCGCAAAAGTAACAGAAGTTATATATACCACCATACCAAACAGACGTTGCAAAACGACGTTAGAAACACAACACACAGACGTTTTAAACACAACTAAGAGGCATAGTAAACGACACAACTAGCAGACGTTAGAAACACAAACAAACAGACGTTTTAAACACAACTAAGAAGCACAGTAAACGACACAACTAGGAATACAACAATCAGCCGTTAGAAACACTAAACACCACAACCACGACAGGCAGCCACAGTAAGGAGAAAATCAAAAGCTTAACTCACCGTCGATCGAAGAGGAAAAGGTTGGTTGCAGAGCTGTGTCTGCTGCAAGTTAACGGCTGGATCCTCCTGGTTCCTCTCGTCGGTTGTCGATCGATGTATCCTCGCTGTCTGCCCGGTCCTTCAGGCTCTAATGCTGGATCTGCTGAACAGGTGATCCGCTGGTAAACTGCTGCTGGAACAGGTCGCTGGTAAGCTGCTGAAACAGGTCGCTGGTAAGCTGCTGGAACAAGTCGCTGGTAAGCGGAGGGTGTGGTGACTGCGTCTGCTTCTCTAGGAGTCTCAGAGCAATCTGAAAGATTTTTACAATCTGAAAGATTCAAACATTTTGACCTGGCAACAGCCACGTGACGAGCTAGGGCCCTGATTGGTCGGCTGTAACCCAGCGCCAGGCGCGTCTCTGATTGGTTTGCCTGTAGGCAGTTGCTGGCCGTTGATTGGTCGGTGTATCTGCCAGAGCTGAGGGCCCTGATTGGTCGTCTGTAACACAGGCGCGTCTCTGATTGGTTTGACTGTTTGGCTGTTGCTGGCTGTTGATTGGTCGGTGTATCTGTATTTGAAATGCTCGTTATTTTTTATTTTTGCCCTTTTTTGTAGTTTAGTTAGGGGAAATGATGAAAATGTAAATTAACTAAAACGTTACCAAAAATGTCATATGGCGTTTTATTGTTGTTAATATCTCAGCTCAGTAAACTGGTGTAATTGCATAAAACGTACAGAGGGCAATGTGTAATGTAACCATAACATGATTATGGTGGTTACATTATATTAAAGGGGAAGTCCACCCATTTTCAGCATTCCAATATGTCATTAGTAAACCCTAGAGGTGTTGGGTGGACATGATAATAAAAAAGTTCCCCCATTCTGTGTTCCCAAGTAATGGAGGTCTGAAGAAAACCACTAACATGGTGAAACATCTTGATGACATCAAGATGTATTTCACCATGTTAATGGATTTCTTTAGACACCTCTTTTTCCTGAGAGCATACAAATGGAACCAAATGGACCCGTTAGGGTCTATTTGGATACATTTGTATCCAAATAGACCCATTTGTATACATTTGTATCCTCTCAGGAAAAAAAATTGAAAATGCGTGGAATTCCCCTTTTCCAAGGGATATTCTACCTTTAAAAAGGTAGAATGAGTGGGCTACATTTTACAAAACAATATTTTAAAAATAAATGAAAACTGTAAATCAAATTCCACGGCCCTCTCACGTATTAGGATGACAATATCAGATACCAGAAAAATGGGTTGTTTTCAAATAATCTGTCATTGTTCAAATGAAGTTTTAGGTTATAGTGGGTTTGTATAGGAAGGGGGCGGGCAGCTAAAATGAACATCAAATATCTAAATAGTGAATGGAGTAACATATAAACTGTGGGGTGTTCACATGAGACTGAGTAGGCTAGCTAGACCATAAAATGACCAAAGGTTGTTTGTGGAATATCCCTTTACGCCAAGAAGCCAGATTGACTAAATGCTGCCATCTAGCGACCTTTTTTGAAACCACACACAAAAACGTTTCACTGGGTTGAACAAGTTTCTGCATAAAAATCCCCATGAACTGTAAATACACACTGTTATAAAATATGACTTGATCCAACTGAAACTGGGACTCCACTCTGATCTGTGTTACTAGTTATAACTGCAATGCCATTTTCAATAGACACTGTATGACATCTGCATGGCACAGTTTTGTATTAAGTTTATTCAAGTTGATTCTCTGGTTCCTTTTCGGGGGTTAGATTGACCAGTACAAGTCAAACTTTGTATACAAATGGAATGAACCATCAGAGAAAGGGGGGGACTTGAAAACACTGCTAATAATGGCAAACACACACTCAAATTATGTCACGAATGAATTCAATTCATACAGTTTAAGACTTTATTTGGGTACAGAATGAACATCGCTTTCCTAAAAATGCAGTTTCTAATTCCTGTCACCAACATCAAAACCTCCAGGACATTTAATGCTGTCTCTATTATTTAAATATCTATGCTCAAACCAAGTCAAGTGTGTAGGGCAAGTGGTGATGTATATTTTATTTAGTAATGGCGCATATTTTATTTTGTTTGTTGCTTTGAGCACAGATGTTTTTTGTGTCTATTTGTTCCCTGTTAACAACACAATAAAAAAAATTGAAGAAACTAGTGTCACACAGGATGACTTTCTTCAGCTTAGTTTTTGCTTCACTTCTTTTGGAAAATGGCAGAGTTTATGTTTCATGACAGTGAAATTAATGTAGAAGAAGACACCATTACAGAGACTGCATCAACACCTCCAACCAAATTCTCCTAGAGAGAACTGAAAGGTGATGTCACCCTGTGGAGAACGGTGTCATGTCACATTTTAGTTTTCAGTGGTCACCTCTTCAGGTAAAACTGGACTATGAATAGGCCTTTAATGCCTCTGGGAACAGCAGAACACTGTAGTGATTCTCAGCCCTGTTTAATTTCAAGGACCCGTGTTGGTCTGCCATTTAAGCGGGTTTTCAACCTTTTTGACACCAGGGCCCACCAATTATTCAGCATTTGAGCCACGGACCACCATTTGAGGACATTTTAGCCCCACAGACCCCAAAACTAAAGATTTCTTTTGCTTTTGTCCACAATTCCAGGCTGGATTTGGGAAACAAAACAGTCAAGCATACAGATCAAAATGACCATTAATGACCTGCCTTCTCTAATTGTGTAGACTTGGGCTGATTCACATGGCATGAATATTTTAACTTTTGAGAAGTTAACCAAGTTTCCATCATTTAGCCTGGGGACCACCTGGAACCCTCTCAAGGACCACTGGTGGTCACCGGACCACGTGTTGAAAACCCCTGATTTAGCTGCACACCCTTGGGCGACTGCGGAATCGTAGAAGTGCGGGCTGGAGTGAGTGAGGACATGGAAGGGCTAGAGGTGCTGTTGCATCGTGGGTAGCTGGAGCTGGTGGGGTGGAGTGGAGTGGGGTGCAGGCCAGGCTTGAAGTGGCACTGTGATGGTTTTTGTTGTTGTCCAGCAATGGGATGCCCAGGCTGAGGATGAGGTGAGGCTTGCAGTCCTGGTATCCAGTTAGGGGCGAGCTGGAATTCAAGCAAAAGGAAAAAAAAAAAAAAAACCTCTGATCAGTGTTTGATTTAGCCCATATTAGTCGGGGTTGACACTAAGGTCTCCGAGGCACTTGCCCATCGGGCAAGTGCAAGTCAGGTTCTACTTGCCCTCAGGTCATGGTCACTTGCCCCCCAAAAATATATTGCAAATTTTGCATTTAAGTTTATTTCTTACTTGGGTGCTTTAAACCAGGGGTTTTCAACAGGTGGTCCGGGGACCACCAGTGGTCCCTGAGAGGGTTCCAGGTGGTCCCCAGTTAAGTTGGTTAACCAGATGTAACTCTTGAGAACGTAAAAATGAAACCAAATGGACCCTTGCGGGTCCATTTGGTTTCATTTTTACACTCTCAAGAGTTAAAATTCATCATCTTAATTAGCCCAGGTCTACACAACTAGAGAATGTAGAAGATTAATGGTCATTTTGATCTGTATGTTAATTTGCCTGTTTTGTTTCCCAAATCCAGCCTGGAATTGTGGATAGCTAGAAAGCAGGGAAAGACACAGAGGCAGAGTGCAATGACTGCCTTCAAGACAAATTTATCTTGTGTTGTGTTAAAGTGCACTACGTTGCACACTGGCCCGAGCAAGCCGGCCATCTAATAACTATACTCGTAATCATCTGTTGATGTGATGAGATTAAAAGGTCTTTGGAATATCGATTAACTAACATTAAAACATATATACTAGTGTACGTCTTATCCTAACCTAACAGTAGCAGTCCATACAAGTGTGGCTAATCAAAAACATAGCATGAGATCAAGGCCTTAAGGGGAATTCTACCCATTTTCAACATTTACAGTATGTCATTGATATACCTCAGAGAGTTGGAAGGACATGATAAACATTCTGTGTCATTCTGTGTTTCCTAGAAATGGAGGTCTGAAAAAAAACATCAAGTTGTGTTTCACCATGTTAATGGATTTTCTTTTCGGATCTATTTTTCCGAGTCTACAAATGGAGCCAAATGGATGCATTAGGGTTCATTTGGTTCCATTTGTATGATCTCCGGAAAAAAAAAAAAAAAAAAATCTTGAAAATGGATGAAATTCCACTTTAATTAAATGAGTGTACAAAAAAACTATATCTGTTCATCTGCCGTATAGATGTTTCACAGGTTGTTACAGGACTTATATTAGGCAAATAAAACATCAATAATAGCATCAGTTGTTGTTGAAGTTACAACAGACACGCAGCATGCATAAAGCTAAAGGTCTGACTCAGAGATTTCTGTTTTGACTTGAATGATGAAATGCCGTTGGTTTAGTGGTGCAACAATTTTAGTTGTAGCAGCCAGTAGTAGTGTTTCATATCATTTTAAATATAAGCAGTTTCATTTGAAATACCTTGGGTTGTTTTGCATGTTTGGGGGGGCAGACTGGGCATTTAGGGGGGGCATTGCCCCACCAAGCCCATGCCTAGATGATCCGCCCCTGTATCTATAGTGTAATGCCAAGTTACTAACCTCGGTAACCAAGCACTGGAATGTGGAACGAAGATGCAAGAAAAAAAGTTCCCCCATTGTGTGTTCCAAGGAATGGAGGTCTGAAAAAAAGCATTAACATGGTGAAACTTGATGACATCATCAAGTTGTGTTTCACCATGTTAATGTTTTTTTCTTCCAGAGCCATTTTTAATGAGGACAATTTTGAAAATAGGTGGAATTACCCTCCAAGCGATTGGTGGCAACTCTTGGCATCACGCAGGGCTTGACTGATCGCTGGCTACTCTCCTGCAGCAACCACCATCAGGTTGGCAGCAACTTCCTCATCTATGCACCTAGGAGGAAAAAAAAACATTTTGAGACACTTAATTCTGGTGCACAAGTCGATTTTTCCCAATAATCATTTGTGGGAAAATAACACTGAATGTAAAATAGAACTCCAATTAAATTATTAACTTTTTAGGATATTTCCATTGGTAAAAAATAAACATAGCCTTATTATGTACAGCCATGATATGTACTATTTCTGTGAATTATTAGTCATTTATTAATGTATTAAGCCAGTGGTTTTCAACCGCTGGTCCAGGGAGCACCAGTGGTCCCTGGGAGGATTCCAGGTGGTCCCCAGGCTAAATGATGGAAAGTTGGCCAACCAGGTCATCCAGATCTAACTCTTTGAGAGCGGAAAAATGAAACCAAATGGACCCTTGTGAGTCGATTTGGTTTCATTTTTACGCTCTCAAGCGTTAAAATATTCATCATCTGAACCAGCCCAAATCTACACAACTAGAGTTTTATGTTTGGCTGTTATGTTTTCAAAGTCCAGCCTGGAATTGTAGATAAAAACAGAAGAAATCTTTGGGTTTTCGGTTTGTGGGGCTAAAATGTCATCAAATGGTGGCTCAAATTATGAATAAATAGTGGGCCCTGGTATGAAAAAGGTATGAAAACCACTGTATTAAGCCATCAAACCGGTGTTTTTTTTTCCAACTGACCTCGGCTGCCCCTCAATCAGTTATTAGAAAACAAATCACTGGTTCGTTGGGTGTTGTTATCCCTTACTCATACAATGTCAAAGCTATAGATGTTTCAGTCATTGTAAATGACCCATGAATAAATCCAGAGTCCTTGGAATCTAAACCGCTTTGTTAGAAAATGTTACTTAACAAATATTATATAATAACGGAATTGCATTTCTGAGGGAAGTAGTCAAGGCATTCCACGTAGTGGCAGCTAGGGCTGTAGAAAGAAAATTTAGCCATCTTCTTTTCAAAATGTTGGCACCAGATTGTCGTTCATCCTACCATTAGTATTGTTAGCTGTGGGTGTTGTTGACTTTGACATTGTCAGGCATACAGCCACTGAAGAGTGTAGTGTAGCGGAGGGGGGACGCGGGGGGGCGGCGTCCCCCCACTTCTCACATCTAAAATATTTTTGGGTCTGAAAAAAATCATTAGCACGGTGAAATACATCTTGATGACATCATCAAGATGTGTTTCACCATGTTAATGAGAGTGTACAAAAGTGAACCATTTGTACACTCTCTGAAAAATAATAATAATAATAATAATAATAATAATAATAATAATAATAAAATGGGGGGAATTCCCCTTTCAGAGGCGTCCCCCCACTTCTAAAAGTACCATTACAACACTGGATACAAGTTACAACAATGCAATAATGCAACAACAATGCAAATTAACAAACTTCTGTGGATGGAGATGTTGTTATCCCCATATTTGTGAATCTGTGATTTTCTGTGCCTTAATGTGGGCGCATGAATGGGCACGTTCAGATTAGTGGTGGGACGATTCACAAAGCTCACGATACGATACAATATTGATATTTAGGGTTCTGGAGCGATTTATATTGCAATTCCTAATTATGCTGAAATGCGTTTTGATATATTAATATATCACATCTTTTCCCCACAAATGACGTGCTTTTATTATACTATTATACGAGTCACATTATGTTTGATCACTAACACAAACTACTATTATATTTACAAGTGAGTTGAATGGAGATTGAGGAGGGACACCATACATAGAGTTTTGTAAAGATTTTTTTTTTGTCATTTTTATCCACATAAACATAAATTATTCTCTATAGTATTGCCATTAAAGGCACCAACCTGAATTCAAACACCACTCAGTGTGCTCTTTGGGTGCAGTACCAGAAATGTCCTTTGAGCAGAGACAAAGTTAAAGATAGACTATTAAAATTTTAGTGACACCACTAAACAGAAGAATCTGAGAGTGACCATTCATGCACCTCCTTTCAGACACAAACAGAAAACCACAGATTTTCCTCAATATAGGTCTGACTCTTTAAGAAACAACCTTTTGCAGTATAAAAACACACTAGGGTTGGTAAAAACATGAAAAGGTCATGAAAAACTCATAGTGGAGTCCCTTTAATAAATGGAACATGTTTCCTGTTGGCGAGAGCCATTTACTCTTCAGGACTTTGGCTTTGACACAACGATGAGTCAGCAAAGGTCAGGAACCGGGAAAACAGGGAAAATGAGGAAGTGGGAATCGCCTGACAGATAATTTGGACAACTTACAACCATAAACTATAAATGTTTGATGGGGAACATGCTTGGCTACTGCAAAGGTAAATCTATAAATGGATGATACATTGAAAATTGTTTGTTTTTGTCTGTTTTTAACAGATTAGAGAAGGCCCAAAGGTTGAATGCTTAAATAATTTTGTCCCTATTTTGCAAGTGCAGACAGTGTGCTGGGTGTGTTACCGGCTGATACCAACAATACGTCACCACTGACCCTTTGCTGAACTGATCAGGTGTTGTTTATTGTGACAAATTTAAAAGGAAACAGTGTGTGTGTGTGTGTGTGTGTGTGTGTGTGTGTGTGTGTGTGTGTGTGTGTGTGTGTGTGTGTGTGTGTGTGTGTGTGTGTGTGTGTGTGTATCTCCAGTCGATGTTGGCACTACCGATGTAGAAGTGTTTCTTGTCAACCACCCAGAACTTGGTATGCAGGACCCCTGATGTCAGCTCTTTCATGTTTACCGTCCTGATGTCGGCCCCTGAAACGCACCGCATGCATGTTGTCACCATGTTCACACAGTGGCTAATTTCTTCTAACATCATATTCGATGATGAATAAGACCCAACATCCTTCAAGGGAAATTTCATCTTAACAGTTTTAGTTGGTAGAATTAAAATCCACTTGCAATCTCAGTGTTACGTTTCATACTTTCGTGAAATTGTGGCTGCATATACAATTTTAATGTAACAGTGTCTCTGTTACATGACGTCCCATTATACAATAATTCAATGTTGTCATAGTGCAGATGTGGCCAGGGCACTAAGGCCCGGAACCATATAAGTAGCCTGACTACGCCACTCAGGAATTTCACCTGAGAATGTTAAACTAAATTAGAGATGTACAGAGCAATGAGATCTGCCAGCCCACCGGGCTGGTAAATCTAAGATGATGGCAGAGACGTGTGTTCCAGTTTTAAATAAGTCAATTTATTCACAATGTACCACTTCATAAAACAGTATGTTCAAGTTATTACAAAAGACTAATTAAAATTGACTTTGATACAGCAGGTCAAGATATCAAATAAAGCCAAGGTTAAAATGGACTTCAATAGCAGGCTGGGGTCCTGACGGTGGTCCTGGAAGGGAAGGAAGGTAGGGAGTGAGGGAGTGTAGGGACAAAGAACAACGCCACCAAAAACACAGCAAACCCCCAAGCTGGGTCACACGCACACTGCAAACAAAACAAAAAGTAAGGTTAAACACACCAGTAAAATTACACACCAGAAGGAAACATGCTTGGTAGCCCGCAAAGTACCTGAAAGAAAACCCAACACCAGTGAACCCCCTCCACCTATCCAGAACACAACCAACAAGTCCCCGGTACTACTATCGTCTTAAATGTGGCTTATTCAATTATTTCAATAGTTCAATTATTTCAATAGTTCAATTATTTCAATAGTTCAATTATTCAACGTGGTTTGGTTTACAGAAATAAATACAAAACAAAATCAAATAAACAAAAATAATAAAGAGGACAAAAACAGCAGCGGTAAGGCAGCCCGGAACGTCGCCTAACAAGAAAAGAAAACTTTGTTTAACAATATTTAACTATAACATAATACACTAAAAGCACACAATATTGCGACTGCCTTACCTCTGTTTAAGGTGCACACACATACATCAAGTTTAAGACTCTGGGCAGCAAAGCAACATGAAGCGGGTCAGGATGCTACCACAAAAGACAAATAATAGTTAATAACCTGTCTGACCATGAACGGAACAAATCAAACTATAATGTGGCAGGTCGACTGGTTTACCTCAGTAAAATGGAACGTCTAAATGCTGGGTAGGCTAGTTGACCCACCGTAGCCTGGGTACAAGGCTGAGAGCTGCCCAAGGACAAATAATTAAATTAATAATCTGTAAACTATGCTAAAACCATTACACCAGCACGGGTCAGCCTTACCTATATGAAACAATGTTCTGCAAACAGGGGGCAGACGTGCCCTTTAAGTTTCCGTTTTGAGAGATAATACAGCCAGCAAGATGGCAGTCAGCACCTACAACATACGGCATTGTGTTTTAGTAACTACTCAAACAAACATTTAAAATAATCAACAGGCATGTGCGGTACCTTAGCAAGAAGTTCCGGCACGCACACGTTTACAATACAGCCTGACCAGCGCCCAGCAGGCACCTACAATTACAATGATATGTATTAACAACTATAAAAAAGGATAAACATTTTACAGGATCTGAAAACCATCTGTACCTTGAACAGAGAGACACTCTCACACGCTACCCCCACCGACAGACAGCCACCTAATGCCAGCTGCACACGGCTTGTATTAATCAGTCTGATAATGAGGGGGCGTGGCATCACTAATAGCAACCTCTTAAGCCCAACCCACTACAATCTACCCCCTGCTTCTTATCGATGTCCCAGCGATACATTAAAAAGTCACTTCCATGGCCTAAACATTTTTCATAATACCATACACAGGGACCCAAGAGTTTAGGGCAGACGTGCCCACAGTACAGAACTCCTGTGCCTCCGCTTACAGTGGCAAACGAAGGTTAAACAAGGGGGGGGATGCCTCCACTTGCAGTGGCATTCGAGGGCAAACAATAAGGGGTGCATCCACATACTTGCAGGGGCAACAAGGACGAACAAGGGGGTGCCTCCACGTACTTGCAGGGGCAACTAGGACGAACAAGGGGGTGCCTCCACGTACTTGCAGGGGCAACTAGGACGAACAAGGGGGGTGCCTCCACTTGCAGTGGCAAAAGGAGGTAAACAATAAGGGGGGTGCCTCCACTTGCAGTGGCAAACGAGGGCAAATAAGGGGGAACCATGAGCACCGAAGCAAGCTCTTTGGGGGGGTTGCCTCCACTTGCAGTGGCAAACGAGGGCAAACAATAAGGGGGGTACCTCCACGTACTTGCAGGGGCAAACGAGGACAAACAATAAGGGGGTGCCTCCACGTACTTGCAGGGGCAAATGAGGACAAACAATAAGGGGGGTGCCTCCACGTACTTGCAGGGGCAAACGAGGACAAACAATAAAGGGGGTGCCTCCACTTGCAGTGGCAAACGAGGGCAAACAATAAGGGGGAACCATGAGCACCGAAGCAAGCTCTTTGGGGGGGGGGGTGCCTCCACTTGCAGTGGCAAACGAGGGCAACAATAACGGGGGTGGGTGCCTCCACGTACTTGCAGGGGCAATGAGGACGAACAAGGGGGGGTGCCTCCACGTACTTGCAGGGGCAACGAGGACGAACAAGGGGGTGCCTCCACGTACTTGCAGGGGCAACGAGGACGAACAAGGGGGTGCCTCCACGTACTTGCAGGGGCAACGAGGACGAACAAGGGGGTGCCTCCACGTACTTGCAGGGGCAACGAGGACGAACAAGGGGGTGCCTCCACGTACTTGCAGGGGCAACGAGGACGAACAAGGGGGTGCCTCCACGTACTTGCAGGGGCAACGAGGACGAACAAGGGGGTGCCTCCACGTACTTGCAGGGGCAACGAGGACGAACAAGGGGGGTGCGCCTCCACTTGCAGTGGCAAACGAAGGCGAGTTGCGGGGCAGGAGGGGAAACCATGAGCACCGAAGCAAGCTCTTTGTAGTGGCTGTCCCGTTGGCTCGAGGCTGCATCCTCGGGTCCTGTAGCTCCTGCTTGTTGCTCATCGTGACGAGGTGGTTGTCTGCAGGTGCCTCCTTTAATGGAAGCCAGCTGCTGTTTTTGTCCTTAAAAATAAATAAACTCAAGCACGTATAAAGAAACAGAAAACAATGTAAACCAACTGATTAAATAAAAAACTGGAGTGACACGTCTCTGCTTTACACTTTGTTCGTCCTGCCGACTACGCCATTTGTGGCCAGGGCACTAAGGCCCGGAACCATATAAGTAGCCTGACTACGCCACTCAGGAATTTCACCTGAGAATGTTAAACTAAATTAGAGATGTACAGAGCAATGAGATCTGCCAGCCCACCGGGCTGGTAAATCTAAGATGATGGCAGAGACGTGTGTTCCAGTTTTAAATAAGTCAATTTATTCACAATGTACCACTTCATAAAACAGTATGTTCAAGTTATTACAAAAGACTAATTAAAATTGACTTTGATACAGCAGGTCAAGATATCAAATAAAGCCAAGGTTAAAATGGACTTCAATAGCAGGCTGGGGTCCTGACGGTGGTCCTGGAAGGGAAGGAAGGTAGGGAGTGAGGGAGTGTAGGGACAAAGAACAACGCCACCAAAAACACAGCAAACCCCCAAGCTGGGTCACACGCACACTGCAAACAAAACAAAAAGTAAGGTTAAACACACCAGTAAAATTACACACCAGAAGGAAACATGCTTGGTAGCCCGCAAAGTACCTGAAAGAAAACCCAACACCAGTGAACCCCCTCCACCTATCCAGAACACAACCAACAAGTCCCCGGTACTACTATCGTCTTAAATGTGGCTTATTCAATTATTTCAATAGTTCAATTATTTCAATAGTTCAATTATTCAATAGTTCCATTATTCAACGTGGTTTGGTTTACAGAAATAAATACAAAACAAAATCAAATAAACAAAAATAATAAAGAGGACAAAAACAGCAGCGGTAAGGCAGCCCGGAACGTCGCCTAACAAGAAAAGAAAACTTTGTTTAACAATATTTAACTATAACATAATACACTAAAAGCACACAATATTGCGACTGCCTTACCTCTGTTTAAGGTGCACACACATACATCAAGTTTAAGACTCTGGGCAGCAAAGCAACATGAAGCGGGTCAGGATGCTACCACAAAAGACAAATAATAGTTAATAACCTGTCTGACCATGAACGGAACAAATCAAACTATAATGTGGCAGGTCGACTGGTTTACCTCAGTAAAATGGAACGTCTAAATGCTGGGTAGGCTAGTTGACCCACCGTAGCCTGGGTACAAGGCTGAGAGCTGCCCAAGGACAAATAATTAAATTAATAATCTGTAAACTATGCTAAAACCATTACACCAGCACGGGTCAGCCTTACCTATATGAAACAATGTTCTGCAAACAGGGGGCAGACGTGCCCTTTAAGTTTCCGTTTTGAGAGATAATACAGCCAGCAAGATGGCAGTCAGCACCTACAACATACGGCATTGTGTTTTAGTAACTACTCAAACAAACATTTAAAATAATCAACAGGCATGTGCGGTACCTTAGCAAGAAGTTCCGGCACGCACACGTTTACAATACAGCCTGACCAGCGCCCAGCAGGCACCTACAATTACAATGATATGTATTAACAACTATAAAAAAGGATAAACATTTTACAGGATCTGAAAACCATCTGTACCTTGAACAGAGAGACACTCTCACACGCTACCCCCACCGACAGACAGCCACCTAATGCCAGCTGCACACGGCTTGTATTAATCAGTCTGATAATGAGGGGGCGTGGCATCACTAATAGCAACCTCTTAAGCCCAACCCACTACACTAGTATAAATAAGACCCTTTTCACATTAGGTCTGGAAGACAAAAATATATATTTTGTCCTTCAAATTGTGAGAGGTACTCGTGCAATACTGCATGTACAGTACGATATCGGAATTGCATTTCTGAGGGAAGTGGTCAGGGCATTCCATGTAGTGGCAGGGCTGTACAAAGACAATTTACCCATCTTTTTTCAAAATGTTGGCACCAGATTGTCATTCGTCCTACCTCTAGTATTGTAGCTGTGGGTGTTGTTGACTTTGACATTGTCAGGTATGCAGCCACTGAAGGCAACGGTCCCAGTTAAGTTTGTTGAATAGTCGGACTCAAAACTCCTGTATTTGAAACCATTTGATTCCATTTGTACACTCTCAGAAAAAAGGCCTTAAAAGAAAAAAAAAAAAAACATTAACAAACACAACACAAACACAACTTGATTATGCCATCAACTGTGTTTCACCACAACAAGTTCAACCAACTAGAACATTTTCAAGCAATTTTAAACAATAACAAAATGTCTGATCATATACATCAGTGCAGCCTGATAACGACAGTCAGTCTTTCTGACATAAACACATTCATGAATAGGCCTACATAAATAGCAAAGAAAATCGATTTTGAACCTGGCGATTCGATACTGATAACATGGCATTAATGATTGCACTATATTGGCATTTTGATTTTTTTTGCCCACCCCTAGTGACAAAGCTGACCTTATAGGGGAAGAGGTCAGGGCTTGACACTAACACTTGCCCGCTTGCCCGGGGCAAGTAAAAAAAAATGGTGGGGCAAGTGAAGACTGCTACCTGGTTGCCCGATCAGGCAAGTGTGCAACTTAGTGCACTATAACACAACACAAGATAAATTTGTCTTGAAGGCAGTCATTGCACTCTGCCTCTGTGTCTTTCCCTGCTTTCTAGCTATCTCTACCTATCTCTCTCCCAGGTTCATTAGGTTCCAAACTATCATTTTGCTGGGGTCAGGGACCACTGGATCTGTGACCACTATGGGCTAATTAAGATGATGAATTTTAACTCTTGAGAGTGTAAAAATGAAACCAAATGGACCCGCAAGGGTCCATTTGGTTTCGTTTTTGCATTCTCAAGAGTTACATCTGGTTAACCAACTTAGCTGGGGACCACCTGAAACCCTCTCAGGGACCACCTGTTGAAAACCTCTGGTTTAAAGCACCCAAGTAGGAAGTAAACTTGCAAAATGCAAAATTTACAATATATTTTTGGGGGGACAAGTGACCATGACCTGAGGGCAAGTAGAACTTAACTTGCACTTGCCCGATGGGCAAGTGCCTCGGAGACCTTAGTGTCAACCCCTGGCCCTGTGTACCACATGTTTAGAATTTGCACATAATGCAGGAAGAACCAGTCCAACCCGTTATTACAAACGAGTGCCTCCCAAGTCCAACACTTTTATTTACTGACAGAAAGTAGCTCATAACATGCCTACTGTGGATTATTATCAAGCGAATACTTCGCAGATAGAAAAATGATAATTCAACCTTTCCATACAGCTGCGATGTTGATGAGTTTAACGTTGTTTAATACAAGCAAATTACAAATGAAAATTATTATTATGGGGGGAGTCGATGGACTGAATTGCAACTCTAGATTCAGCCCAATTATAAAATAAATCTAGACTTGCATCGCAGCTAGACCTGGGCTATTGTTTGGTAGTGGCCGGCATTTGGTAATCTAAAGTACTTCAAATCACATTTATTTAAAAGCATTCCTGGCTATTAAGACAAATAATGCCTTTAAACACTATACTTGCCTTCTATAACTAATACATGCAGATAAAAACACCTACAATACTATATTTCTTTCATAACTAGAGAATCTTTCACTCAATAGAAGGTGCTCCGTTCGAAGGATGATGATGTCACGTGAGCATGTTGAGCTAGATCACACGTGACATCATCATCCTGCGACAGGACAGGAGCAGCAGTTCCTGTTGAGTGAAATATTCTCCATTTATGAATGAAATCAGATGCCAATGGTGTTTCCATTTATTTATTTTAGTTATATAGGAAGTATAACGTTTTAAGCGATGTTTAACTTGTTAGTCAGGGATCCTTTTAATACCAGCCTCAATCCAACGTCCAACAACCCAAAACACAATGTAAATGTAGTGGGTTGGGCTTAAGAGGTTGCTATTAGCGATGCCACGCCCCCTCATTATCAGACTGATTTAATACAAGCCGTGCGCAGCTGGCATTAGGTGGCTGTCTGTCGGTGGGGGTAGCATGAGAGAACGTCTCTGTTCAAGGTACAGATTATTTCAGATCTTGTTTAATGTTTGCCCGCTTTTCTAATAGTTGTTAATACATATCACCATGTCAAGGTGACTGCTGGGCGCTGGTCGGGCTCTGGTACAAACGTGTGCGTCCAGGAACTTCTTGCTAAGGTATCGCACATGCCTGTTAGATTATTTTAAATGTTTGTTTTAATAGCTCACTAAAATGTACCATATTTCGTAGGTGCCGATTGTTCTGTGCTGGCCTTAGTTTCTTTCACAACCGCATGTAATGGGCACGTCTGCCCTGTGTTTGTGCCACACTGTGTTCATATGGGTAAGGACGATCCGTACTATTTTAACATTTCTCTCTAAGCATAATTTACAGACTATTAATTATTCGTCTCTGTGTGGCAGCTCTTAACCTTGTACCCAGGCCACAGTGGGTCGTCTGCCCAGTGTGTGTGTAGGCCTAAAGAGTTCGTTTTATTGAGGTAAAGCAGTTAGTCTGCAACATTATAGCTTAATTTGTTTGGTGACCAACGATTGAAACAAGTTATTAATCATTACCTTTGTTTCTTTGTGGCCGTGTCCAGATCTGGTGTTCATGTTGCTCTGCTGCCCACAGTGTAGACGTGTGTAATGTGTGTGTGCACATAGCAGAGGTAAGGTGGCCCCAATGTGTATTTGTTTCTAATTCACCATGTCTATAATAATGCCATTAATTGTAAGCTTTGATCCTGTTAGGTGACATCTTGGGCTACCTTGCCGCTGCTGTTTTTGTCCTCTCTATTATTTTGTTTTCGTTTGTATGCCTTTATTTTATTTGTAAACCAACTGGTAACATTTATAAACCGAACTGACATAGCTACATTTATAAGACGACAGTAGTACCGGGAAGTGCTGGTTGTGTTCTGGATAGGTGGAGGGGGGTTCACTGGTGTTGGGTTTTCTTTCAGGGTACTTTGCGGGCTACCAAGCATGTTTCCTTCTGGTGTGCAATTTTACTGGTGTGTTTAACCTTATTTTCTGTTTCGTTTGCAGTGTGCGTGTGTGACCCAGCTTGGGGGTTTGCTGTGTTTTTGGTGGCGTTGTTCTTTGTCCCTACACTCCCTCACTCCCTACCTTCCTTCCCTTCCAGGACCACCGGCAGGACCCCAGACTGCTACTGGAGCTCATTTTAACCCTTTTGATATATTTGATATCTGGACTGGCTGTATTAAAGTCGATTTTAATTAGCCTTTTGTAATAACCTGAACAGCCTGTTATACGAACTGATTGTGAATAAATTAATTCATTTAAAACTGGAACACACGTCTCTGCCATCTTCCTAGGTTTGCCAACCCGGTGGGCTGGTAGATCTCATTGCTCTCTGTACATCTCCAATTTTAGCTTAACATTCTCAGGTGAAATTCCTGAGTGGCGTAGTCAGGCTACTTATATGGTTCTGGGCCTTAGTGCCCTGGCCACAAATGGCGTATGTCGGCAGGACGAACAAACTGTAAAGCAGAGACGTGTCACTCCAGTTTTGTCACTCGGTTGGTTTACATTGTTTTCTGTTTCTTTATACGTGCTTGAGTTTATTTATTTTTAAGGACAAAAACAGCAGCTGGCTTCCATTAAAGGAGGCACCTGCAGACAACCACCTCGTCATGATGAGCAACAAGCAGGAGCTACAGGACCCGAGGATGCAGCCTCGAGCCAACGGGACAGCCACTACAAAGAGCTTGCTTCGGTGCTCATGGTTTCCCCTCCTGCCCCGCAACTCGCCTTCGTTTGCCACTGCAAGTGGAGGCGCACCCCCCTTGTTCGTCCTCGTTGCCCCTGCAAGTACGTGGAGGCACCCCCCCTTGTTCGTCCTCATTGCCCCTGCAAGTACGTGGAGGCACCCACCCCCGTTATTGTTGCCCTCGTTTGCCACTGCAAGTGGAGGCACCCCCCCCCCCAAAGAGCTTGCTTCGGTGCTCATGGTTCCCCCTTATTGTTTGCCCTCGTTTGCCACTGCAAGTGGAGGCACCCCCTTTATTGTTTGTCCTCGTTTGCCCCTGCAAGTACGTGGAGGCACCCCCCTTGTTTGTCCTCATTTGCCCCTGCAAGTACGTGGAGGCACCCCCTTATTGTTTGTCCTCGTTTGCCCCTGCAAGTACGTGGAGGTACCCCCCTTATTGTTTGCCCTCGTTTGCCACTGCAAGTGGAGGCAACCCCCCCAAAGAGCTTGCTTCGGTGCTCATGGTTCCCCCTTATTTGCCCTCGTTTGCCACTGCAAGTGGAGGCACCCCCCTTATTGTTTACCTTCGTTTGCCACTGCAAGTGGAGGCACCCCCCTTGTTCGTCCTAGTTGCCCCTGCAAGTACGTGGAGGCACCCCCCCTTGTTCGTCCTAGTTGCCCCTGCAAGTACGTGGAGGCACCCCCTTGTTCGTCCTAGTTGCCCCTGCAAGTACGTGGAGGCACCCCCTTGTTCGTCCTAGTTGCCCCTGCAAGTACGTGGAGGCACCCCCTTGTTCGTCCTAGTTGCCCCTGCAAGTACGTGGAGGCACCCCCTTGTTCGTCCTTGTTGCCCCTGCAAGTATGTGGATGCACCCCTTATTGTTTGCCCTCGAATGCCACTGCAAGTGGAGGCACCCCCCCCCCTTGTTTAACCTTCGTTTGCCACTGTAAGCGGAGGCACAGGAGTTCTGTACTGTGGGCACGTCTGCCCTAAACTCTTGGGTCCCTGTGTATGGTATTATGAAAAATGTGTAGGCGATGGAAGTGACTTTTAATGTATCGCTGGGACATCGATAAGAAGCAGGGGGTAGATTGTAGTGGGTTGGGCTTAAGAGGTTGCTATTAGCGATGCCACGCCCCCTCATTATCAGACTGATTTAATACAAGCCGTGCGCAGCTGGCATTAGGTGGCTGTCTGTTGGTGGGGGTAGCATGAGAGAGCGTCTCTGTTCAAGGTACAGATTATTTCAGAACTTGTTTAATGTTTGCCCGCTTTTCTAATAGTTGTTAATACATATCACCATGTCGTAGGTGCCTGCTGGGCGCTGGTCGGGCTCTGGTACAAACATGTGCGTCCAGGAACTTCTTGCTAAGGTATCGCACATGCCTGTTAGATTATTTTTAAATGTTTGTTTTAATAGCTCACTAAAACGTACCATATTTCGTAGGTGCCGATTGTTCTGTGCTGGCCTTAGTTTCTTTCACAACCGCATGTAATGGGCACGTCTGCCCTGTGTTTGTGCCACACTGTGTTCATATGGGTAAGGACGATCCGTACTATTTTAACATTTCTCTCTAAGCATAATTTACAGACTATTAATTATTTCTCTCTGTGTGGCAGCTCTTAACCTTGTACCCAGGCCATAGTGGGTCGTCTGCCCAGTGTGTGTGTAGGCCTAAAGAGTTCGTTTTATTGAGGTAAAGCAGTTAGTCTGCAACATTATAGCTTAATTTGTTTGGTGACCAACGATTGAAACAAGTTATTAATCATTACCTTTGTTTCTTTGTGGCCGTGTCCAGATCTGGTGTTCATGTTGCTCTGCTGCCCACAGTGTAGACGTGTGTAATGTGTGTGTGCACATAGCAGAGGTAAGGTGGCCCCAATGTGTATTTGTTTCTAATTCACCATGTCTATAATAATGCCATTAATTGTAAGCTTTGATCCTGTTAGGTGACATCTTGGGCTACCTTGCCGCTGCTGTTTTTGTCCTCTCTATTATTTTGTTTTCGTTTGTATGCCTTTATTTTATTTGTAAACCAACTGGTAACATTTATAAACCGAACTGACATAGCTACATTTATAAGACAACAGTAGTACCGGGAAGTGCTGGTTGTGTTCTGGATAGGTGGAGGGGGTTCACTGGTGTTGGGTTTTCTTTCAGGGTACTTTGCGGGCTACCAAGCATGTTTCCTTCTGGTGTGCAATTTTACTGGTGTGTTTAACCTTATTTTCTGTTTCGTTTGCAGTGTGCGTGTGTGACCCAGCTTGGGGGTTTGCTGTGTTTTTGGTGGCGTTGTTCTTTGTCCCTACACTCCCTCACTCCCTACCTTCCTTCCCTTCCAGGACCACCGGCAGGACCCCAGACTGCTACTGGAGCTCATTTTAACCCTTTTGATATATTTGATATCTGGACTGGCTGTATTAAAGTCGATTTTAATTAGCCTTTTGTAATAACCTGAACAGCCTGTTATACGAACTGATTGTGAATAAATTAATTCATTTAAAACTGGAACACACGTCTCTGCCATCTTCCTAGGTTTGCCAACCCGGTGGGCTGGTAGATCTCATTGCTCTCTGTACATCTCCAATTTTAGCTTAACATTCTCAGGTGAAATTCCTGAGTGGCGTAGTCAGGCTACTTATATGGTTCCGGGCCTTAGTGCCCTGGCCACATAAACAACACACAACGCACTACATGTACAAAAATAAAACCACACTCAAGTAAACCTACCTAGTTGTCATACAAATCCAGTGTTTCACAACAGGCAGCAAAGGAATCAGTCCATCAAACAATGTAGTTTTCACTTCTACGTTTTAAACTTCAGCCAGAATAACTTTCACTCCTCCATGATGTTTTCCCTCTTCCTCTTCTTCTTCTTCTTCTTCTTTTACGTTTCCGGCAGTGTAGACGCCGATAGGCGTATTACTGCCCTCCACTGGTAGGGAGAGTCCTCACTTAAATTTTGTTGTACAGCCCAGTGTCGTGCAGAAACTGCAGCACTGCTGCTGAAATCAATTGGTGGTTCTCACTATGGCCAAACAAAGAAAAAATAGAAAAACTCCTGACCCCTAATCTCTCCATCCCTAGGAATAGCGCATGTCTCTCTGTCACGTAATTGCTGCACTCAAGGAATACATGGGTCACCGTTTCTGGCTGCCCACACTGACACAAGCCTGTTTCGTGTTTCCCCACTACATGCAAATTTTTATTTAACCCGCAATGCCCTAACCTCAGTCGGCACAGCTTTACTGCGTCTCGACGTGGCGCTGCGTTGCAGAAGCACGCTTTGTTAACTTTGGGTTGAACTTGGAAATGGTGCCTTCCCTTATCCTCCTTTTCCCACCCTGCTTGCCATTCCTTTATTAGCCCTTCTTTACTAAGTCCCCTTAATTCCACCCTTCCCAGGGCCAAATGAATGTCTATTTCCCTATCTAAACTTGCTTTTGCCAGGAGGTCCACTTTTTCATTACCTCCCACCCCTGCATGTCCTGGGACCCAGCAGAAGATCACATCACTTTCTCTCCCAATTCTACGCATAGTGACAAGGATTTCTAGTACTATGTCTGGGCGAGCCTTACTTTTGCCCCCTCTTAGGGCTTCTAGTGCTGCCGCAGAGTCGGAGCAAACCACCACTTCTTTTGGACCCCCCTGCTCCACCCACCTTACTGCCCATAGGATCGCCATCAGTTCTGAGGTGAAAACTGAGCTATTGTCAGAAATCCTGACACTGACCTCTAGCTCCAGCTGCTCTATATACACCCCGAATCCTGCCCGCCTACTGACTGGATCCCTGGACCCATCCGTGAACACTAGAATTTTCCCCTTTCTAGCTGCCTCCATCAGATATATTTCAGCTCCAATTTTGGCGTCATTTTTATCTTCCTCCTTCAAGAAGCCGAGCTCGACCTCAAGCTCCGGAAACAGCCACGGTGGGGTTGGTGGCCAAAGTGAGTGAGGTGCTACTTCTCCCTGTCCTAAGCCAAGCTCTCTGGCCCGCTCATTGACTCTGGCCATAAATGGCTCATACTTACTGCCACCTCTCTCCTCCAGCAGCAAACACCTGGCTGGGAATACTTGCCCGCTCCCACTGAGCTTCATCCAGTATTGCAGCCCAAGCTTAGTGCGCCTCAGCCATAGGGGCATTTCTCCCGTTTCGACAAGTAGTGCCGGCACTGGGGACGTTCTAAAGGCTCCACAGCAGTGCCTCAGTACCCTGGCTTGCAGGACATCTAGCCTAGCCATCACCGTTTTTGATGCTGCCCCATATACATAGCTGCCGTAGTCTATGACCCATCTGATCATAGCCTGGTATACTAACCTCAGTGTTTCCCTGTCAGCTCCCCACTCACTCCCTGCCAGGCTTCTTAGGACATTTATGACCTTTCCACACTTCTCCACCACCTTGCTCACATGGACTGCCCAGGTCAGCCGCTCATCAAACCAGACCCCTAGATATTTGAATACCTTCACTTTTTCTAGTGGTGACCCATACATCTTCAACCCAATGTCTGGCAGCTTCCTTTTGTATCCAAAAATGACATATTTGGATTTGGGTGCCGATATCTTAAATCCCCATGTGTTGCCCCACTCTTCTATTGCCTGCAAGGCTTTCTGGACCTGTCCTAACACGTAGCCCACATTGCGCCCCATTTTCCAAACTGCACCGTCGTCCGCAAACAAGGACAGCCCGTACCCCACTCCTACACTGGCGAAGATGTCATTTATCATTAAATTAAACTATACTGGCGAGATCACACTTCCCTGAGGGGTGCCGTTTTCTATACCTACCATCTTAGACATGACACCATCCACCCGGACCTGAATAGTTCGATCCTTTAGAAAGTCCTGAACCCAGTTGAACATACGGCCCCTTACACCAAGGTCATACATCTTGATCAACAACCCTTCCTTCCACAAGGAATCGTAAGCTTTCTCTATGTCCAAGAACACACCTACAACGACCTCTTTACGGCTAAATGCCCTCTTTATGTCCTGGTCCAGAAGCGCCACAGACTCCATTGTGGACCGGCCATTCCTAAAACCGTTCTGGTATTGCACAAACAGTCCTCTGGACTCCAGGAAATAAACCAGCCTGTTGGTCACCATTCTCTCCATTATTTTGCATAGCACAGCAGTGAGAGCAATTGGTCGATACGACCCAGGGTCTGACGCCTCCTTACCCGGCTTCAAGATAGGGACCACAACTGCGTGCTTCCACTCTTTTGGCAGGTAGCCCTCCTCCCATATACTGTTAATAAGAAACAGGATCTCGTCAAACATGGCGCCATCTAGGTGTTTAAATAGTTCATATGACAGCCTGTCCCGACCTGGAGAGGTGTTTGCACCCGACCTAATAGCCTCCCTCAGTTCTTTTGCAGAAAAGGGGACATTAATGTCACTGTCATTTACCGTGTTTCTTTCCAGTTTCCACATATTAGCTGCCAAAACCTCAGCCCTCCTTCTCACCCTCTCTTCCCCTACACATTCTGACCTGTGGACAGCCTGAAAGCTCTCTACCAGCATGTCCGCCTTCTCTTTACTGGACACAGCCTCCACCTCACCCTTCTGCAGCACTGGCATGGACCTTTTTTTATAGACCCCGGACATCTTGTGGACCGCTGACCACAGCTGCCCTAACGGTGTCTCAGACCCAAGCTCCTCACAATACGCCCTCCAGCTGTTCCTCTTTTCCTCCTTTATGACTTTCCTGGCTAGGGCCCTTAACCTCTTGTACCCAATTACATTTTCTAGCATTGGATACCTTTTTAATCTACGGAATGCTCTATTCCTGTTCCTCACAGCTTCATCGCACCTTTGGCTCCACCAGGGGACACGCTTTCGGGCCTTGGGCTCTCGCTTCTTTGGGATAGTGCTGCTGGCTGCCTGGTGTATTACATGGGCCAAAGACTCATTCCACCTGTCCACCGTGCCCTCACTGTCAACCTCACCCACCAGGCTGTTCACCTTCAACTGAAATTCGTCCCACTTTGCTCGGGCGAAATTATACCTAGGGACCACCTCAACCTCTCCCTCCCTTACCTCCCTTCCAAACTTGCTCTGTATTACAAAGTGATCGCTGCCCAAATTGCATGCTTCATGTACTTCCCACTCCCCCACTCTAGCCAGACTAGGAGACAATAGTGAGATCCAGCTGGCTGAAAGTGTTCCTGGCAATGTCATATCTAGTTGGTCTCCCATCATTTAAGACAACCAGCCCCTGCTTATCAGTCCAGTCCTCTATCAGGCCACCGTTGCTGTCCCGTTGCACACTACCCCATAACGGATTAAGTCGCCTGCCCAAATCACTGGGCTTCTAACTTCCTCCATTACCTTGTCTAGGTCTTCCAGCACCATACGCTTGCAAGGATTATAGAAGTTAACCACTGACACGCTGTTCCGATTCCCACTCCTGCCCACTGGGCTGCCAACACCCCTGTCATCACTGCTACTGTGGTTATCCCACACCTCCACAGCAATACACTCTAGTGCCCCACTTAGTCCTACTCTCTTGTACTGGAGTCCATTTTTAACAAAAGTGGCACACCCCCCATGGGTTCTATCAGCCCCTGGTTCCCCTCCAACAACCTCTGCTCTGTCTAATCTCAGGCTGTCGTAACCAGGGATGACAAAATCCAAACACGGCTTCAGCCATGTCTCCTGCACACAAATCACTTCTGGCAGATGCTCAAGCCCGTCCACAAACTTTTTCAACTCCTGCCCGTTCCTCACTAGACTTCGTGCGTTCCATTGCAGGACACAAAACATAAGGAGGCTAATAATTTTCATCATCATGTTCACCATCGCTAACACCAATTTCACCCACAGTGTTTCCTGCGTCCGCCCCGGACTCCCTGCTCCTCTCTCCTCTCTTGCTGTTCATGTCCAAAATGAGTTGGTGCAACTCCCCTGGGTCCTTTTTGACCCCTAGGAACCTCTCTGCTGCTCCAACTACCTCCTTAACGATGTCTGAACCCAAGCCAGACCCACTAAGTCTCTCCTTTGCAAAAATAGGCTTTAGAGCTTTCAGCACCTCCACCACAAATGCCAGAAACAAGTCCTTGCTCATTACCATCATATCCGGTGGAACTGAGAACCTTCTTTGCTCCCCTTGTGAACTTCCCTGCGTTACACCCCCACCTCTCTCCTCTCCACTCTCTCTTGCGACTCTCTGGACTGCCTCAGCATAAGACACCTTGTCTCGCTCTTTCACTGCCTGCACCTTCTGGGCCTTAATGGTGTGCTCACAGCCGCGATAGGCAGCTCCATGCGCCCCCCCACAATTGGGACAGCGAGGAGCTTCAGCACTACACTCCTTGATACCATGCTCTCCACCACACTTCGCACATTTTTGTTTGCCCCTGCAGGAGTCTGCAATGTGACCATACCTCTGGCAGTTGTAGCACCTGAGCGGAGGTCTTATATACTCCCGGACTTGATAGGACATAGATGCCAGAAATACTCTGCTTGGAAGCACTGTATCCCTAAATGTGAGCAGCACCGGAGGATCGCCCCGGGCCCCCTCTCTGCTCGCGAACCTCTTCACGGCAATCACTTCACCTCCTTCAATATTCTGCAATATTTCCTCCTCTGACAAGCCTGAAAACATCCCATACACTACCCCCTTAGTTCCCCCGCTATCCCTGGGAGTAGCGTCTAGACGCTCGACTTTGGCCACCACTTTACCCACCTTCAGGGCGCTCTCATATTGTTTCTTACTGGCACAGGTGATTTTTAGGACCCCATTAAACAGTACTTTGACACCAAAACCTTCGCTGATCTGACTCCTCAAGCTTGCGTCAATATGCAGTGGGTTAATTGCCTTAAATCCTGGGTCTCCTGGTTTAGCTCCTCTCACTCTAAGCAGCACTACAAGCTCCTCCGGGCTAGTTCGCCTCTGCTTTTCAGGGACAACATTATTTGCCGCATTTGTTGCGGCTCTCTTAGCCGCTCTCTCCTGAGTCCTCCCCCGCCCTCCTCCCTCTACCCCTCCGCTCCCCTGGGAAGCCATAGGCTCCCAACTCCTACTCTAGCCTAGCTCTTCCTTCTTTTACCCTAGTTTTAGCAGTAAGAACTGAATTACTATTGCTAAAAGCACAAAAAGGGGGTGACATAAGAAAGCACAAACAAAACAGAAGAGGCCAAGTGAGACCACCAATGATTAGGAAACTGCACAAAGCTTGACGATACCAGAACTTTCAAAGTTTTGCGCCTCCAAACAATTGTCTCTCTGCTCCTCCTCCGCCCCTCTTCCTCTTCAAAGGGACGCGTGTCACCGCGTACTGTGTCCTCCTGACAACACACTGCAGAACAACAGTTCCGGACACTGGCATAAATGCTCTATCTCTTTACGTTGCGCAGCGCTACAGTGACATCTGCTGGCTGAAAACAGTCAACGCGGTCAACTGTAGCCACTGTAGTCATAGATATAGTCATAACAATGACTGTCAAGTAGTGTAAATGGATTCTCATTAATCCAGATGGGCCTACCCCTAAATTTACATCAACATTTGTTTTTTTTTTTTACTTAACCCTAGCCTAACCCATTTGTATGAAATACTTTTGATGAGTAGTTTTGGTCATTTTGTGGAGGTCGCTGGGGCCAAGTAGCCTATGTTAAAAATAAATAAATAAACTCACTATAGCTCCAACTCCAATAAAACTCCTTTTAACCATAATAGATTAATAAAAATAAAATAAAAAATCCCGATCTTGTCCTAATAATACGTCAGGGCATGGAATTTAATTTACAATTTATTTGTTTTTTAAAATATGTATTTGTTGCAACTTCAACAACAACTGATGTTATTATTGATGCTTTACTTGTCTAATAAAAGTCCTGTAACCAAAAATGGTATGTGTGCGACTTCATCGCCCGTGTCACTTCGCACCATGGTCGATGAAGTCGCCCCCAAAGCTAAAGGTCTGACTCAGAGTTTTTTTCTGTTTTCAATGATGAAATGCTGTTGGTTTAGTGGTGGCACAATTGGAGTTAGTAGAAGTAGTAGTGTTTCATATCCTTTAAAAAAAAAAACAAATATCTTGTTGTTTTGCATGCCATTGTGTTTGGTGGGGCAGTCAGGACATTTAGGGGGGCATTGCCCCCCATGCCCATGCCTAGATCCGCCCCTGGTGTCTGCAGAGACTTGAAGGAACACCGGGGCTATAATATAGCTTCACATGATTTATCAGACAAAACATGAAATTTACCATTAAAATTATGCTACTAATTGTGCATCACTAATTACTGGGGATGCATGGTTAATCGGTAGTATAATTTAAAATGTGCACTATAGTCATTCAGACATTTGGGTATAGTTGATTGATTAATTGATTGCACGGTCTATTAGCACTGATCTTTATATTAGATTAAATATCTTATCACACCACACCACAATGCTATTCTCCCCATTGGCATGAATAAACTACATCAGCACCTCGTAGAGTTCAAACTTGCACATTGTGCACAAGTATAGGCTATGGCCCACTTGTGCATGAGCGGAGCAAACGGCGGAGAGCAATCACGTGAGCGATCACGTGAGTAACAATAACAAGTTACCAAGCAACTGAATTAAAACTGATTTTAAGCCAGCAACTGTTTAAAAAAAGCTTTATTTCTCAACAATGACAATGACCAGATTGCAGTTTTATAAACAGAAACACACCACAGGTTGACCTTTCCAACGAGACGCTGGTTCTGGGAGTGACCTCTGCATCCATGGACAGGGCCTACAGACTGCAAAGTGCACAGTCCAAGTTTCGGCCAAGCTGTGTCGTCACGTCCTGCATTTTTGAATGGGTGACAATGAGACTTCCGGCTTGATCCGGTCTGAATTTCGGCCAACTGCGGGTCTTTCCTGCTGCCTGACCACTGTCCAAAATGCAGATTTCTTTCATCTGAGCCGAGCTTCTGAAGTCAACTCAACTCACACCACCTTCACATCACAAAGTCTCTTTTCTTCTCTGAGACGTCCCAGCAGGAAGTCACTGTAATCAATTACTAATCATCCTCTTCGTTGTTTACACCATATCAATCTAATCTAATCATAATATATACATGTCTGTCTATTCTTTCACCTTCATGGTTGAAACTCTGCAGGATTTTACTGGGTCTGGTTTGTTAACGTTTCCTGCTGAACCGTCAGATTATTGAGTCAGGTTCCTAATGGGCCCTTAAAGAGTCCGTAACGCAAGAGTTATGGTCATTCTTTAAATAAACGAAAAAATCACGAACACATACGGTATTGTAATTGTATGGCAGCCTTGAAGTTCACACATTGCTCTGAAACTCTACTACATGTGATGGAATGAAACCGATTCCTGTTCCATGAAGTTCCTACCAGATTCCAACCATTCCAGACCCCAAGTCTAGTCACCATTAGAATCATCTTCATCATCATCTACATGTTGACAACCAATCGTTCCTCAGCTTGAGAGACACACACTGGAACAAGCAGGGATAATCAGGCAGTCGTCCTGTAGTTTCCCACGTGTCCCGTCTCTTCACAGTAGCACTCGATGATGCGCATATGACTACATGAAGAGACAAAACCAAACAGCCATGAGAGAAACGTATGTTGTGGACGAGTACCATTTTCCCAGACATTCATTGAACAACGGTGTCATACCCATCTTCCCTCCTAGAACGTAGAGCTTCCCATCCACCACGACCATGTTAGAACAGAAACGTTCCACTTGCATGGAGGCACACACAGTCCACTGGTTGGTCTGGGGGTTGTAGCACTCCACCACCTTTTGAAGTACTCCATAAGGACTCAGACCACCTTTAGTCGTACAAGAATTAACAGGACAGTGAGGGGTTTTCTTACATGCAACACTACCAGGGCATTTAAGGCTGAAAATGGCAATAACAGTTGCCTAAATGTGATGACTAAGCACATTTATGATGAGTTGTTTTCTGAGAGGAACTAATGCTTGGAATGGATTCAGCATCATGACAACCCCCTAAGCATGATGACATTTTGCATGTTTTGCCTTCTATAGGTTGTGACCATTACCGCGACTTTGACCTGTTTCATGAGGTTTCCCACAGGAGTTGAATTGTTGACACCAATTGACACCACTAGAATCAAATTGGTGAAGAAATGTCTTGGTAAGGATTTAGTTCCCAGGTTTTCAGTGTTTTCAGTCTAATCTCTGTACCTTCCTATCACTCTCTCCAGCCAGGAGACAGAGGGGTCCAGGCACAGTGCACAGTGTGGACCAGCATGGAGCTCTGGGGACCACCAGGGACTAGTTATTCATGTCCTCAAGCAACACCAATCTGCCACCAGCTCCTGATTGACACAGAGATTGTTGTCATGAGAATGGACAAAAATAATTACACAAAAAAAGCAAGCAAGAAATTAGACATGCAGTCAGATCTAGAAATAAACAGATACTAGACCTGATATATAAAGGTTGAACACAAACCAGCTTCTGTAACACTGTAACAAAAGTTCCATAGTGGGGCTTTAAGTCATTCATGAAATGTAATATTGTCAAAACTATTAGAATGTTTGTAAGATACAATCGGAGTGGGCTTATAAACACTGAATATGTAGATCTGCTGAAGATCAGCTATTTTCAGCATCCTTAACTTTGTATTAAGGAGGAGGTTTATGACAAGGTGTTGACAACAAAACAATATTAATTAAACTAAATGTAGACTAGTAGGGGTGTAATAAAACATTTCTTTTTGCATATATGACAGAAGTATAAAATGTTCCATATGGGAACACACAGACAAACACAAGAGACATAGGACAGACACAAGGGGAGGGGAGTATACTTACTCCACCATCCAAGGGCATCTCTAGAAACCTGTAAAAAGACAAAACAGTGCAGAAACGTTGCGACACGTTGAGCATCTCAAGCTACAGCCCGGCCAGACACAAGGCTGTTGGAGATGACACTGAGCAGCAGCACACTGGACTCAGTCTGTAGAAACCTGTCAACTGAACACACTGAAGAAAACATAGACACTGTTAGTTTTAGCTTAGTTCTCACGCAGGGTTTAATGGCACCTCTGAAGCCAACACACCAGACATCAGTAGAATTCTGCGAAAAGAAAAGGATAGACAGGAAACAGGATGTACAGCCATACAGCACCATCCAAGGTGTGGGTAGAAACCTGCAAAATCAAAGATACTGGGCAAAAAGACAGTTATTTTGGGGGGTTGGGGGGTGGGGCTGTGCACAGGGTTGAATGGCATCTCAAGCCAGTCCGCCAGACATCGGTAGAACCTGCAAACTGAAAAACATCTATAGACTTTGTTACTATTAGTAACACAGTAGTATTAGTAACGCACTTAGAAATACAAGTAGATGTAAGTCTTTACAGAAGGAAGTTAGCTTCACACTACTGACGAGGAAAAGAAGGCTTACAGGTCACATGTGTTGTGACAAATGGTTGCTTTAATGTGTGCTTATTAAAAAAAGAACTGTCATATTAACAGTGTTGGGAATATTACTTTACCTGGTTAATATATTACTTATTAATTATTACCATCATTTTAAAGCAATATATTACATTACAATATTACTGTCTGAGCAAGTGTAATATATTGATATTACTATTACATATTACCTTTTACAAAATATATAATTAGTATTTAGTATCACTATTAATCAAATATTGTGTAGGCCAGTGGCATGCGTACAATAAAGCTTGGCTTTCTGGTCAAATCCATTTGAAACCAACTTGAAAAAAGTCACTCCTTAACACAGGAGTTAAATGTATTCCTTGAATCCATGGAAGCCAGTAAATAAGTTGATGACAAATTATAGAAAATAAGTAATTATTTAACTTCTGCAGTTGTCAAGATAATTTCACAAGAACACTTGCAACGAGACAGATTGGCAGAAAGTAATATTGAAAGTAATGCAGTAATGCAGAAAGAAAAGTATAATATATTAGATTGTTTTTGTTTAGTAATATATTTATATTACAAGTTACTGCATTCTGGTAATATATTATGTAATATATTAAGTTACGTAGTGCACATGTCCCAACACTGGATATTAACAAAACTGCCTGTAAGGTGTTGTTCTAGTGAATGCAGCAATACCAATTGTGTAAATGTAGACCTTGCATTCTGCTGTACTAATGTATATGGTGTCCCAAATTAAGAGTTAGACAGATTAACTCGCTTGAGTAAAAGTCCCAAACTTGAGAAATGAAGGGTGTAAAATAAAGAATGGGGCGATGGAAACACCTGTATTTCTGTTCTCCCTCCATCCAGCTGTGCACATCTTATGGACAGCCATCCACGTTTCAGCTCCTGCATCAAAAACATTATGCAAATGTGGACCTCTGTGGCCAAAATGAATTTTAGTTTTTCAGTAATAATTGTCCAAATCTAAACTACTTTCCACTGGTTCAATATTTTCAAAACAGAGACAAAAAGGGTGTTCAGTAGCAGTGATTTATGCAAATATGTATCAAAACCTAAAAAAAAAAAGAAAAAAAAAAAAGAGGGGAGTTGCGTGGGTTACTCCAGACAGCAAGAATATGATGATCACATACCTGTGTGTCGCCTTGGTAAGAAGCAGAGATCTAGTTCTTTCTTAGTTTCATTGTTCTAGGAGGTCCCACGAGGGTCTTCTGGTACCTTGTGCAGACTGATTTCTGTAAAAGGCTTGTTTTATCTTAGGGGCTGCCCTTAGTTTGATCACAAGGATCGTAAGCACCTCCACCACGCCAAGGTGGCAGCCCATGGGAGGTGACCCCCACCCCCCCACACACCACCCACTTTGGGTAGGTGGTGGGGGGGGGGGGGGGGGGGTTAAGGCTCATTCAGAGTTTAGATTTACGGTGATCACCGCAACGACTGCTCCGACCACCGCAACCACCACTATTCATAGACCACCACCACCTCGCCCCTCCTCTTTCCCTTATTGTTTATGTTCCCCACCCCCTTTTCTCTCTCTACTGCGTACCTGCCTCAATTATAATGCTTTCTAGTGCTTTTATGTATCTTTCCTTTTTACTTGCGTTAAGTTAATAAGTGTTTTTTGCACGGTGGTGTACGGTGCACGGTTGGTTGTCCCTCAGGGTATTCCGATTGGTGACGTGATTGATGACGGAATGTGTTCATTTCTGATTCGCCTGCTCCGCTCACGCACAAGTAGGCTACCTATTTGTGTATAACGCGCAAGTGTTACGCATGAAACTCCATAGAGTTGATCTAGTCTATTTATGTCATTGTCTCTCATTAAATTCCTTCTTTCTTCTCGCGCTATTGTGGGTTTCTTTTATTTTACGTCTCGAGCTGTCAAAAAGAATCCTGCTCCAAACTTCAGGACCAATCAACATTGCCTGGTGGTTCCCAGCCAATGTGATTGGCTTAGCTCAAAAATCAGAGAGGGTGGAAAGAGCGGTGTTTGCGGTGCCGTGGTATGACATCATATGGTAGGCAACGGTGGTCATGGTGGTCGCGGTGATCACCGAAAATCAAACTCTGAATAGGCCTTTAGCCCACCGGACATCGGTAGAAACCTGCAAACTGAACATACTGTAATTGTTAGTATGGGTGGGGAAATCACACACTCGGTAGAAACCTGCAAAGAAAAACACTTGTTAGTTTTAGTTGACACAGGGTTGAATGGCGCTCCAAGCTATCCACCAGACATCCGTAGAAACCTGTAAAGAAAAACACTTGTTATATTAGTTGTCACGGGTCTGAATGGCGCTCCAAGCTATCCACCAGACATCAGTAGAAACCTGCAAAGAAAAACACTTGTTAGTTTTTGTTGTTTCATTGTTTTTAGCCCGCCAGACGCAAGGCCAACTGAATAGTGAAGATTACAATGAGCAGCAGCAGTGCGATGAACTCCGTTGCTAAAACCTGTGAAGAAAAGATTATTAAGACAGGCAAACTGATAGACATTTTTGTTGTTCTTTGGGGGGTGGGGGGAGGTTGTAACATAGAAAAAAGATACTGTTATTTTTAGCTTAGTTTTCTCTCAGGGTTTAATGGCACCTCTGAAGCCAACGCGCCAGACGTCAGTAGAATCCTGCAAACTGAAAATATACACTTTGTTGATTGTAGTGGGTTGGGCTTAAGAGGTTGCTATTAGTGATGCCACGCCCCCTCATTATCAGACTGATTTAATACAAGCCGTGTGCAGCTGGCATTAGGTGGCTGTCTGTCGGTGGGGGTAGCATGAGAGAGCGTCTCTGTTCAAGGTACAGATTATTTCAGATCTTGTTTAATGTTTGCCCGCTTTTCTAATAGTTGTTAATACATATCACCATGTCGTAGGTGCCTGCTGGGCGCTGGTCGGGCTCTGGTACAAACATGTGCGTCCAGGAACTTCTTGCTAAGGTATCGCACATGCCTGTTAGATTATTTTTAAATGTTTGTTTTAATAGCTCACTAAAACGTACCATATTTCGTAGGTGCCGATTGTTCTGTGCTGGCCTTAGTTTCTTAGTTTCAACCACATGTAATGGGCACGTCTGCCCTGTGTTTGTGCCACACTGTGTTCATATGGGTAAGGACGATCCGTACTATTTTAACATTTCTCTCTAAGCATAATTTGCAGATTATTAATTATTCCTCTTTGTGTGGCAGCTCTTAACCTTGTACCCAGGCCATAGTGGGTCGTCTGCCCAGTGTGTGTGTAGGCCTAAAGAGTTCGTTTTATTGAGGTAAAGCAGTTAGTCTGCAACATTATAGCTTAATTTGTTTGGTGACCAACGATTGAAACAAGTTATTAATCATTACCTTTGTTTCTTTGTGGCCGTGTCCAGATCTGGTGTTCATGTTGCTCTGCTGCCCACAGTGTAGACGTGTGTAATGTGTGTGTGCACATAGCAGAGGTAAGGTGGCCCCAATGTGTATTTGTTTCTAATTCACCATGTCTATAATAATGCCATTAATTGTAAGCTTTGATCCTGTTAGGTGACATCTTGGGCTACCTTGCCGCTGCTGTTTTTGTCCTCTTTATTATTTTGTTGATTTGATTTTGTTTTGTATTTTCTGTTTTATTTGTAAACCAACTGAACACTTATAAATCAGACTGACTAGCTACATTTATAAGACAACAGTAGTACCGGGAAGTGCTGGTTGTGTTCTGGATAGGTGGAGGGGGTTCACTGGTGTTGGGTTTTCTTTCAGGGTACTTTGCGGGCTACCAAGCATGTTTCCTTCTGGTGTGCAATTTTACTGGTGTGTTTAACCTTATTTTCTGTTTCGTTTGCAGTGTGCGTGTGACCCAGCTTGGGGGTTTGCTGTGTTTTTGGTGGCGTTGTTCTTTGTCCCTACACTCCCTCACTCCCTACCTTCCTCCCCTTCCAGGACCACCGGCAGGACCCCAGACCGCTACTGGAGCTCATTTTAACCCCTTTGATATATTTGATATCTTGACTGGCTGTATTAAAGTCGATTTTAATTAGCCTTTTGTAATAACCTGAACAGCCTGTTATACGAACTGATTGTGAATAAATTAATTCATTTAAAACTGGAACACACGTCTCTGCCATCTTCCTAGGTTTGCCAACCCGGTGGGCTGGTAGATCTCATTGCTCTCTGTACATCTCTAATTTTAGCTTAACATTCTCAGGTGAAATTCCTGAGTGGCGTAGTCAGGCTACTTATATGGTTCTGGGCCTTAGTGCCCTGGCCACACATGGCGTAGTCGGGCTACTTATATGGTTCCGGGCCTTAGTGCCCTGGCCACAAATGGCGTATGTCGGCAGGACGAACAAACTGTAAAGCAGAGACGTGTCACTCCAGTTTTGTCACTCGGTTGGTTTACATTGTTTTCTGTTTCTTTATACGTGCTTGAGTTTATTTATTTTTAAGGACAAAAACAGCAGCTGGCTTCCATTAAAGGAGGCACCTGCAGACAACCACCTCGTCATGATGAGCAACAAGCAGGAGCTACAGGACCCGAGGATGCAGCCTCGAGCCAACGGGACAGCCACTACAAAGAGCTTGCTTCGGTGCTCATGGTTTCCCCTCCTGCCCCGCAACTCGCCTTCGTTTGCCACTGCAAGTGGAGGCGCACCCCCCTTGTTCGTCCTCGTTGCCCCTGCAAGTACGTGGAGGCCCCCCCTTGTTCGTCCTCATTGCCCCTGCAAGTACGTGGAGGCACCCACCCCCGTTATTGTTGCCCTCGTTTGCCACTGCAAGTGGAGGTACCCCCCCCCCCCCCCCCAAAGAGCTTGCTTCGGTGCTCATGGTTCCCCCTTATTGTTTGCCCTCGTTTGCCACTGCAAGTGGAGGCACCCCCTTTATTGTTTGTCCTCGTTTGCCCCTGCAAGTACGTGGAGGCACCCCCCTTGTTTGTCCTCATTTGCCCCTGCAAGTACGTGGAGGCACCCCCTTATTGTTTGTCCTCGTTTGCCCCTGCAAGTACGTGGAGGTACCCCCCTTATTGTTTGCCCTCGTTTGCCACTGCAAGTGGAGGCAACCCCCCCAAAGAGCTTGCTTCGGTGCTCATGGTTCCCCCTTATTTGCCCTCGTTTGCCACTGCAAGTGGAGGCACCCCCCTTATTGTTTACCTTCGTTTGCCACTGCAAGTGGAGGCACCCCCCTTGTTCGTCCTAGTTGCCCCTGCAAGTACGTGGAGGCACCCCCCCTTGTTCGTCCTAGTTGCCCCTGCAAGTACGTGGAGGCACCCCCTTGTTCGTCCTAGTTGCCCCTGCAAGTACGTGGAGGCACCCCCTTGTTCGTCCTAGTTGCCCCTGCAAGTACGTGGAGGCACCCCCTTGTTCGTCCTAGTTGCCCCTGCAAGTACGTGGAGGCACCCCCTTGTTCGTCCTTGTTGCCCCTGCAAGTATGTGGATGCACCCCTTATTGTTTGCCCTCGAATGCCACTGCAAGTGGAGGCACCCCCCCCCCTTTGTTTAACCTTCGTTTGCCACTGTAAGCGGAGGCACAGGAGTTCTGTACTGTGGGCACGTCTGCCCTAAACTCTTGGGTCCCTGTGTATGGTATTATGAAAAATGTTTAGGCCATGGAAGTGACTTTTTAATGTATCGCTGGGACATCGATAAGAAGCAGGGGGTAGATTGTAGTGGGTTGGGCTTAAGAGGTTGCTATTAGTGATGCCACGCCCCCTCATTATCAGACTGATTTAATACAAGCCGTGTGCAGCTGGCATTAGGTGGCTGTCTGTCGGTGGGGGTAGCATGAGAGAGCGTCTCTGTTCAAGGTACAGATTATTTCAGATCTTGTTTAATGTTTGCCCGCTTTTCTAATAGTTGTTAATACATATCACCATGTCGTAGGTGCCTGCTGGGCGCTGGTCGGGCTCTGGTACAAACATGTGCGTCCAGGAACTTCTTGCTAAGGTATCGCACATGCCTGTTAGATTATTTTTAAATGTTTGTTTTAATAGCTCACTAAAACGTACCATATTTCGTAGGTGCCGATTGTTCTGTGCTGGCCTTAGTTTCTTAGTTTCAACCACATGTAATGGGCACGTCTGCCCTGTGTTTGTGCCACACTGTGTTCATATGGGTAAGGACGATCCGTACTATTTTAACATTTCTCTCTAAGCATAATTTGCAGATTATTAATTATTCCTCTTTGTGTGGCAGCTCTTAACCTTGTACCCAGGCCATAGTGGGTCGTCTGCCCAGTGTGTGTGTAGGCCTAAAGAGTTCGTTTTATTGAGGTAAAGCAGTTAGTCTGCAACATTATAGCTTAATTTGTTTGGTGACCAACGATTGAAACAAGTTATTAATCATTACCTTTGTTTCTTTGTGGCCGTGTCCAGATCTGGTGTTCATGTTGCTCTGCTGCCCACAGTGTAGACGTGTGTAATGTGTGTGTGCACATAGCAGAGGTAAGGTGGCCCCAATGTGTATTTGTTTCTAATTCACCATGTCTATAATAATGCCATTAATTGTAAGCTTTGATCCTGTTAGGTGACATCTTGGGCTACCTTGCCGCTGCTGTTTTTGTCCTCTTTATTATTTTGTTGATTTGATTTTGTTTTGTATTTTCTGTTTTATTTGTAAACCAACTGAACACTTATAAATCAGACTGACTAGCTACATTTATAAGACAACAGTAGTACCGGGAAGTGCTGGTTGTGTTCTGGATAGGTGGAGGGGGTTCACTGGTGTTGGGTTTTCTTTCAGGGTACTTTGCGGGCTACCAAGCATGTTTCCTTCTGGTGTGCAATTTTACTGGTGTGTTTAACCTTATTTTCTGTTTCGTTTGCAGTGTGCGTGTGACCCAGCTTGGGGGTTTGCTGTGTTTTTGGTGGCGTTGTTCTTTGTCCCTACACTCCCTCACTCCCTACCTTCCTCCCCTTCCAGGACCACCGGCAGGACCCCAGACCGCTACTGGAGCTCATTTTAACCCCTTTGATATATTTGATATCTTGACTGGCTGTATTAAAGTCGATTTTAATTAGCCTTTTGTAATAACCTGAACAGCCTGTTATACGAACTGATTGTGAATAAATTAATTCATTTAAAACTGGAACACACGTCTCTGCCATCTTCCTAGGTTTGCCAACCCGGTGGGCTGGTAGATCTCATTGCTCTCTGTACATCTCTAATTTTAGCTTAACATTCTCAGGTGAAATTCCTGAGTGGCGTAGTCAGGCTACTTATATGGTTCTGGGCCTTAGTGCCCTGGCCACATACACTTTGTTAATATTAGTAACACACAAGACTATATAAACATATGAACACAATGATATTTATATTTACTACTTATCTTATATATTAGTGATATTTAATAAAACAATAAAAATGGTTGTGTCACCACAGACACAGGCAGTCCTTGGCAGCTGCCCTACGAGTCGTAGTCGCTCAGAAAAGAGAAAAGGTCTGATACGTACCGGACGAGGCCCTCCGTCTGGGGCACCATGGTCTCTTCTAGGGGGGAAGAGACAGGCATGGTGTAGGCAGGGACCTCCTTCCTCTGCAGCAGGACGGGGGTACTGCTGCGACCTCTGGCTGCACCAGGTGGATCTCTGCTCCTCTCCTTGGGCCATGCTTTACCAAAGCACTGACCCATGGTGGGATCTGAGAGAGAGAGAGAGAGAGAGAGAGAGAGAGAGAGAGAGAGAGAGAGAGAGAGAGAGAGAGAGAGAGACAGAGAGAGAGACAGAGAGAGAGACAGAGAGAGAGAGAGAGAGAGAGAGAGAGAGAGACAGAGAGAGAGAGAGAGAGAGAGAGAGAGAGAGAGGCAGAGAGACGAAGGCAGAGAGATAGAAAGAGAGAGAGATCTGACACACCTGTGAAGGGCAAAGAGAGAGAGAGATCCAAATTACATTTACAATACATGCACAAAATCGACTGTACATATGCCAATTAACCCCAAACCGTGTGTTACATTACAAGCCTTTAGGAACGCTTTGGAACGTTTAAAATGAATCACAAGTTCACAACTAATGTTCCACAGTTATGTTTTTACAATTGAAAGGTGCAAGTAAGTTGCATCAAGCAACGGTGAGAAGAGCTTCAGCCAGAGTTTGTAGCTTCCACTAAAACATATTGGAAGTAACTTACCGTTAGTACAGATGAAGCCTCCTGTAGCCAAGAAAGACACGTATTCCACACAGAGATGACAATTTGCTGTTAAAAGCTGAAAAGTGATGCTGCTGTGAAGCTGGAAGGTAGAATGCGTCTAGCTCAACTGGGATCTGGATGCATTCTGACGAGATGATTCTCGTGGAGTTCATAATATACCTGTAGGGTCCTGTTCTGTCAGTGGCCCCGCCCCCTCGTCGCTGATTGGTCAGTGGGCTGGCACCGGCCTGTGATTGGTCAGCTTGAATGTCAATCGAAGGAACGTAAACTAGATTGAACTAGAGTGAACCAACCAGCGCCATCTGGTGGATTTACCAGGCCCACTGTAAACGGTTAACTGTTACGCTGCCTATAATCCCGCGAGATTCGAAACGGGATTTCATCGTCTTCAAACGAGATTCAAAATGGCGGCGTAACAAACTGATATAGAAGCTCCTCCTTGTGTTTATTACTATGGTTTAGTATGGTTAGTTAATACAAGTTCTAATCCAACCAATTGGGCAAAATAATACATCATCCAAATGTGACCTACATAGTAATACTTTTGTAAATACTATCAAGATCATAGTTTAAATGTTCAGGGAAATCCAGCAGGTGCATAGAGTTATATTGTATAGAAGGCTGTGGACTTGAAAACCACTGCTCTAGCGCATTCTAGTGCATTTTGGATTCTGGCAGTTGGCAACATTGTATAAGACACACCTATGGCTCTGAAAGAATGAATGAATGAATGATTTTTTTTATTGACAGAGATGAGAGTTACAGTACAAGTCAAGTACACACTGCAACAAAACTGATAATAGCTTGGCGAATTACAGTACAATTCAAGTACAACTGCATCAAATCTGACAGAGCTGATTGGACACACTAGTTAAGCATACACTTGTTTACAATAGTGGCCAACTTGTTCATTTCATTAAGGCATTCAAATACATACAAAACTACTTCGGTGAAGTCAGAAGCAGCAAATCATGGAGGTAAAATCATAGTAGAGGTAAAAAGGGAAAAAGAGAAATGTACAAAGAGGAGAGGGGGGTGGGTGGAGGGATTATATATACAATTTTGTTTTACAGAGGCCAGTTTCGAATTGCAGCCATGTGTAGGTGCCCCTTGAGAGCGGTTTTGAAGGAGTCAATCGATTCACAAGTCTTAATGACTGTTGCTAGGGCGTTCCACATTTTGGTTGCATATGGGCGGAAGGAATTAAGCCCCTTGTTTGTGCCAAATCTGGGTTGAACATGGTTAGTGGCACTCCCTCTGGTGTTGTGGGAGTGAACCTCATTGACATTTAGGAAGTATTTGGACAGGTACATGGGTATTTTAGTAGAGTATCGTATCTTGTGGACCAGACCCATTGCAAGATGTTGAACTCTGTCGTCAACCCTAAGCCAACCCAGACTGTCAAAGTGGGCAGGGGTGAGGTGGGTTCGGAGCGTGAGGCCAAGTAACAGCCTGACCAGTTTGTTTTGTGAGGTCTGTAGCCTTGTTTTCAAGGTCTTCAAGGTGCTGTGGTACCAAGAGGTGCAGGCAGCATAGTCAAAGAAACCTTGTACCAGGGCTCCAGTTATGGTCAACCTGCTGCTCCGAGTCGTCGACTCGTCGACTCGCAAATGCCGTTCACTAGATGGGGTCAGTCCAGTGGTCTTCAACCTTTTTGACACCAGGGACCAATGTTTATTCAGCATTTGACCACGGAACCGGACCACTATTTGATTTTAGCCCCACAGACCCAAAACTAAAGATTTCGTTTTTGTCCACAATACCAGGTCCAGGCTGGATTTCAGAAACAAAACAGTCAAACATACTGTAGATCAAAATGACCATTTTCTTCTACATTCTCTAGTTGTGTAGACTTGTGCTAATGCACATGATGAATATTTTAACTCTTGAGAGTGTAAAAATGAAACCAAATCGACTGCAAGAGTCCATTTGTCCATGAAGCATTCCACTTGTTTACGCTGTACAACAGGCTCCACCCACTTCAATTAATCAAACGTAGTATAGACCTGCGCAGTGACTTCACCGCGCCGGTTCCAGAAGTGTTTTCCCCATTCATTTTTCTCATAGACTTTTCAAAAGTATAATTTATGTAAAGACGATTACAACGCGGACAACTCGGGTCGTGACAAAGCATGACAACACACACAATCTTTTGGGATGATCAAATAATTTCTAAGATGAAAAATGAAACAAAAAATGTTGTATCCTGCCGTTTTCTACTACTTGCTAATTAGATGATGATATTGTGTGTGTCATCATGATTTGTCACAACCCGAGTTGGCTTTGTCCATGGAGAAGCGTATAAATTATTTTCAAAAAAAGTCTATGAGACAAATGAATGGGGAAAACACTTCCGGAAACAAGTCATGAGTTAATCATTTGTTCATTGTGTAATGAAATCGCACCACTGTATTTATAACAAACTCTAAGTGAAAGTGTACAAAACAAATTGAATGTGGGGGGATGGGCAGCCAGGCAGAATGGATTCTTTTAACGTAACAATTTGAATTCACAAGCATAAATAAAGACGGAGTAGGATTATATTTTCGGTGACTAGAATTTTTATTTGGTATCACCAGACACTATAGTCTCCAACCATTCAATTAAAAAAAAATAATAATTACAATACACAATTTATAATAATTCACTTTACACTCATGTCACTGCAAGACCTTGAAGAAACAGGATGGTGTTGTAGGCTATATAATAATTTCAATTATGGTTTAGGAGTGTTTAAATTTGTACTTGTGAACGTATTGTTCTGTAAATGTGGAACCCGGTGGGTCTTTGTCTCTACTATCATTATGAGCTATTATCACGTAGGGCATTAACCAAACACGTTTTTTGCTAGTCGAATCGACTACTTTGGTAGTCGAATAATTGTCGACTAGTCTATAGTGATATATATTTGTTTTTTAGCTAATAAAATGTGTGATTCTGGACTTCCCATTGAAACAGTGCATGCCTGTTACACTACTGTAACTCAGTTACATTATGACATGAAAAATAAGCAATCAACCAACAATCACTGCCAACACCACAGCACACATCCACAATGCCTGCTGCAGAAAATTGAAAAATATATATCAAAAATTATTATTACCGAATAACGACTAATGAATTAATAGTGTCGAATAGTGTTTTGTCGAATAATCGACTAGTCGAATATTTAGTTAATGCCCTATAATATCACGTATCAGTAAGTCTTAAACAGGCCAGACACTATGTACTCGGAGGCATCTCCATCTATGAGGCCTGTTCCATTACTGTGAACGAACCAGCAGGGGATATTTACTCCATTCTTCACGTCATTCCTATAGTCCTTCTGCCAGCCTCTGTGGACCAATGAGAAAGAGACAGACAGTATATTATATTAATTTGCATAAAAACAAACTGAACACACATGCTTTTTCACAGCCAGTGATCGGAAAGTACTCTGCTGAATGCATTTAACAGCTAGTGAAATGATCAGTACTGCGATGTGGAAATAGTTTACAAAATGTGCCACTAAATGCAGAATGTCTAATTTCACAACGTTCTGCAATTTTCTAAAAGTTTTTGAAAATAGCAGATCTATAAGCTCATAATGTGTGCCATCACGACACATTGTGAGCTTGAGTATCGCCTCTTTCAAATGAAGTCGTACTGTATGTACCGTATGTTTCGCAATACTTTTGAAATAATTATCGCAGAGGGAACGTCTAATATTTTTCTCGGAGGTAGCGTAACAGATGTAAAAGTACTGGAAATCGGAAAACACTACATTAACCCTTTGTGTCCTGAGCGCGTTTTGGTGTTTTATCTGTTGAAAAATAGCAGATCAACAAGCTCATGTCGCGCCACCGAGTGGCGCGACATGAGCTTGTTGTTCTGCTATTTTTGAAAAAATGTGAAAATGTGCTGCAAATCTCTGAATATGTTATTTTGGAAGCAAACATTTTTAACTCAATTTTTTGCATCTGGGGGATCCCTAGAACAACAGGTTTTCAGATGTGGGTCTGCAGCCAAATATGGATAATTCTGGTGGTCCTTGGCTTGGCCTTGGACACAGGAACACAGATTTTTCAGAAAAACTGGAATCTAGTGTCAGAGACTATAGAATCTAGTGTCAAAAACTCGATTCTAGCGTCAGAAACTAAATTCTTGTGTCAAAAGTAGATCCTATCATCAGAAACTATAATTTAGTGTCAATAACTAGAATCTAGTGTTGGAAACTACTGTAGAATCTAGTGTCAAAAGCTAGAATGTTGCTGCAGCTATAATCTGGTGTCAGGAACTACAATGGGCTAAAAGAATTTCACTGCTGGCATCGCTCAAAAAACACCTCAATATGGTACTGAACATCCACACTGATCCATCCAGCCTATAGACCTGCGCAGTGACGTCACCAGCTCTGTTCCACTAGTGGATTCCTCATTCATTTTCCTCATAGACTTTTCAGTGACGTCACCAGCCCTGTTCCACTAGTGGATTCCTCATTCATTTTCCTCATAGACTTTTCAGTGACGTCACCAGCCCTGTTCCACTAGTGGATTCCTCATTCATTTTCCTCATAGACTTTTCAGTGACGTCACCAGCCCTGTTCCACTAGTGGATTCCTCATTCACTTTCCTCATAGACTTTTCAGTGACGTCACCAGCCCTGTTCCACTAGTGGATTCCTCATTCACTTTCCTCATAGACTTTTCAGTGACGTCACCAGCCCTGTTCCACTAGTGGATTCCTCATTCACTTTCCTCATAGACTTTTCAGTGACGTCACCAGCCCTGTTCCACTAGTGGATTCCTCATTCACTTTCCTCATAGACTTTTCAGTGACGTCACCAGCCCTGTTCCACTAGTGGATTCCTCATTCACTTTCCTCATAGACTTTTCAGTGACGTCACCAGCCCTGTTCCACTAGTGGATTCCTCATTCATTTTCCTCATAGACTTTTCAGTGACGTCACCAGCCCTGTTCCACTAGTGGATTCCTCATTCATTTTCCTCATAGACTTTTCAGTGACGTCACCAGCCCTGTTCCACTAGTGGATTCCTCATTCATTTTCCTCATAGACTTTTCAGTGACGTCACCAGCCCTGTTCCACTAGTGGATTCCTCATTCATTTTCCTCATAGACTTTTCAGTGACGTCACCAGCCCTGTTCCACTAGTGGATTCCTCATTCATTTTCCTCATAGACTTTTCAGTGACGTCACCAGCCCTGCTCCACTAGTGGATTCCTCATTCATTTTCCTCATAGACTTTTCAGTGACGTCACCAGCCCTGTTCCACTAGTGGATTCCTCATTCATTTTCCTCATAGACTTTTCAGTGACGTCACCAGCCCTGTTCCACTAGTGGATTCCTCATTCATTTTCCTCATAGACTTTTCAGTGACGTCACCAGCCCTGTTCCACTAGTGGATTCCTCATTCATTTTCCTCATAGACTTTTCAGTGACGTCACCAGCCCTGTTCCACTAGTGGATTCCTCATTCATTTTCCTCACAGACTTTTCGAAAATGCTTAATAAAAACTCGATTGCGCCGCGGCCAAAGCCAACTCGGGTCGTAACAAATCATGACAACAAACACAATATCGCCATATAATATATAATTAGGAAGAAGTAGAAAACGGCATGATACAAGACTTTTTGTTTCGTTTTTCATCTTAGAAATTATTTTATTGTCCCAAAAGTTTGTGTGTGTCATCATGATTCGTCGCGACTCGAGTTGGCTTTGTCCGCGGCGTAATCGTCTTGATATCAATTATTTTCGAAAAGTCTATGAGAAAAATGAATGGGGAACACTGCAAAAAACTCTGAACTAAGCAAGTCTTCTAATCTTGAATTTAGACTTTAAGTATGATTGCTCTTGTTTTAAGAAGGAAACCAAGAGCAAGTTTTATAAGATTATCAACCTTGTTTTTAGAAGAATTCTTACCAAGTAAAATTCGCTTACCCCACGGACGATTATTTTGCTTGTTTGTAGTACTATTACACTCAAATATATATATATATATATATATATATATATATATATATATATATATATATATATATATATATATATATATATATATATATATATATATATATATATATATATATATATATATATATATATAATTTCTTATATGTAGGACAGCATTTTTTGCAGTGAATCCGCTAGTGGAACAGGGGCGGTGACATCTCTGCGCATCTCTATAGTTGTGTGTACTGTACCTGGTCACAGTGAGCTCCTGTCCCTTCACATACTGTATGTGTATGTACTGTATATGTGAGTGATGCTGGTGTACCTGGTCACAGTGAGTTCCTGTCCCTTCACATACATGGTGGCGTCAGGTTTCTCAGGAACCTCTCCTGGACGCAACGCTCCAACCTCAAACTCAACACCATGGTAAAACTGACCTGGAGAAGACATGGTGGTTGGTTGGTTGGTTGGTTGGTTGAATGAATGAATGAATGAAAGTTGCAGTTGAAATGAGAGTTACAGTACAAGTCAAGTACACACTGCAACAAAACCTATTCTAGTATACTCTATGAACAAAACCGATAATAGCTTGGAGAATTACCGGTACAGTACAATTCAAGTGCAACTATAGCAAATCTGAGAAAGCTGATTGGACACACTAGTTAAGAATACACTTGTTTACAATAGTGGCCAACTTGTTCATTTCATTAGGACATTCAAATACGATAAGATAATTACTTCAGTAAAGTCAGAAGCAGCAAATCATGGAGATAAAATCATAGTGGAGGTAAAAAGGGAAAGAGAAATGCACAAAGAGGAGAGGGGGGTGAGTGGGGGGATTATATATCCATTTTTTGTTTTATAGAGGCCATTTTCAAATTGCAGCCATCTGTAGGTGCCCTTTGAGAGCGGTTTTGAAGGAGTCAAGGTATTCAGTATTCAGGTATTCAAGTCTTAATAACTGTTGGTAGGGCGTTCCACATTTTAATTGCATGAGTGGAAGTAATTAAGCCCCTTGTTTGTGCCAAATCTGGGTTGAACAGGGTTAGTAGCACTCTCTCTGGAGTTGTGGGAGTGGACCTCATTGACATTAAGGAAGTATTTGGACGGGTACATGGGCATTTTGGTAGAGTATCGAATCTTATGGCCTAGTCCCATTGTGGGATGTTGTATTCTGTCATCAACCCCAAGCCAACCGAGACTGTCAAAGTGAGATTGAATGATTGAATACTAAGAGTTTTCAAAAAAAGATAGTCAGGAACCAAAGGGACCTGTACCTAGCAGGCCGTGCACCAACGGGGAGAGCAGATGGCTGTCCAGGGTGTAGAAGCCCAGGTAGTTCTGGTGGTATGGGTGGCTCTTCCAGACCCGGTGCAGCAGGACCACGAACGTCACGGAATCCTTCAGACTGACCATCAGGCTGTGGTCTTTGGTCAGCAGAAGATCCATGCTGGAGGAGGTGGAAAGGAGATGGCATGGAGGGGCAGAGAGAAGAGAGGGGACAGTAGAAGATGAGGAGACAAAGGTGGAGAGACCAGGAATTGTAAAACAATTACAAAATGCAATTAGTGGTGCCACAACTACAATTGTGGCACCACTAAACCAGCAGCATTTCATCATTCAAAACAGAAAACTCTCTGAGTCAGACCTTTAGCTTTATGCATGCTGCGTGTCTGTTGCAACTTCAACAACAAATTATGTTATTATGTTGTTTCGATGCTTACTTGCCTAACATAAGTCCTGTACAAGATATAAATCTTGTAGGTCACAGAACTAAAGAATTTAAATGAAAATGGTAAGGGGGCGGCTGCATCGCCCGTGGCACTGTAGCCTCTCTCTTCGCCTGCTCTCCCAATTGGGAAATGTTACTGTACATCCGGGCCTGAGTCTTCCTCCTCATTCTGTATAGAATTTGTAGGTTGTCAAGTACATTTTTTATATCCCTTGATAATGATACTACGATTTATTTTGATATCAGAAAGACTGACTGACGTTATCTGATGTTTTCTCATATCGCACTATTACTAAACATGGGTGATGTCACTAAGTATCATGAAGACACTGAAAGACACAGACACCTCTGACATCAGCAACATTATGAATATTGCGAAGACACAATTTTCCGGGTGAAAATCAGTCATGTTCTAGTGTTTAAGGGTTAATCAAATCAGAAGGTGAAGTGAATTGTCCAACCCCTATTTAGTATCGTTGCCTCCATTGGTGTCACTGAGTGAGAAGGTACTCTCAAAAGCATTGAACTTACTTGGGTTCATTGAGAGCAGCGGTGTCAGACCACAGAAACGTGACACTTTTGCCTTGTTGTGACACAGAGATGTCTTTGGTGGTCACCTCCAGCCTCACTCCGAGGGTCTTGTGAACGATGCCGAAACGTCCAAAGTAGGTGTTGATTTTACCGTCGGGGGCAACCTTCTTATCTCCAATAGTCTGACCGTTGACCAAAACACCTAATGGAAGCAAAAAAAAAAATAAAAATTAAATCTTCCCCTGAAATAAAAACTTTTAACACATACAATATACAGTACAAACAGTGAAAATGGTACCATTTTTGGTTACAGGCCTTTTATTAGGCAAGTAAAGCATCAATAATAACATCAGTTGTTGTTGAAGTTGCAACAGACACGCAGCATGCATAAAGCTAAAGGTCTGACTCAGAGTTTTCTGTTTTCAATGATGAAATGCTGTTGGTTTAGTGGTGACACAGCTGCAGTTAGTTAGTAGCAGTAGTAGCGTTTTAAATCATTTTAAATATAAGCACTTTAATTTGAAATATCTTGGGTTGTTTTGCATGCCATCATGTTTGGTGGGGCATTTAGGGGGGCATTGCCCCGGCCATGCCCATGCCTAGATCCGCCCCTGCTTAAGAATGGGTTCTAATCACCAGTGGTTGTGTCTCTGACCAGGTTGTAGATGGTTCCTGGTGTGTCGTTGATGTTGAAGCACAGTGCATCGTCTCTCTGTGGAATCTCGATTATGAAATGAGGATCTCCATCCACTGAAAGGACAACATCAAGGAAGGGTGAATAGTAGGGGTGTGCTGAAATATCGATATATCGATATATCGCAATACTTCCTCCCGCAATAAATAATCGATATGCCGTCGGCAGATATCGATAAATCTGTGAGGGAAAAAAACGCGACGCGGAGCGTCCGTAATGGGGATAAATTCGGGAGGATTGCACTGAACAGAGCACTGAACGCTCCCTCTTCACAATCACCATCACCACACACAAACACACGCAGCATACAGGAGAGAGGAAAAAAAGAGTTATGTTGCAGCGTCCACGCCACGGACCGCCACACACTCTCTCTCTCTCTCTTTCTCTCTCTCTCCCCGCCGTCCCCCCCCCCCCCCCCCCCCCCCCCCACACACACACACACACACACACACACAGTTGTAATTTGAGCAGCGTAGCAGCAGCGCTTCTCTTCACACACAGTGAAAGATAGACGGAGAGTCTCAAATCTGCTCTTAACAAGAGCAGATTTGGAACATGCTTAACAGCATGTTCCATTCACCGCGGCATTCGCATATTGATTGATCACCTAGGCTACCTTACGTTGTGATATCCACTGTATTTGTTATGTGTAGCTGTTAAAAGTAATTCCGTCAGAAAAGTGAAAGTCCCACACTCCAAACGAAAAGGCAACAAATACTCCATGACTTTAGATGGCTTTGTAGGAACTCTTCTCTTGGAATAATTGTAATATCCTCATGGCAAAAGCAGAGAGTCTTCTTGTAAACTAAACTTTAGTCTAACATTGTCTCTCCATGCTTCTGCAGTGCATAGGCTACTGCCTGCACACAGCACGCTGTATAGGGTATTTTTTCCCCTTGAAAATAATTATCAGGCAATATACTTTTTTCTTCTGTAAATATTGAAAATGAAGAAGCCAGGTCAACTGGAATGTGGCTGATTAGGGATTTCCTTTTATTCTTCAGGTATATCTAGTGATTTTTACTGTTTTTATATATGTTTTTTTTTTATATTCCTCCCTATAGTGTAATGACTTACAGGGTTAAAATTACCATGAGCACCTGCTACTACTGAGGAATTGGCTTTAACACATGAGCTGATTAGATTTCATTGACACAAATGACACAAAATATGAGTTATGAATTATGATCAGTTTGAAAAATAGAAATATAAGCTTTAGCTGCTTATAAGAAGTAAAATAAAAAGTTAGGTATCAGAATAAAATAGACAAAAGTTGAGGATGCACTTTAGTAATTTCTGTTTTTGCCTTTTATTTATATATTTATTTTTGCAATTACAGGTATCGTGATATATCATTGATGAATTTCAGGCAATATATCGCAAATATCGCAATATATTGAATATCGTGATATATTCGTTATCGAGGCCCTAATATTGTGATATGTATCGTATCGTGAGGTACCCATATCGTCCCAGCCCTAGTGAACAGGAAGGTCCCACCTTTGGGTGACAAGATGCCCCTGCAGTAGATGAAGCTTAGCTACATGTTCAAAGCACATGGGGTGTTTACCTAAGTACGTAGGAGGAGGTGGAGCTGAATTCAGAAGATATGATGCTGTTGATACACCTGGTTAAACACAACATGACATGACAGTGCCATGATTAAAACAATGCATACATGGAGAGCAGAACCATATTATTCTTATGTTGCTTGTAAAAACAGAATGCTTTACTTAGCCTCTCTGCCCTTTGTCGTTGCTCTGTAGAAAAAGAAAGATTGGATATCCTTTTAGGCGAAAAGCTGACAACATTGCATGGATTCAACAGAGTTCACTCCCAAAAAGTTCAGATTTTCTATCAGTAAAACGCCCCGTGAGGTGGCTTAAGCCGTGACTTCATGGGACAGCCATAGTGTGTGCTAGTCCCCACTTAACATTTTGACTGCCATTCACAAGTTGCCCAAGGTCTGTTTTCATCGTTTAGTCCACGTTTTTAATGCGCATTAAATCGTACGTGCAATCTACAATACATATGTACTTGTATATATATTAAAAATAACAGTGATTGTAACTATTAGTGCAATTATTATAGTCTATTTATTATGGTAATAGCGGTAGTGGCAATATTGCTGGATGTGTAATAGTTGTATGAATATATTCATTTTTTATTTTTATTTGTCTCTTCTCTTCTTTCTTTTTTTTTTTCTCTTAGGTCTTTTTTTTTATTCTTTTTCATTGTAGACTAGAAGACTTGTGTGATTTCTAGATTTCTTTAATTCTGTATATGTAATAGGGTGGGCAATATAAGCTATGGCTTCAGCCCAAACCCTTTTGGTCAGATGTAAATTACATAGGCAAATGTTGATGCCTAAATGAAATGCTGTTATTCTCTCTGCTTTATTTTTATATTCTTTTGACCAAATAAACTAAACTAACTAACTAACTAACTAACTAACTACAAGACATGGATTTGAGGTGCGTATTGATGTCACCACTTGAAAGGTGTGTCGAGGAATACAAGTGGATTGTGGTTTTCACTTTGGACAATAAGCCATGAAAACCATTTTCAGGGGCGCAAAACACTTTGGCGTAGGCAGCCTCAGTATGGTGGAATATAGTAATACAACACAGTGACGTTATTGGAAAATCTCCTGTGACGTCACAGGGGTTGACACTAAGGTCTCTGAGGCACTTGCCCATCGGGCAAGTGCAAGTCAGGTTCTACTTGCCCTCAGGTCATGGTCACTTGCCCCCCAGGTTCCAGGTGGTCCCCAGTTAAGTTGGTCAACCAGATGTAACTCTTGAGAGTGTAAAAATGAAACCAAATGGACCCTTGCGGGTCCATTTGGTTTCATTTTTACACTCTCAAGAGTTAAAATTAATCATCTTAATTAGCCAAGGTCTACACTGTAGAAGATTAATGGTCATTTTGATGTGTCAATTTGCCTGTTTTGTTTCCCAAATCCAGCCTGGAATTGTGGATAGCTAGAAAGCAGGGAAAGACACAGAGGCAGAGTGCAATGACTACCTTCAAGACAAATTCATCTTGTGTTGTGTTATAGTGCACTAAGTTGCACACTTGCCCGATCGGGCAACCAGGTAGCAGTCTTCACTTGCCCCACCATTTTTTTACTTGCCCCGGGCAAGCGGGCAAGTGTTAGTGTCAACCCCTGCGCCATACCTATGACAGGCACAGTAAAATGGCGCCCCTCAAGGGATAACATTCTGAACTATTTTTAAACTAAAGAACATAGTTTCTAGTTATAGAGTACAAGTATAATGTAGCCTGGGATCCCCCACTCATGGCGCCCCAGGCAACTGCCTAGTTGAGTTGGACGGCCAATACTTGGGGTGAACTCCGTGTCACACTATGAGCTTGTAGATCTGGTGTTTTTCAATAATAGTTTATTACAGTGTATCATACGCTGTCGTCTTCCTATCCCATGGTCCGTACCCAGTGTTGGGACATGTGCACTACATAACTTAATATATTACATAATACAGTATATTACCAAAATGCAGTAACTTGTAATATAAATATATTACTAAACAAAAACAATCTAGTATATTATACTTTTCTTTCTGCATTACTGCATTACTTTCAATATTACTTCCTGCCAATCTGTCTCGTTGCAAGTGTTCTTGTGAAATTATCTTGACAACTGCAGAAGTTAAATAATTACTTATTTTCTATAATTTGTCATCAACTTGAATGAATTCAAGGAACGTTTAACTCCTGTGTTAAGGAGTGACGTTTTTTCAAGTTGATTTCAAATGGATTTGACCAGAAAGCCAAGCTTTATTGTACGCATGCCACTGGCCTACACAATATTTGATTAATAGTGATACTAAATATTTAATTATATATTTTGTAAAAAGTAATATGTAATAGTAATATTAATATATTACACTTGCTCAGACAGTAATATTGTAATATAATATATTGCTTTAAAATGATGGTAATAATTAATAAGTAATATATTAACAAGGTAAATTAATATTCCCAACACTGTCGTACCTTCAGTCAGTTTGTCAGCGATGAGAGAACCGGTCTCTCCGTCTTCAGAGTGAGGCTTGGTCACCACCATGGAGGTCAGAGGAGTGACAAAGTTGTACTGCAGGGACATCTCCAGAGCCTTGGCCGTGGCGTTGCTTTTGTCCGTCGCGCTGCCGGTCTTACTGAAGGAAAAACGAAATTGAGACAAAACATGTGATGGTTACGGTTGGTTCAAGTAAGTAAGTAGCCTTGCCAGGCCATGATGTCAGGAGGCCCAGCTGAGCCATTGAGGCCCATATAGGTCAGGAGCCTATCTCCTGTTTCTGTAGCGTGAGGCAGCTTGATGTACAAGTACACCCCCTGGACATGACGCTAGTATATCGCAGGGACTTACCCCCAATCCATCCCTTGATGCTGAGTGCCAAGCAGGGAGGCATTGGGTCCCATTTTTAGAGTCTTTGGTATGACCCGGCCGGGAATGGAACCCCAACCCAGTCTCAGGGCGGACACTCTAACCACAAGGCCACTGAGCTGGTAAAAGTGCTTACAGCACCCGGTACTTCCAGGCGGTCTCCCATCCAAGTACTAACCGGGCCCTACCCCGCTTAGCTTCCGAGATCGGACGAGATCGGGCGTGTTCAGGGTGGTATGGCCGTAAGCTATGGCTGGTTCAAACAGGATCTAATGTAATGGGCACTTTGGGCCAGGGCCGGATTTAGCCAGCCCTATTGGGTGGGCTGGAAGAATGGCAGGGTGGGAAATCCAAAGTTTTACATATGAAGCAGTGGTTATCAATCGTTTGGACACCAGGGCCCGTTATTTAAGGACATTATTTTAGACCCACAGACCCCAAAAACTAAAGATTTATTTTGCTTTTCTCCACAATACCAGGCTGTGTTTGGGAAACAAAACAGTCAAACATACAGATCAAAATGACCATTAATCTTCTACATTCTCTAGTTGTGTAGACTTCAACTGCTTTGGGCACATGGCCAGTGAGTAGTAAGTTAGTACTAGTAAGTGTTTTTGTTTTTTAGCGCCACAGACATTTCCTCCACTATTCTGACTGGATAAAATGCAGACTAAAACGAAATAGTGCTTTATTGTTGGTGAGATATTTTGCACTTAGCCTTGCCACATTCTAAGAAACGTAATAGCCTCAAAGTCCCGAAGGGGGACTTCCCATATAAGTTGGACATCCTGGCCACCACCTGGCCGGATAAAACTGAGCTAAAGATTAGCGAACTAACGTGGCCATTTATAAGCTGGGAACAATGCTTGATGGGATTGGAGCAGACCTCTGCTCCAGCAGCTGTTGGATGGTGATGTAGGCCCACATGCGCTCTGTGAAGTCCCCAAAGATGTAGTCCTTCTCTGGGTAGAGAACGCTCCAATCCAGGGAGCTGGCCATGCCCTCTATCTGGAAGTCTTCCTCAGACTGTGGAGAGAGGAGAGAGGGAAGCCGAAAAATGGTGATTTTTTTTCCCACTAAATCCTTGTGATATCTATAGTCGACTTAAAGTAGAATTAATCTAAAAGTTTTCGGATGACTAAAATATAAAAAAATGTTTTGAAAAGAATGATACGATGGGGTTCATTAATAATAACTTCTTCAAAACTGAATTACAACTGGACATTGACTTGGGCATCCAGCGATGCCATAAGATCCCTTGTTTAACCCTTTGTGTACTGAACGCATTTTGGTGTTTTAGCTATTGAAAAATAGCAGATCAACAAGCTCATATCGCGCCACCGAGTGGCGCGATATGAGCTTGTTGTTCTGCTATTTTTGAAAAATTGTGAAAATGTGGTGCAAATCTTTGAATACATTATTTCGGAAGCAAACATTTTTAACTCAAATCTTTGCTTCTGGGGGATCCCCTAGAACAACATGTTTTTAGATGAGGTTCTGCAGCTAAATAATAGATATGTCTGGGGTCCTTCCTATGAAATATGTTTAAAAAAAAAAAAAAAAACACGGACGCCACACCTCACTCAATCGTCATGTGCTTTTTGGAGTTGGTTTGCAGCACAGCTTGGCAGAAAAAGACTGTAGTGCTGAATGGAAAAAGTGTATTCTTCGATAATGATTATCCTCAAGAGATATAGAAGAGATTTGCTTCGGCTTCGGTTCAACTTGTGAAAAATAAAATATTAAAATGTATTCTGAAGGTCTGACTAATACTAAATCAAAAAAATGGGCTGTCAAAAATAAATCAACACGTGCCAACCAGGGCAGATTTCTACTGTCCTTACTGCATCCAGGATCCAGCCAGGATGGGAGTTATAGGACCAACCAGTACAAAGACTAACCAGTAGGGGTCAGCAATTACCAGATTACACAAGCAGCAGTGAAATCAGGAAAGTCATAGTCATGGTCTTTCAATGCCATTGGTCATCAGGGGTTGACACTAAGGTCTCCGAGGCACTTGCCCATCGGGTGCAAGTCAGGTTCTACTTGCCCTCAGGTCATGGTCACTTGCCCCCCAAAAATATATTGTATTTTTCATTTAAGTTTACTTCCTACTTGGGTGCTTTAAACCAGGGGTTTTCAACAGGTGGTCCTTAAGAGGGTTCCAGGTGGTCCCCAGCTAAGTTGGTTAACCAGATGTAACTCTTGAGAACGTAAAAATGAAACCAAAAGGACCCTTGCGGGTCCATTTGGTTTCATTTTTACACTCTCAAGAGTTCAAATTCATCATCTTAATTAGCCCAGGTCTACACAACTAGAAGATTAATGGTCATTTTTAATTTATATCTTAATTTGCCTGTTTTGTGTCCCAAATCCAGCCTGGAATTGTGGACAAAAGCGCAATAAGTTGCAGCATACTTGCCCGATCGGGCAACCAGGTAGCAGTCTTCACTTGCCCCACCATTTTTTTTACTTGCCCCGGGCAAGCGGGCAAGTCTTAGTGTCAAGCCCTGGTCATGGTATTTGCATATACATACCCCGCACAGAGGGTGAAAATCATACAATTAAAGAAAGTCTCTGGATTTCCTGACCTTTTAAAACTAAAATGCCTGTCAAGGAATATACTGTATATCACCAAAAATGTACAGGACAATTTGCACTTTTTCTTCTACCATTCATTTCTTCTAGCCTAGTTGTACAAAGTAGTAGTGAGGTTGAAATCACTTTTTTTTTGCAAGTAGAAAATAATTGGTCTGGGTACTGCAGGGATATGTACCCATCAAGTTTCATGCTTTTATCACTATCTGAACGATATTTTACTGCTGAAATGGGTTGGTGTCCTGATGGGAAAATCGTGCATGTGCATACACTCTATAAACACTACTACCCAATGTATGAATGAATGGACCATTGTAAAGCGCTTTGAGCACTTGGAAAAGCGCTATCAAATGCAATCCATTATTATTATTATTATTATAATGACCAGGAAGAAAAGAGGTAAAAAGGGAGAAAAATACAAAAGGATGAGTGATCCTCAGTTAAGGAGACGGCAGTAATTCTCTGTCTATGTGTCTGTCTCACCCCCACGGCGAACACCTCCACCATCAGGTCGTGGATGTGGTTGTCACTCAGTCGTCCAGCCACCACGATCTCTGATCCGTTGAACAGCTGATTGAAGTGGCTGTTGGTCAGAGAGTCCACCGTGTTGTCAGGGTAACGGAGGTCCACCTCCATGAGCAGAGTACTGGACACCTCCTCATAGAAACCCTGGGAGGAGGAGGAGGAGATTATTAAACTTTAGCTATTGAAAAATAGCAGATCTGCCATTTTTGAGAAATCGGGAAAATGTGATACAAATGTTTTTGAACATATTATTTTGGATGGAAACATTTTCAACTCAAATCTTTGCTTCTGGGGGGGGGATCCCCAGTATAGTATATCCCCAAATATAGATCATTTTTGGGGGTTCTTGGCATGAAATATGTTGAGCATCACTGACACAGGAACTAGAATGTTGTGTCTGAAACTAGAATCTAGTGTCTGAAACTAGAATCTAGTGTCTGAAACTAGAATCTAGTGTCTGAAACTAGAATGTAGTGTCTGAAACTAGAATCTAGTGTCTGAAATTAGAATCTAGTGTCTGAAAACTAGAATGTAGTGTCTGAAACTAGAATCTAGTGTCTGAAATTAGAATCTAGTGTCTGAAACTAGAATCTAGTGTCTGAAACTAGAATGTAGTGTCTGAAACTAGAATCTAGTGTCTGAAAACTAGAATGTAGTGTCTGAAACTAGAATCAAGTGTCAGAAACTAGAATCTAGTGTTAGAAACCAGAATCTAGTGTCTGAAATTAGAATCTAGCATGAGAAACTCCTGTAGAATGTTCTGTCGGAAACAAGAAGGTCAGAAACTAGAATCTATTGTCAAATAGGATTTTAACAAAATGGGTTAAAAGCCACACACACCCACCCACCCACCCACACACACACACACACCTGTAGTTGTGTGGTGGTATCTGAGGCCTCGTAGATCCTGCGCGCCAGTCCCTTGTTTTCTTGGGCCATCACATCCAGAAAGGAGTAATCCACGTCGTTTCCGATGCCCAGACAGAAGAGAGACATTTTCCCATCGATCGCCTCGCGGACGTTTTCTTGGATGGTTGGGAGGTCGGTAATTCCTGCACGTCCAAAATGCACACACATTACAACATCACTAAACCGCACAAAACCACTCTCAAACCGATATGGATTTTGGCCGGTGTGGATCGGCCTCTCACCGTCGCTCGGCATTCCATCGGTCATGAAGATGATCATGTCCAAACTCCTTTCTGGGAGTCTGTTGTGTTCTCTGTCTGTCAGCAGCATGTTGACGGCAGCCAGCGCTGCGTCGTTGATGTTGGTCCCTGGAAGGTGAAAACACACACACGTACATATTGTGGTGTCTTGCTCACTGACCGCCAGACAGGTAAGCGTCCACACACCAGTGAGAGACAGAAAGAGGGTGGTAGATCGACATATAGGCCACTCGGGACCATTATAAATGGGCGTTACTTGCCGGTGGGCGGTGGCCACTCTCTATCAGGCAGAATGCTTTTTACCTGCGTCTTCCCTCCACAGCATACAAAAGGCTCTCCCTTCCTCTCAGAATAGGTCTGTTCTCTATGGTGTGCACACGCAAACGGGCGCCTGGCGATAAGACTTCAGTTTATTCCTTCACTAAAATAGGCCACGTTCAGTAAGCACATAGTAATTGCCACCACAGGCAACCCCGGACTCGGACGAGTCAACTGACCGATAGGTCCGCTGACGGGATCTTACGGGACTTACCGTAATTTCCGTATTATAAGCCGCACCTGAATATAAGCCGCACCAGCTAAATTTGGGGCAAATTACTGATTTTCCCTTGTATAAGCCGCACCTGAATATAAGCCGCACCACGCACCAGGCTTATAGTCAGGTGCTTCATGTTAGAGCAGTGGTTTTCAACTTTTTCACAATTTAACAACATCTTCACCCCACAGACCCCCAAAACTAAAGATTTCTTTTCAGGATGGATTTCAATTCCAGGATGGATTTTCGCAAACAAAAGAGGCAAACCATCAAAATTAGACCAAAATCAACATGACTTATGACTTATTAATTAAGTGGTGCTAATTTAGATGGTGAATATCATAACTCTTGAGAGTGTAAACATGAAACGAAGAGTTACATTTGGTTAACCAACTTTCTATCATTTAGTCTGCAGAGCCCACCTGGAACCTGGAAAATCCATAGATTGGCCGCACCGTTGTATAAGGTTAACGGCTTCTTCTTTAAGTTGACTTACACAGCCCTAACGAGGGTTAGAGTAAACCCCACACGGTCTCAAGACCCCCCAGGAGGGGAAAGAAAGAAAGACTTGAGTTCCCTTATCGCTATCTCTGAAGCCCTATCTAATGTTGCCTCCTTTGTTTGTAACCGCACTTCTAAATGAACCACTTACCTGAGAACTGTATCCCATGTTTGGTGTACTGATTTATGGTCAAAGTGCGACAACATGTATAACTGTAGTTCAATGTTTGCCTCTGAATGGAATTCAAGCGAAAGTACCTCAAAATTCATCTCTACTTACAGCCACGTTCCTGTATCCCCCTGGCAAAGTTCAGAGCTTGGGCCACGTTGTCCTGCGTGGCCTTGGAGAGAGATTTCCTCCAGAAGTCCACCTTGTTGTCAAACAGGATGATGGCGAAGTGATCGTCTTCATGGAGGTCTTGTAGGATGGACAGCAGGGCCTCTCGGGTCTGTGCAAGGTCACAAAGGAAGGTGTGCGTTGTTATACTTTAGCTATTGAAAAATAGCAGATCTACAAGCTCATAGCGCGCCACCGAGTGGCGTGCTATGAGCTTGTAGGTCTGCCATATTTGAGAAGTCGGGAAAATGTGACACAAATGTTTGAACATATTAGTTCGGAAGGAAGCGTTTTTAACTCAAATCTTTGCTTCTGGGGGATCCCTAGTATAGTATATCCCCAAATATAGCATGAAATATGTTGAGCATCACTGACACCGGAACTAGAATCTAGTGTCAACTAGAATCTAGTGTCAGAAACTAGAATCTAGTGTCAGAAACTAGAATCTAGTGTCTGAAACCAGAATCTAGTGTCTGAAACCATAATCTAGTGTCTGAAACCATAATCTAGTGTCTGAAACTAGAATCTAGTGTCAGAAACTAGAATCTAGTGTCTGAAACCATAATCTAGTGTCTGAAACTAGAATCTAGTGTCTGAAACCATAATCTAGTGTCAGAAACCAGAATCTAGTGTCTGAAACCAGAATCTAGTGTCAGAAACCAGAATCTAGTGTCAGAAACCAGAATCTAGTGTCTGAAACCAGAATCTAGTGTCAGAAACCAGAATCTAGTGTCAGAAACCAGAATCTAGTGTCAGAAACTAGAATCTAGTGTCAGAAACCAGAATCTAGTGTCAGAAACTAGAATCTGGTGTCTGAAATTAGAATCTAGCATCAGAAACTCAATCCAGTGCCAGGAACAATAATCTAGCGTCAGCAGAAACTAGTTGCACGTTGACACGCATTGTCCCTAGTAGAGTTCTCAAACTCTGCTCAAACCCGTCCAGGCCCGACCCGACATTTTAGGGTCGGGCTCGGGCCTAAAATTTATGCTAATCAGTAGGGCCGGGTCGATCGGGCTTATAGGGCTCGCCATGAAAAAAATATATTTATTGAATTATTTTATTTTGTTAAAAATAATAGTTCTGATCTGTCTGCCTGTGTATTTATCTATTATGAAGATGGTGCTGACAGGCATTTCACTTTTAATCTGTGTAGACCAGGGGTTTTCAACAGGTGGTCCGGGGACCACCAGTGGTCCTTGAGAAGGTTCCAGGTGGTCCCCAGGCTAAATGATGGAAAGTTGGTTAACCATATGTAACTCTTGAGAATGTAAAAATGAAACCAAATGGACCCTTGCGGGTCCATTTGGTTTCATTTTCACACTCTCAAGAGTTAAAATATTCATCATCTGAATTAGCACTATTTAATTAAGAAGTCTACACTGTTTTGTTGCAAAATCCAGCCTGGAATTGTGAACAAAACCAAAAGAATTCTTTAGTTTTAGGCCTTTGGGGCTAAAATGTCATCAAATGGTGGTCCGTGGCTCAAATGCTGAATAAATGGTGGTCCCTGGTGTCAAAAAGGTTGAAAACCCCTGGTGTAGACCTCTAAAATTCTCCCCAAACCCGACCAGGCTCGACCCGACCCGACATTTTAGGGCCGGGTCGGGCCTAAAAACTATGCTAATTAGTCATGCTGGGCCGAGCTTTGGACCTGATCAGTTAGGGTTAGGGCCCAGTTAGGGCCGGGCCTTCATTTTCAGGCCCGTTGAGAACTCTAGTCCTTAGTGATTAAACTCGTGGAATTCAATGGCCCAAAGGACACCAAAGGTTCACCACGCAACTCTTTTGGAACCATTTGGATTCAGGGAGTTGCATGCTGACCCTTTGGTGGTGTGATTGTGGCTATATAGACACATTTCCACACATAGACCTCCTCACCTGCTTCATCTTCCTCCCACGCATGGATACGCTGATGTCGATCACAAACACCACGTTCTTTGGCACCCTGGGCAGGTCGGGAGGCGCGAAGAAGTGGACGAAGTATCCATTCGCAATCTGAAGTGGGAGAAAACAGCACGAATTTGCATGCTTTGATCTGTTACTTTTATGTGGTATATATGAGGCACTATTTGTTTCATTTTCAGAAAAAAAAAAAAAAAAAAACACAAGTTAGAGTGTGATGAGATTGGTAAGGGCTGCATGGGAGTTAAAAAACATAGCTGGTAAGGGTGGTTTGGCATAATAATGATCTGTTTTCTGTAGCTGTCTATCTTCACTGCTAGGAAGTACATATTGAACCAATATGGGATGGAGCTACGATATTTTTGGTACTACTCGCTAGAGCAGGCATGCCCAAAAGGTAGATGGTGATCTACCAGTAGATCACACACACAGTAGATCACATGACAGTCCCCTAAGATGTATAGATCTGTAACTCTTGAGTGTGTTAAAATGAAACCAAATGGACCCTTACGGGTCCATTTGGTTTCATTTTACACTCTCAAGAGTTAAATTATATTTAAACATCTGAATTACGTAATTGCAAGAGTCCACACAATTAGAAAATGGAGAATAATTGTTATTTTGACCAACGTTTTGCCAGTTCTCTTTCCCAATTGTGGACAAATACGTGAAGGTTATTAGCTTTGGGTGCAAGAGACTAAATTCAACATCACAAACTGTCAACTCAAACCCCCAAATGCTGTTTTCAAACGTCAGTAGTAGCATATACAAGAAAACCTTCCAATTCTTCCCCTCCATTTTTCATTATAAGTGCATTATTCTTAAACACTATAACAGTAAGTAACACCATCACCACTATTTCAAAGTCAAATGGATTTTTTTTTTTTTTTGATGTGTAGATCTTGTTGAGCCGGTCATTTTGAAAGTAGCTCTCAAGTAAAAAAAAGTGTGTGACTGCGCAGAACATCTGCCCGCCCAGATTTTTAGGTTCTACCTTAATTTCCGGACTATAAGCCGCACCTGAATATAAGCCGCACCAGCTAAATTTGGGGCAAAATACTGATTTTTTCCATGTAGAAGCCGCACCTGACTATAAGCCGCACCAGACAATAAGCTTCATGTTAGTGCAGTGGTTTTCAACCTTTTTGATCCCAGGGCCCACTATTTATTCAGCATTTGAGCTACAGACCACCATTTGACAACATTTTCACCCCACAGACCCCAAAACTAAAGATTTATTTTGGTTTTGTTCACAATTCCAGGATGGATTTTCACAAACGAAAGAGGCAAAACATCAAAATGAGATCAAAATGAACATGACTTATGACTTATTAATTAAGTGGAGCTAATTTAGATGGTGAATATCATAACTCTTGAGAGTGTAAACATGAAACCAAATGGACCCGCAAGGGTCCATTTGGTTTCATTTTTACGCTCTCTAAGAGTTACATCTGGTTAACCAACTTTCCATCATTTAGTCTGGGGACCACCTGGAACCCTATGGGACCACCTGTTGAAAACCCCTGTTGCCTGTAAAAATCCATAGATTGGCCGCACCGTTGTATAAGCCGCAGGGTCAAAAGCTTGTGAAAAAAAGTAGCGGCTTATATTCCGGAAATTACAGTACGGTTTGCATGTTGTTGACAGCTGACCTGAACGTCCCCCAGGTCCGTGGCTCGATTCACGTCGTACTTGATGATGAAATCTCCGTCGATCAGAGTTCCGTCGCAGCCTGGACACTTCCTCTGCTGCTCCACAGTGGGACAGAAGGAGATGTGTGCCTGAAAGACGGACGCAAGACAAGACAGTGGCCTTGTGGTTATTAGAGTGTCCGCCCTGGAACTGGGAGGCCGGGGTTCGATTCCCGGTCAGGTCATACCAAAGACCAAAAATGGGACCCAATGCCTCCCTGTTTGGCACTCAGCATCAAAGGGATGGATTGGGGGTCAAAATCAGCTAATGATTCCCGAGCGCGGCAAGCCGCAGCTCACCGCTCCTTGGAGCTCACCACTCCAAGTGATGGGTTAAAAGCGGAGGTCCAATTTCGCTGCGGTAACGTAGTGACAAATCATGCGACTTTGACTTTGACTTTGTGTCCGTCCACCCTGAAACTTGGAGGTAGGTTGGGAGTTCGATCTTTGGCTGACCATAAAAATTTAGGGGCGGGCAAAAAAAATCGATATGCTCTTCTTAATTCTTAACGCCATGATATCGGTATCAAATCGCCACGTCCAAAAAGGAGTTTTAGATACTTATGTAGGTCTATTCATTCATTTGTTCATGTCAGAAAGACTGACTGGCGTTATCAGGCTGCATTGATGTGTGTGATTGAGCTTTTTGATACCTATATTGTTTAAAATGTTCTAGTTGATTGGACTTGTGGTGAAACACAACTTGACAATATCATCAAGTTGTGTTTGTGTTGTGTTTGTTATGTTCTCCTTTTCTTTTAGGACCTTTTTTTCTGAGGTCGTACAAATGGAACCAAATGGACCCTAACGGGTCCATTTGGTTCCATTTGTACGCCCTCAGAAAAAAATCTTGAAAATGGGTGGAACTCCCCTTTAAAATGTTCTAGTACGCGCTACATCCAACCACACGCTACGTCCAACCAGGGAAACTCCCCCCTGTCAGGTGAAAAGAAGGCAGCGTGGACTCCTCATGCATTGAAGGAAGCATGAGGCCAGTCCGCTGCCTCCCCAGGTTGGTGGAGGGTGTGTAGAGCCCAGGATCACATTAGGAATTGGCACTGGGTGAAAAAATGGGTTACAAAATCGTGGGATAAAAAATATTTAAATAAATAAATAAATAAATAAATAAAATGTTCTAGTATAATAAAAGCCATTTGTGGGGAAAGGATGTGATATATCAATGTATCAAATCAAATTGCAGCATAATTAGGAATCACGATATACATCGATTCATGAGCCTAAATATCAATATTGAATCGTATCGTGAGGTAAGCAAATTGTCCCACCACTAGTAAAAATGCGAGCCAATGCCTCCCTGCTTGGCACTCAGCATCAATGCATCAATACAACCCTTCACACCCAAAACTAAAGATTTACTTGGTTTTTGTCCACAACTCCAGGCAAAACAGATACAAATCAAATATACATCAAAAACCATTCTTCTACATTCTCTACAGTAGTTGTGTAGATTTGGACTAAGTTACATGAATATAATGCATGATGATGAATATTTTAACTCTTGAGAGTGTAAATATGAAACCAAATGGACCCGCAAGGGTCCATTTGGCTTCATGTTTACGCTCTGCTTTAAAAGGACCACTTCACCACTTTTCAACGTATATTCATATAATAGGTCCTCACTAATGTACATGATAAAATACCACTATTTTTTTCTACTCAGTCTGTGTCTCACAGGAGGGCTGTGGGCAGTTCAGAGACTTCTTCCAATGACATCATCAATAGTGGAATCCAAGCTAATAGAAACTGCAGGCTTTCTATTCCTGAAAAGTCGCAATGCAAAAATGGCAGCCATCATTCTCCTGATAATAAAAATATAAATATCTTTTCAAAACATGCCATTTAAAGAAAAAAATCTGCAAGATGATGATGTCATTGGAAGCAGTTTATTAACTGAGTGAAAAGTGGTCCTTTCACTTCTTTGCCTTTTTAAACTATTAAAAAAAAACATTTTTTGTTCAAATGGCCAGTCTACATGCCCACAACGTGTCAATAGATTGGCACATTAACCCTTAGTGTACTGAACGCGTTTTGGTGTTCTAAGCATTATGTTTTAACTATTGAAAAATAGCAGATCTACAAGTCATAGCGCGCCAAATGAGCTTGTACTATTTTTGAAAAATCGTGAAAACGTGGTGCAAATCTTTGAATAATGTTATTCAGAAACTAGAAATCTAGGACACAATGGGTTAAACTATTCCCAAAAGTATTAAAAAATAGTATAAAAAATAAATAAAAAAGGATAAGGCGTGTAACGAAAATGGAGCCCTATAGGTCTCAACTTGTGGGTTGGGAGTTTCTTCTTTCCAATTATTTTTTTAGAAATATATTGGACAAGGCACAGCCAATTGGGCCCTTGATGCCAATTCAAGTTTAGTTTAGTTTTAGTTCGTTTTGACATTTTATTTTCCAATTTAGTTAGTTTTAGTTTTTTATGTGCTTTCGTCGTCAGGTATAGGGTTAAAAAATGTGCCAAAGTAGGAAACGGTTGGTATTCAACCCTTGCTTTGAGTTTAGATTGGATGATTGCACTCTGCCACAAGAACACATTTTTCCCCCACCAGTGTTTATGGAACTCAGTAGTGGATAGAAGATCTAGAACAGGGCTGGGCAATTATTTTTTCCCAAGGGGCCAAATGAGATGCATAAAATATTGTGGAGGGCCAAGACTAAAGGCTGCGTAATATTAATTCAATTTCAAGATAAAAGATAAAGAGTAAGGCCAACCATTTTGACACCAGGACCCTCTATACAGACCCCAAAACTAAAGATTTCATGAGCAAAACAGACAAACCTAGATCAAAAATGACCATTCTTTTGCAGAGTTCTCTGGCTAATTCAGATAAATATTTTAACTCTTGAGACTTCATTTTTACATCTCAAAGAGTTACATCTGGTTAACCAACTCCAGATTTAACTGGAACTCTCTCAAGGACCACTGGTGGTCCCCGGGCCGGTCAGAGGCAGCCAAAGGGCCGCATTTGGCCCCCGGGCCGCATAATGCCCAGGTGTGATCTAGAAGCATCTCCTCCTCATGCTGGTCACCAACACATTTTGGATTTAAAAGCTGTATGAAAACTAAAAGGGTATTTTGGGTACAATTTCAGTTAGTTTTAGTTAGTTTTCTGAACCCACGTTACAGTTTTAGTTTAGTTATCGTTTTTTTGCCTTCATTTTTTAGCTTGTATTAGTTTCAGTTGACTCAAATGTTTTTTGAATTTTAGTTTCCATTTTTAGTTAGTTTTAGTTAAGTATTATAACCTTGATTCAAAGACCTTGTTTTCCTGACATATTCTTATTCAATATATCGTGTAGCATAGAAGATAGACACAAGACTGAAGCCTACCTTTTTGTCTGTGACCGTTTTCTCCACCAGGGGGAGCAGCTCATTGGATAAGAAGGTTCCATAGGCATCAACATATGCAATACCCTGAGGCTCATAGATATCTGCTACAAACTGGAAATACAGACGTGCGCACACACACACACACACACACACACACACACACACACACACACACACACACACACACACACACACACACACACACACACACACACACACACACACACACACACACACACACACACACACACACACACACACACACACACACACACAAATTAGATTTCATTGCAGGGAACACACCATACTGCATATTTTTCAACCAGTGGTCTAAGTTGGTTAAGTAGATGTAACTCTTGAGAATGTAAAAACAAAACCAAATGGACCCTTGCGGGTCCATTTGGTTTCGTTTTTACGCTCTCAACAGTTAAAATATTCATCATCTCAAGTAGCCCAAGTCTACACAGCTAAATGATTAATCGTCATTTTGGTCTGTATATGTTTTGCCTGTTTTGTTTCCCAAATCCAGCCCTGGTATTGTGGACAAAAGCAAAAGCAATCTTTAGTTTTGGGGCCTGTGGGGCTAAAATGGAGGTCCGTGGCTCAAATTCTGAATAAATGGCGTGCCCTGGTGTCACAAAGGTTGAAAATCCCTGGCATAATGGGATCAACAAGGAGCCCCACCTGAAAGTTCCTGACCAGCTGCTTGGGTTTGACTCTGGTCAGGATCTCATAGTGTCCCAGTTTCCTGTTGAGAAGTTCCTCGTAGGTCAGGATGAACTTCACCTTGCTGTTGGCAGCGATGTTCACCGACACAGAGAACTTCTCCATGGTTCTGCCAGAGGCTCTAGAGAAACACAGACAAACCAGTGATGTTCACCGACACAGAGAACTTCTCCATGGTTCTGCCAGAGGCTCTAGAGAAACACAGACAAACCAGTGATGTTCACTGACACAGAGAACTTCTCCATGGTTCTGCCAGAGGCTCTAGAGAAACACAGACAAACCAGTGATGTTCACTGACACAGAGAACTTCTCCATGGTTCTGCCAGAGGCTCTAGAGAAACACAGACAAACCAGTGATGTTCACTGACACAGAGAACTTCTCCATGGTTCTGCCAGAGGCTCTAGAGAAACACAGACAAACCAGTGATGTTCACCGACACAGAGAACTTCTCCATGGTTCTGCCAGAGGCTCTAGAGAAACACAGACAAACCAGTGATGTTCACTGACACAGAGAACTTCTCCATGGTTCTGCCAGAGGTTCTAGAGAAACACAGACAAACCAGTGATGTTCACTGACACAGAGAACTTCTCCATGGTTCTGCCAGAGGTTCTAGAGAAACACAGACAAACCAGTGATGTTCACTGACACAGAGAACTTCTCCATGGTTCTGCCAGAGGCTCTAGAGAAACACAGACAAACCAGTGATGTTCACTGACACAAGCCACGTTTCCATAAAACCTTTGTGAAAATAGGAAGAGTATGAACTTAAGTCGAAAAAAGAAGAGCGAATTGTCCGCTGTTTCCATTAACTGATGAAATGCGATATTGTAGACTACACCATGTCATCTGCAGCGCGGCACGTGCAAGGAAAAAGGGTTTGAACTTTATTAACGGAATAATATCTCTAAGGGCAGAGCCCGGTCATGTAAAACAGCTGTTTATGTCTGATATCACTTGCGTATCTTAGCTATCATGCATGATGATACAGATACTGTAAATATAGGACCTGTAGCTGCCCTGCGACTTTCATGAACAAACGCGATGGGAGTCTGAACGTTATTGGCCATGCGTCCCTCGTCCGTTCTGAGCGTTTTTTGTAGAAATATAAATATATATATAAATTAACAAATAACAATGCACTCATCGGCAGGCCACACAACTCTTCAAATGCGCTATAATGCGTGTCCAGTGCTTTCCAATAGAAAGTCTTTTCGCAAGCTGTTTCCATACCTCATTTGCGCATTAGGCTCTTCCGATATGCTCCAAAATACGGCACCTTTCAGCGAGAAATTATTTTTGCGCAAAATGGAAACTTATTCGCATTCTGAAGTGTTTCCATTCAACATTCTCTTCGCAAGAGCCGTTTTTGCGCAAAAATAGGGCTTATGGAAACGTGGCTACAGAGAACTTCTCCATGGTTCTACTGGAGGCTCTGGAGAAACACAGACAAATAGTGCATGTTATTGTGTATTTAAGTGAATGTTTTGTGAAGATTTTGGTAAACCATGTTTTTGGTCTATGGAACATGAAAAAAGCGGTTTACATTTTTATTTTTGCCCAGAAAATATTTAACCATAACATCCCATATAATGTAATACGTTGTAATTAAAAATATAATAATTCTTTAAGAGGCACATGTGACGTGTCAGACTAGGGGTTTTGCATGCTTCTGAATCCATCCCAAGCATTAGTTTTGCACAAAAAAACATTCCTTGGCCTAATAACGGCCATAGATACTTGCCCAAATGTGCTGACCTCATCACATTTTCCATAATTTCTATGGCTGATTTTAACCATGAGCAAAACTAATGCTTGGGGTGGATTCAGAAGCATGAAAAAAACCCTAGTTTGACATGTCACATGTGCTTCTTATTATTATATATTTTTTATAGTTTTAATTATTACATTATATGGGATGTTATGGGTAAATATTTTCTGGGCAAAAATAAAAAATGTAAACCGCTTTTTCATGTTCCATAGGGTTCATAGAACAGAAAAAAACATGGTTTACAAAAATATTCACGAAACATTCAGTAAACTAGATTCTGCTACATAACTACATACACTAAAACCAGTGAAACCAATGTAAAACGAAAGATCAGGAAACAACGAACAGCACGCACGTTCAGAAAAAGTGATGTTGGCAAGTGTCTCCTATGGGGAGGTTGTACATCAGTGGTTTTCAACCTTTTTCATAACAGCACGCACGTTCAGAAAAAGTGATGTTGGCAAGTGTCTCCTAAGGGGAGGTTGTACATCAGTAGTTTTCAACCTTTTTCATACCAGGGCCCACTATTTATTCAGAATTTGAGCCACCCCCACAGACCATAAAAACTAAAGATTTATTTTGCTTTCCTCCATAATTCCACAGGATGGATTTGGGGAAACAAAACAGTCAAACATACAGATCAAAAACAAGCATTAATCTTCTACATTCTTTAGTTGTGTAGACTTGGGGCTAATTCGTATAATGAATATTCTAACTGTTGGTTTCATGATTACGCTCTCAAAGAGTTACATCTGGTTAACCAACTTTCCATCATTTAGCCTGGGGAGCACCTGGAATCCTTTCAGGGACCACTGGTGGTCCCCGGACCACCCCTGGTGTACAGTAAATCATGTGAGGTGGACCCCAGCAGGGGTGTTTGCAGGTAACTTTCCCCTGACTCACTTGACCAGTCCAGCAGTCTGTCCAGATGTCACCGCCTCCTCATACTGCTTTTTAGCCTTCTGCTTCTCCTTGACCTCGCCGATGTACATGTCACTCTCAATCTCCCTGAAAAGACAATGAGAAAACATTAGAAAGCACGCAAGGGTTTATAGTAGGGATGTCCCGACGCCACTTTTTCATTTCCGATCCAGATTCCACAATTTTTTGTGTTAGCTGATACTGATACCAAATACTGATACCAGAGAAGAATATATATAATAACATACAAAGGGAAAAAAAACACCTTTACATGAACTCACCAACTGGGAATGACATACTCCTCTTGCAAATGTGCACTTGGGAAACTCCAAATCAAACTCCACATGACCCAACATTTTACTTAACTGCCATGGTGTCAACCCCTTACCCCTGTGTCTGATCACTGGTTAGACAGGCATATTTGCCAATATGTGACCCGATAATGACAAATAAGGGCCAATACTGACACTTTTCCGATACCCATACAGTATTTTCCGATACCAATATGACAAAAAGGGACAAAAAGAGCCGATCCGGTATCGGTATCGGGACATCACTAGTTTATAGGTCCATCAATATAATTTAAAAAGGGGGTGACAAAAATATATTGGTAGTAGTATATTGAAAACCTACCCTACCCTTCCATCCATTGGAAGTATTTGTTTTGCACTGCATTGAGTAAGTGGTTATGGGCTAATTTACAAGTGTTTTGTTTTTTGACCAATGATTTCGGCACTTATAAAGGACACATTGGTTCCATTCGGGACGGAGGTTCTAGCAGGAGCCACATTTGAAGCTACGGTCGGCATCCTGGTTTAGGACCTAAACTGGTCCTATACTGTAGCTAAGAGAACCAGCCCCCTGTGGCTGATGATATTTTATAGATTGGCTCAGTATAAATAATATGTCAGTGATGCGGTGGATGGATGTGTCACTGACATGCTGAAGTTGGTGATGAAGGCGGTCTTGGGCATGTCCACCTCGAAGAAGATCTCCCGCGGGAAGTCACCGTTGTTCCGAGCAGTGGAGGTCATGACGGTGTGAGCGAAACGAGACGCCACCGTACAGTCTACTGTGAGGCTGTCTACCTCCACCTGAGAGAGAGAGAGAGAGAGAGAGAGTTACAGTCCACTGTGACACTGTCTACCTCCACCTGAGAGAGAGAGAGACAGAGAGAGAGACAGAGAGAGAGAGTTACAGTCCACTGTGACACTGTCTACCTCCACCTGAGAGAGAGAGAGACAGAGAGAGAGAGAGAGAGAGAGAGTTACAGTCCACTGTGAGGCTGTCTACCTCCACCTGAGAGAGAGAGAGAGAGAGAGAGAGAGAGAGAGTTACAGTCCACTGTGACGCTGTCTACCTCCACCTGAGAGAGAGAGAGAGACAGAGAGAGAGAGAGTTACAGTCCACTGTGACGCTGTCTACCTCCACCTGAGAGAGAGAGAGAGAGAGAGAGAGAGAGAGAGAGAGAGAGAGAGAGAGAGAGAGAGAGAGAGAGACAGAGAGAGAGACAGAGAGAGAGACAGAGAGACAGACAGAGAGAGAGACAGAGAGAGAGAGAGAGAGTTACAGTCCACTGTGACACTGTCTACCTCCACCTGAGAGAGAGAGAGAGGCAGAGACAGAGAGAGTTACAGTCCACTGTGACACTGTCTACCTCCACCTGAGAGAGAGAGAGAGAGAGAGAGAGAGAGAGAGAGAGAGACAGACAGAGAGAGAGAGACAGAGAGAGAGACAGAGAGAGAGACAGAGAGAGAGAGAGAGACAGACAGAGAGAGAGACAGAGAGAGAGAGAGAGAGAGTTACAGTCCACTGTGACACTGTCTACCTCCACCTGAGAGAGAGAGAGAGACAGAGAGAGAGTTACAGTCCACTGTGACACTGTCTACCTCCACCTGAGAGAGAGAGAGAGAGAGAGAGAGAGAGAGAGAGAGAGAGAGAGAGAGAGAGAGAGAGAGAGAGAGAGAGAGAGAGAGAGAGAGAGAGAGAGAGTTACAGTCCACTGTGACACTGTCTACCTCCACCTGAGAGAGAGAGAGAGAGAGAGAGAGAGAGAGAGAGAGAGAGAGAGAGAGACAGAGAGAGAGAGACAGAGAGAGAGACAGCGAGAGAGAGAGAGACAGACAGAGAGAGAGAGACAGAGAGAGAGAGAGAGAGTTACAGTCCACTGTGACACTGTCTACCTCCACCTGAGAGAGAGAGAGACAGAGAGAGAGACAGAGAGAGAGAGTTACAGTCCACTGTGAGGCTGTCTACCTCCACCTGAGAGAGAGAGAGACAGAGAGAGAGAGAGTTACAGTCCACTGTGACACTGTCTACCTCCACCTAGAGAGAGACAGAGAGAGAGTTACAGTCCACTGTGACGCTGTCTACTACGTCAACCTGAGAGAGACCAGGTAGGGGCGGATCTAGGCCCCCCTAAATACCCAGTCTGCCCCACCAAACATGATGGCATGCAAAACAACCCAAGATATTTCAAATTAAAGTGCCTATAGTTAAAATGATTTGAAACACTACTACTACTACTACTAACTACAGTTGTGGCACCACTAAACCAACAGCATTTCATCATTGATAACAGAAAACTCTCTGAGTCAGACCTTTAGCTTTATGCATGCTGCGTGTCTGTTGCAACTTCAACAACAACTGATGTTATTATTGATGCTTACTAAAGTCCTGTAACCATACCAAAAATGGTAATACCCATCCCATTTTCTCCTGCCTTCCCAATTGGGAAATGCCCCTGGAAGAGAGAGGCAGTGTTTCTACTGGCCTGTATTTTTACGGAGCTTCCTTGGCTGTAACACACTAGTCTCACGTCCTCACAATACACACAGGAGATAGGCTTCTGCCCCATCATGTCAGCCTCTGATTGTTAGTAGATTATGTTTCTAGATAAGGGATAATCAATGGGGCTGCAGGCCATTATTGACAAAAAACCCCAACATGAGATCAGAGTGATGATAGCGCTGGGGGTCTAATTACCCTTAAAGAGGTGACTTGTCAATAACGACCCACAGCCCATTTATTGTCATGAGTCTTGGCCAAAAGAATAAGGCTCCGAATACAAGCGGCCATGCTTTCTTCAACGGCTGGCTGGCGTTGCCCTCATAGAGACATGGTGAGAAGTTGAGTCACACAGGAGTAGAGTCGCCGCTGTTTTTTCGCCTGGAAAGGAGCCAGCTTATAGGTGGCCTGGTCATCTGGTTAGGATGCCTCTTGAGCGTCTCCCTAGGGAGACCCTCGGGATCGCCGTGGGATCCTCTAGTCTAGAAGGACGCCACAGGGATGTCTGGACCTCTCTGGTGTGGCTGTTGCCCCCGTGGTCCGGCCACGAATAAGCGGCCGAAGATTGATGGATGGATTTATTATCGCACTTATTAGCTGGCTAGTTAATGATGAAAGTAAGACCGTGCATTGACCCAAAAGTAACAACAGAACAAATGATTTCATTGCTTACACTTAACAGTAATGCCAGTACAGTAGTCCATTCATTTTATCGCTCTCTTATGGAGTTCCGCAGTCATACATCAAGAATAACACATGCTGATTTGGGTGATTATACAATCAAGCATTCAGCCAAGCCGTGCGGTAGTGAAGGGAGTTAACTACCTCTACTGGGTTTAAAGAAACACTTTGCTCACATGAAAAACATTAAGTCAGTAATTCCACATGCAGGCTTACAGCAGCCATGAGCTCATCTAGGGAGAGTCGGCTTGATGTTCTAATGCTGCTCTGTTTTTCCTTTCATCACCAAGAAGGGCTGAGGAAAAGGGATATTTATTTCTTACCTCTGGGTTGTTTGGACTTCTTTTCTGCAATAAGAAGATAAACGAGAGGCTCATTATCATGTAATGAACAAATACAGTATAATAGAACAGGAATTAGGGCCTCCAACATTTTCAGTTATTTACCTTAAGTAGCCTTGGGGAGGCACCCTGTGTTTCCTGGAATTTAAATAGAAAGGGGAATCTGTGTTACAAATATTTGCACAACACAGCAATATAATATATTGCTTTAAACACCATTAGCTATGAGACCCAGCCTCTTCCACTTAAGACACATGGATTGTACACATTAAATAGTGCTTCGATTTCGGTTCCAAACCTTCAAGATCCATCAACAAGGCTCAGATTGTGAAAACATATGATGTGAAATATGAACAATTATGTGTGTTGCATTTCTTGTTTTTTGTCATATAGGAAGACTATTGGTGGCAGAGGTGTGTCAAACACATTGCTTAGCTGTGATCGGACCATAGCAGTTCAGGGAGTGGCTAAGCCATAAGTCAATTAACACAATGTATTCTACTGCAAGCCTCAGTGTTCGCAACTTGGCACATTTGTCTCTATATTTAGATTTTTTTCCAGAACCCCCTAGCGCCAAAATTAGTGAAAAACTCCTGGCGGAAAATCTAGTGCTTTTTTGCTTGTGAGTTGGAGTGAAATAGGTTGACAGGCGCCAGATATAAAACCCTTGTTTTTCACCATTTTTCCTCCTATGATAGAGTCCTCCTTCCTTCCTAGAAAGGACCATTGGTAACCAAATGGACCCTTCTAGATCTGTAACTATTGAGATCGTAAAATGAAACCAAACGGACCCTTTCGGGTCCGTTTGGTTTGATTTTACGCTCTCAAGAGTTAAATAATATTTAACCATCTGAATTACCTAATTTTCAAGAATCTACACATTTAGAAAATGTAACAGAATTGCTGTTTTGACCAACATTTTGTCAGTTATTTCTCCTAAATTAGTCCAAGAGACTAAACTCAACATCAAATGGTTCCTCCGTGGCTAAAATGCAGAATAAACAGTGGGTCCTGGTATGAAAATGGTTGCTCTAGCGCATTCTAGTGCATTTTGGAAGTGCCACTAGTGCATTTTGGATTTTGGCAGTTGGCAACACTGGCAAGCCTATGAAACTCACACTATTCATGCAAAAAATATTACTACTACTAGTACTACTACTACTACTGTGAGTGTGTGCTGCTTTTCCTCCAGGGTGCGTCAAACCCACCCAGCGCCCACAGGCTTCACTGAGTTGGCTTAGCATAGCACACAATAGACAGCAATCTAAACTGTCAATACTGACACACCTGCGATAACAGCCATTATTCCTTTGATTAGCTGCAGCTGTGTTGCTTACAGTCTGTGCACAATAGACCAATCCATGGAGCAGTGCCCTGTAGGCCAAGCAATTAGTGCTGAGGTCATGTAAGCTGTGTATGTAATGACATACTGTACCTCGGTAATGGCTGTGCCCACAGGGCATACAGTACTTGTCTCGATCGAAGGGAAGAAGTTAAGCCGAAGGCTTTTGTTTAAATTATGATATTGCAGTAAGGTAGACACTAGACGGTTATCTAGGGAGGGGAAGTGCTACAATTTTTTTTGATATAGTATAATTTAATACCATTTCCAATTCATAAAAGATAAGCTTCTAGTTTTACAACAGGTCTAAGCGCAATATAGAAACAGAAGAAAACTACATAGGAAAAAAGTAAAAAAAAAAAAAAAAAAAAAATACACTTTTGCATAGACTATCCTTATTTTTCAACGATACAGTTCTGTGACATTTTAAATTGTAGCTATAATACTGTAGATTTTTTTTTTTACTAGACAGCATTCTTTTTCAATGACACAGTTCTGTCTTTTTAAATGTAACTTTTTTCAGAAACCTATTTTTAGAATAGCGGTTTTAACAGTTGTAATAAGTGGGTAATAGCAGATAATAATACAAGCTCTAAAGCATTTTATAAATTGTGCATTACTTTCATCCATACACACATTCCATACACCAATCTGCACACCATTGGCAGCTAGAGCAGGGGTTTTCAACAGGTGGTCCGGGGACCACCAGTGGTCCTTGAGAGGGTTCCAGGTGGTCCCCAGCTAAGTTTGTTGACCAGATGTAACTCTTGAGAGTGTAAAAATCAAACCAAATGGTTTAACTCTTGAGAGTGTAAAAATGAAACCAAATGGACCGGCAAGGGTCCATTTGGTTTCTTTTTTACATTCTCAAGAGTTAAAATATTCATCACGTGATGAATATTAGCCCAAAACTACACAACTAGAAGTTTAATGTTCATTCTGATCTGCATGCCTTGTTTCCCAAAAATCAGCCTGGAATTGTGGACAAAAGAAAAATAAATCTTTAATTCTGGGGTCTGTGGGGCTAAAATGTCCTCAAATGGTGGTCCGTGGCTCAAATGCTGAATAAATGGTGGGCCCTGGGATGAAAACGGTTGAAAACCCCTGAGCTAGAGGATTAAAGTCCACCCGGGATCGAACTATAGGAACCTCACGGTTCACATCTGGCTGACATACTGGACACTCTACCCTTGAGCCACTGTCAGCCCAATAGTTCTGTTTTATCACCCAGTGTAAAAGGCAGTATGAATGAGATCTATTATTATTAATTATTAATCCATTCATCATAGTCAAACCATTGATGGTGAGTCCAAAGTAATAGAAACTGCACGCTTTCTATTCCTGAAAAGTTATGTTTAATGTAACAAATGATGATGTGCACATACTGTATAAGACGGATTTCTAAACTCCCTGCAGCCCTCCTGCAAGCCAGTGGTCCCTGAGAGGGTTCCAGGTGGTCCCCAGCTAAGTTGGTTAACAAGATGTAACTCTTGAGAACGTAAAAATGAAACCAAATGGACCCTTGCGGGTCCATTTGGTTTCATTTTTACACTCTCAAGAGTTAAAATATTCATCATCTTACTTCTTACTTCTAGTTGTCTAGCCCAAGTCTAGACAACTAGAGGACTCATGGTCATTTTTGATCGGAATGTTTGCCTGTTTTCTTTACCAAATCCAGCCTGGAATTGTGGACAAAAGCAAAAGAAATCTTTAGTTTTGGAGGTCCGTGGTTCAAATGCTGAATAAATAAATGGTGGGCCCTGGGATGAAAAAGGTTGAAAACCCCTGATGTATTACCATACTTTTATGTTGTTCTTGCTCAGGACTAAATGCCTAAATTGTAAATTTGTAAATCCTACAGTACCTGTATGTCAGCATCATGTCGGGAGATCACCAACGCTCCATGGGCCTGGCTGAGAACCCAGAGGCAGACGCAGCTCCACAGCAGCACAACACTCCTCCACCTAGACATGACTAAAAGTCCACTAAACACTCACTCACGTCTTGGCCCAGAGGAGAGCCCAGTGTCCCTCCCTGCTGCCCAAGAGGGGAGGGTTCAAAATAAAAAGTATTGACCAAACAGCTACATGAAGCCTTGGGGGATGTCACCTCATGTTGTCCATGCTGACATTTTTACAGGTAAGGGTTTAAAGCAGTGTTTTTCAACCTTTTTCATACCAGTCCAGGACCCACTATTTATTCAGCATTTGAGCCACAGACCACCATTTAAGGCCTTTTTTTTTTTAGCCCCACAGACCTCCAAAAACTAAAGATTTCTTTTGCTTTTGTCCACAATTCCCTGCAGGCTGGATTTGGGAAACAAAACAATTTAAGCAACATACAAAGAGAGTGTAAACATGAAATCAAATGGACCCGCAAGGGTCCATTTGGTTTCATTTTTACGCTCTCAAAGAGTTACATCTGGTTAACCAACTTTCCATCATTTAGCCTGGGAACCACCTGGAATCCTCTCAGGGACCACTGGTAGTTCCCGGACCACTGGTTTAAAGGTAATAGGGGAAACTTTAGTGTGTACAAACACTGTGTATGTAAACAGATTTGTTTAAAAACAAAATCTAACTCCACCTCACCTCTACTCTATTGGCTCATTATGAATCTGCTGGAGACTGCCGTGCTGTGATTGGCTACAACGCTGCCTCACCCACACACAACCACTCCCCAAATTAGCACCGCCTTCCCTGAGTCCGACGAATGTTTTGTTTTCATGATATTTTGACAACAAAAAAAAGAAGTTTTGGGCAAGTGTCTGTCTGCAGGGAAACAGCGGCAGCAGATTCAAAGTAAGAGCAATGTGGAGGGGGAAAAGGAAAAAAAATATAGCTATATACAGTATCTATTTTTGGTAATTACCTATTACCTTTAACATTGCACTTCTGTTTGTCTCAACTAGAATAACTTAACTCCATTAAAAAATAGCAGACGTATAGTCAAAAGTCAAAGTCAAAGTCCTCAGATTAGTCACTCACGTTACCGCAGTGAAATTAGTTCTCCGCTTTTGACCCATCTCTTGGAGCGGTGAGCTGCAGCGTGCGCCGCGCTCGGGAATCATTAAGTTGATTTGACCCCCAATCCATCCCTTTGATGCTGAGTGCCAAGCAGGGAGGCATTGGGTCCCATTTTTACAGTCTTGGTATGACCCGACCGGGAATCGAACCCCAGGGCGGACACTCTAACCACAAGGCCACTAAGTTGGTTTCCACAAATGACTGTTTAGCAGAGTAGACTATATACCTCATACAACTACAGTACAGCACTTAGGTAACACACGTGAACTTGGTATCTGTTTGTTGACCTACTACCGGTAAATGGCCATTGTGATGATGCCATTGCAACGTGTGCTCTGTGCATCTGTCCTGTCTAGCGGTCACTTTAACTGGGCGTGTGTGTGTGTAGGAGACTAAATAACATCAATGTGGCTTTTATTTTTACGTCTGAATTTATGACTGTTTATTAGGCTTTACAAACTACATTATCTCAGCTCATGGTGAGTCAGAGTCAGTAGTGGGTTTTGCCAACACTCGGAATGGTAGGAGTTGATGCATTGCAGTTACTCTGACTCGGTTCTACAGAAAATATTGAGAATATAACTTGCATAATGCGATTTTCATAACTGGCACAATATGTGACCATACCTTATATGTTTTGTGGCATTGATTCAAATAAATCTGTTTTTCTCTTAGGTTTTATGATCTCAATTATACCCAGAATACCTGAACTTTGAACATTCAGTGGATCTTCTGCTGTGGTCTGTGGTTTTCTGTGGGGTTTGGAAGGCTTTTGAGCTGCAACGAAAACAGGCAAAACGGTGGCATCTGGTTAAGTCCCGTCGACACATTGGATATATGGTACAAAACCTAAAAAAGAAAAAAAAAAGAAAGATAACAAGACAAATTACGAAAACATTTAATGTCACATTCCCAATCTATAACAGGCCAAAAAAAATGCAAAATGTCATCACACATTAAGTAGCATGTGACATGTCAAACCATGGGATTTTCATGATGCCGAGTTCATTCCAAACAGCACATTGTTCAATGAAAAAACTCCTAGTTTTTCATGAACCATACTCAACATTTTTGACATCAGACCTCAAATGGAACACGTTTGCAACCATGTTTAACTTGCTAACATACAAAACACTTAGTATCACCTCTACAGCTGCAGAGAACACTACAGTAATCGAGCTATAATGAACGGTTGGCTCACTGGTAGTAAAAACAACCCTAACAACCAAAGGTGTCATCTTTTTATTTAGTCACAGTGGTCATAGATAAGTAAACCTTCATACACATATCAAAAACAAGATAAAAAAGTAACAACATAATGCACTTTAACATCAGTTTATCTACAATACAGCAGTCACAGTCACACAATTGCGCATTATTGTACATAAGAGATATATACTGCAAAGAGCAATATTGATCATTGCATGCGCAACAGGATTTGTTGTCACTTAACTGTGACTCCTCTTGAATAAAGCTGTTTATGGCACGATACATACACTTTGCCATTCACATTATAAAAGTGTAGGTGCGCTACACGCACTCATTGATAAAGTCCCTAAAGAGATCAAACTTCCTCAGCTCTTCGCCGTGTGTGTATACACTGCTGGCCATCCATGGGTCTTCTTTGTCTATTTGCCAAAGACACTGCCTCCAGCAGGGGCTCCAAAGACACTGGCTCCAGGGGCCTGGGCGGGAGGGTTGCTCTCTAACACCGTCTCTGCTCCTGATCGTGCGTTGCTGAATACAGATGGTGCCACCTTCCCCATGCGCTCTGAACAGAAGGAAAAAACAAGACAGATGCTTCAACCAAAGGGCCAAATTTATGTATAAATCTGTCCACACACACACAACCAGATGTTATGCCACTGGCATCGCCAGGTCAGTTACAGTTAAAATGCCCGGGTAGAAAACAGGTAGAGCTCAAGGATTTCTGAATACCGCATTTTCTGCACTATAAGGCGCACCGGATTAGAAGGCGCACTTTCAATGAGTGTCCTATTTTAGAACTGTTGTCATATACCGGATTATAAGGCGCATAGAATAGAAGCTACTGCAGTCAACGTAGAATAGAAGCTGGAAGAAGCTGGTGAAAAGTCCTGGGAAAAGTCTTGCCACCTACATTGCCAGTGCCGTGCTTTGCATATAGTGTTGGGGTAAGGGTATAGCTTTGACACCCAGGCTTTTATTTTCACCTGCCTTGCGCGGAAAGGGATAAACTGTTAGCTATGATGTGACATAAGCACAGCACTGGTGGGGGCGGGGGAGGGGCCGACACGTTGGTGAGATCAAATCTGATCTAACCGGCCCGTCTGAGCCGGTCCCCGCCCCTCTAGGCCAAAATGATTTCAGGATCAAATGCCAGGATACAGAGGGTGTGAGTCAGGATCAGGTCCACTTAACACCTTTACAGTTTTCCCACGCGAAAAAGCGTGATGTAATATTCTGTCCCCTGTTTCCCACGCGAAAACGCGTGTTGTACTTTTTTAATCTATAAGCATAGATTAACTTGCAGACTATCATGCCATGTAGTCACTTAGGGGTTAATGTCACTAAAATAGCCGAAAAAACACTGGTGCATGTGATGTGGTATCAGTCCGCCCCATAGAGAGCCATTAGTTTGGTTGGTGTTGTTGTGCCATGTGGCTACAGAACAATGCTAAAGGGACTCACCGCTCTTCTCCTTCGTCGCATGCATTGGCCGCACGTGAGTGTGTGTGTGTGTGTGTGTGTGTGTGTGTGTGTGTGTGTGTGTGTGTGTGTGTGTGTGTGTGTGTGTCGTGACGCTTTCTCTTTCTCTTCTCCTCTCTTCTCTGTGTGTGTGTGTGTGTGTGTGTGTGTGTGTGTGTGTGTGTGTGTGTGTGTGTGTGTGTGTGTGTGTGTGTGTGTGTGTGTGTGTGTGTGTGTGTGTGTGTGTGTGTGTGGAGGGGGGGGGGATCTGGGATCGTGTTTCTGTTCAGTCAAAAGCAAACGATGATGGATAGGTCAGCTTTTTCATGCATGCTACCTTTAGATGGCGCCATCTCCACACTGGAACATGTCAGAAAGTTTGTCTTTTTTTAAAAAAAATTGTAGCCAACCACCTGATCTTTAAAATGGTATAGGCATATGGGCATCTACTTGAAGCAGAAAAAAGTTATATGAAAGATAAAACTTTAAACCTGATTATTTCATAACTAGTCCTGGAGGAAACGCCAGTGTGAACAACAGGGCCCTTTTGTACAATTTATATAAAAAAAAGAAAACATATTATCGAGTTGGGCTATTTTTTCCCTTAAAGTGGACACCTCAAGCTGTCTTTGGATACCATTGGTTTGCACAAATTCATAACAGAGGATTTTCTATAAATCATTTTGTTACTATTGAGCCCAATGGGAACAAGACTAGCTTTTTGCCTGATCAGTTAAGGAGTTAACTATTCCCACGTGGCCGTCAGTGAAAGTGAAAGATTGAAATAGAACCTTGGCACTTCCCTGACGCGAACACGCTTCTGTTGTTGTTGTTGTTGTTGTGTTAAAAAAAACAACTATAAGGGGAATGGAAACTCACTGGACAACTCCTGTGGAATCTGGATCTAAACAGAAGAGGACATACTACAGATAGCCTTCTAATCCTCCACATGCCCCACAGTGTTGCCATGTCAGCTTACTAGAAGCAACTTTGGTCTTGTTTTTTTTCTGTAAAGCTGCATGCTTGCAAATACTGGTAGCTGCGGGGTGAGCTTCCTTTTTTTTTTCTTCTTTTTTTCTTTTTCAAATACTGCCTGCTCTCGTGGCCCATCATGGACATTGCGACCTTATGGTCAGGTGAAAGTTCTGGCTTTTACTTTTACTTCTACTAAATAATTATATACATTTTATATATTTGAAATCTTGCAAAATATAAACATTTATTTTCTCCTACCAAATAAAGCTTCTTTGAATTGAATTGTGAAGCAGGTAGATAACAATAGTTTTGTATTTCTTCACTAGTCAAGTCAATCAGCACCGTTTCCGGACCAAATTATATCCCATGATACAAAATCGAATCATTTTCATAAATAAAGCATTGTTTTGGGTCCCACAGGGGGAACTGTCTAAAGGGCCTTTGACACGAGGATCGATAAAACGCGACGCTGTGCGATAACGCGACCATTTACGCGGGAGCGGGGTTTCACGCACGCACACGCCTGCGATCCCGTCCGCGCTTGACCAAAGCCGGATTCCGTTTAGCGCTCGCATTATCGCATCCCTCTTGAGCAGACCTGATGTCGATCCAGGCGTTAATGTGTGCGTTTACAGCTCTCCGTTTGAAAAGCCCTTAAGTCATTTAGTTTTTGGGTCGTCTTGAGCTTGAGTTTTTTTTGTGTTTGTGAGGATTAACCCAGTGAATTATAGAAAAAGGAAATGCCCTCCCAGATAGAACCAGCTTACAGGCCATGACATGATGTCTGTGTGTGTGTGTGTGTGTGTGTGTGTGTGTGTGTGTGTGTGTGTGTGTGTGTGTGTGTGTGTGTGTGTGTGTGTGTGTGTGTGTTGTGTTACTCACCACACTCCACCATGACCTCATAGGTCTTACTCTTGGGCTCGCCCTTCAGGCCCAGTTTGCCACGCGCTTGTTTCAGATCCTCATCGCTGGCCAGAGGATTACGCTTCTTCTTCTTCTTCACCTCTACAGGCTGCAGTAGGAGGAGGAGATGAGGGAGGTCAGGGGTTGACACTAAGGTCTCTGAGGCACTTGCCCATCGGGCAAGTGCAAGTCAGGTTCTACTTGCCCTCAGGTCATGGTCACTTGCCCCCCAGGTTCCAGGTGGTCCCCAGTTAAGTCGGTTAACCAGATGTAACTCTTGAGAGCGTAAAAATGAAACCAAATGGACCCTTGCGGGTCCATTTGGTTTCATTTTTACACTCTCAAGAGTTAAAATTCATCATCTTAATTAGCCCAGGTCTACACTGTAGAAGATTAATAGTCATTTTGATGTGTTAATTTGCCTGTTTTGTTTCCCAAATCTAGCCTGGAATTGTGGACAGCTAGAAAGCAGGGAAAGGCACAGAGGCAGAGTGCAATAACTGCCTTCAAGACAAATTTATCTTGTGTTGTGTTATAGTGCACTAAGTTGCACACTTGCCCGATCGGGCAACCGGGTAGCAGTCTTCACTTGCCCCACCATTTTTTTTACTTGCCCCCGCACCGAGACACAAGAGCTCACACGATCACTATCGGCTATGTCATTAATATACCTTAGAGATGTTGTATGGACATGATAAACAAGGTTCCCTCGTTCTGTGTTTCCTAAAGTCTGAAAAAAAAAAAAAAAAACATTAACATGGTGAAACGCAACTTGATGACATCATCAAGTTGTGTTTCACCATGTTAATTGTCTCCACCGAAGGTGTGACTATAAAACGCCCTCTGTCCGTGCACGTAGCCCGTATGTGCCCTCGATTTGTCCGTTATATGACGTCATGACGACGTCATAGTTGAGCTAGGAGGGCTTTGAGCTAGGAGGACCCTTGAGGCTCCTGAGATGACGTCGAGGTAGGGGGGCCTGATCTGGGAGGACCCTTGAGCTAGGTGAGCCTTTAGATGATTTGTTAGATGATGACAAAGTTAGGAGCCAGAGGTAGAATGAGCTTTGAGAGGACATCATAAAGAGTGAGATAGGGAAGATGACGTCATAGATAGTAGTATTGTCTCATTACACTCACAATAAACTACTTTGCAATGTGCACACGTTCAAACCTGAGCCCGGACGGTGGAGACCTGTGCCCCGTAGGGCACAACTCTAGTTAATTTTCTTTTTGGACATTTTTTTTATTATTACGAATGGAACAAAATGGACCCGTTGGGGTTCATCGTTTTTTCCAATTTTCTAAAAACCCTCATTTTTCCGGATATATCTGTGATGCTCAATGTCGAGGACCCCTCAAAAGTATAGGTAATTGGCCACCGGCCCGCCATCTGAAAATAGGTTTTTCCAGTGAGCCCACCCAGAAGCCAAGATTTCAAAGCTTTTAATTTTTTCCCCCAATAGCAAAACATAATGCTAACTCTGATAGCGTGTCAGAGTTATGTGGGGATCCTTGAAATTAAAAGGTTTGAGAACCACCGATGATATTGGAATACTGAATACGGAATTCTGTTATACTAGCAGGAGTGGGCTAGAAAACAGTATCACAGTGTAACAGTAGTAGTAATCCACAGCTTTTCTGAAAGGGGTGAATTCACTCGCCTAAGCAGCAGCATCCGTGTTGTGTGGGGAAAGCAGTTAGCTTTCCGCAATTAGCTATTTGAGGCAAGAGTTTTCCCTGCTATAACACAACATGCATTGGTATAAAGCCCTGAGGACCTTCAGTGTTGTAGGGTTTAACTGGCGGGAACCCCTTTTTGTAACCTGTATACCCGTATACCGTATACACCCCCTTTTGGGGTTCTGTACAGCATGGGTTCTGCAAAGTGGGGTCCAGAGACAACTACTGTATAAGGGTACTTTCCAGGGGGTAGCTAAATAAGAGGTAAACATTGTCTGGAACATTGATTTTACAATACAAACTGGGGATTTCGAAGAAAAAATTACTATACATAAGGGTCCATAGCCTAACTCAGGTCAATCCTGGGGGTCCTTGATCTGTAAAAATCCTCTAATCAGGTTCAGTGTATTGTTCTGAAAAGGGGTCCATGCACTAATACGTGTCAGTTTGAGCATCCTACTTGACACGAAAAAACAAAAGAAAGAACTTTGAACATTCACTGGTATATCGGTGCTCTGGAGTTTTCAATGAAACAATGAAAGGTCAGAGCAAATCATTTGAGCCAGTATGAAGAGCCAGTAAAAGTTCTGTTTTTTGGGGTGCAATTGAGTAAGCCATGGCCTACTTGTGCGTGAGTGGAGCGAGTGGGCAGAGAGCAAGTGCCCCGACAGCTCCAGGAGATAATACTCTCAACAATGCTTAAAATACCTCTTAATGCTTAAAGATCTCTAAAATATGTCGTCATCATGTCTTCACCTAAACCAGCCAATCAGAGTACTTTGAGGGACGGTCGACGTTTGCGAACCGCTTGCTTAACTCGCGCCCGCTCTGCTCACGCAAGCAAATAGCAAAAACCTTTTTTTACACAATGTCACACAATGTCACAATCCCTTTAAATAATAAACTAGAAAATATTGTGGACTGAATTCACGTACCTGTGACATGGTCGAGGAGGGGTCCATTGGTGTGTGTGGTTAGTCCCAGAAACACTCTTATCCGTGAGATAACACGTGGCAAGTTGTTATTCTGGTCCTCAAAAGAATCCTGGCCCATTATATAGTCTTGATCCAGACCGACCCCCCCCCACACGTATCAGTGAGTCAGCCAGACCCCTCTACCCTACCCCTGTCCCACTCTGTGTTGTTGTCAGTGAGTATTATTAGGCGTGTGACGTGACGCGCGGCATGGGAATAAGGTCTTGCCTTCTTTCCGATGTGCCTCTTATAAAAACCAACAGCTGATAATGCGGGACGGCAGGGGCGGATCTAGGCGTGGGCATGTTGGGGGCAATGCCCCCCCTAAATGCCTAGACTGCCCCACTAAACACAATGGCATTGCAAACTAAAACAACCCAAGGTATTTCAAATTAGAGTCCTTATATTTAAAATGAAGTGAAACACTACTACTGCTACTAACTAACTACTACTACAGCTGTGTCACCACTAAACCAACAGCTTGTCATCATTGCAAACAGAAAACTCTCTGAGTCAGACCTTTAGCTTTATGCATGCTGCGTGTCTGTTGCAACTTCAACAACAACTGATGTTGTTATTGATGCTTTACTTGCCTAATAAAAGTCCTGGAACTGAGGATGGTATGGCTGCGTTCATGATGATGAAGTCGGACCCATACCATTTTCTCCTGCCCCCCCCCAATTGGGAAATGATATATCCGCCCCTGCGGGACGGCCACACAACAAGGAAACACGATAGGATTGATAGCACATAGTAAGCGCACAGCACAACTATGAATGACTGCCACTGACTCACTATCTATGGAAGTCTCTAGACTATAGGGATTATGAGAAAGGAGAGCCCCAATTCCAACGGCTTGGATTCTGCCCGGGGCTCTTGTAAAAAATAAACATTTGGATGGGGCATTTTTTTGACATTTTTGGCAGAACGCTTGGATAAATCTGTTCACAATATAGACATACTCTTGGTAGAAGTCCTGTATTCACATTTTTCAAAATGTACATATTCTACTTTAAAAAAAGAAGAAGAAAAAAAAAATCTGTCATTTTATGGTCTACTCTACTCATGTGAACACACCAGACAGTTTATCAGTTACTCCATTCAGTATTTAGATATTGATGTTCATTTTGCTTCAAGGTGCTTATATTTCAAATGATTTCAAACACTACTACTGCTACTAACTAACTACAGCTGTGTCACCACTAAACCAACAGCATTACGTCATTGAAAACAGAAAACTCTCCGAGTATCATTTTAAAGTCAGCTCCTGAAATACTGTGTTAGCAGTATCTATACTCTGTATAGAATGATGACTCAGGATGATGGCTGCATCAATGCATACTGTAACAGGACTCTGTGACAGGGTTTCTTAACCATTTGTGTACTCAACGCGTTTTGGTGTTTTATTTGTTGAAAAATAGCAGATCTACATGCTCATATCGCGCCACCGAGTGGCGCGATACGAGCTTGTAGTTCTGCTATTTTTTAAAAATTGTGAAATGTGCTGCAAATCTCTGAATACATTATTTTGGAAGCAAACATTTCTAACGCAAATGTTTGCTTCTGGGATCCCCAGAACAACATGTTTTCAGATGGGGGTCCACAGCCAAATATGGATAATTCTGGTGGTCCTTGGCTTAAAATATATCAGCATCACTGACACAGGAACACAGATTTTTCAGAAAAACTAGAATCTAGTGTCGGAAACGATAGAATCTAGTGTCAAAAACTCAAGTCTCGCGTCAGTAACTAGATTCTAGTGTAAAAAAGTAGATAATAGCATCAGAAACTATCATTTAGTGCCAATAACTAGACTCTAGTCTAGTTACTGTAGAATCTAGCGTCAAAAGCTAGAATGTTGCTGCAGCTATAATCTGGTGTCAGGAACTACTGTATAATCTGGTGTCAGAATCTCAAATCGAGGGTCGGGACACAATGGATTAAAGTGGGTGCCATCATAGGACCCTAGGGTGGCTGTGACACATGTCGGAGGGTGCCGCAGAATACTGGGATACCATTTATTCATATCACACAGATCATCCATGCTTGGTTAAAAAAGGACCTACAGTAAGTTGCATTTTGCTCTGCCCGTTCCATTTTAATGTCTTGGGTAAAAATAGCCAATCTACAATCTTCCAGTGTATAACGTTATTTTCAATTAAACTATTCTGGATAGGAACGCCTCTTGGTGTTTTTAGCATTATGTTATACTTGTCAAACGGACCCTTTACGGGTCCATTTGGTTTCATTTTACGATCTCAAGAGTTACAGATCGATAAGGGTCCATTTGGTTACCAATGGTCCTTTCTAGGAAGGAAGGAGGACTCTTATCATAGGAGGAAAATGGTGAAAAACAAGGGTTCTCTGCACCAGATTTTCCACCAGGAGTTTTTTTTCACTAATTTTGGTGCTGGGGGGGGCAAGTGCGCCAAGTTGGCAACACTGTGAGATACAACAAAAGTCACATAGCAGACTGCTGTCAGCCTGTGTGTATGATGAGAGCATGTTGACGTAGGGAACAGGGAAATTATAAATGACACTCTCTTAACTACACTAAAGTAACCGTGGTGTCATTCACTCTCCCCTATAGTCCTACTTAAAAAAAACGCCACAAGCAGCTTTGGAAAACATTCAGCATTATACTTATGGGAACGATAAACGCATGTGCCAGAAAGAATTGGAATACAAAATATGGATAAGATAAATGCTGGGTCTGAGAAAATGATATGGTCGGTAGCTAAGACACTGTGAGGTCATGGTGCACTATTATGTGACTACATGTAGTGTACACGAGTCAGGTGTTCAAAACATGTTCTACAAAACTTATGAGTACATAATAAAGCATGTGTTGTGTACCATGTAGTCAAAGCTATTTCAGGACACAGACATTATTCCAGGGAGAGGAAAAAAAAAATAAGAGCAATTATTGTATATAATTTAAAAGTCAAACTGTTTGTCCATTATGTTCCGATGTGCAAGGCTATTTCAAGGCAGTGGTGGACGTCAATGTATTAGTAATCCACAGTACAGATTCTGAGGATTTGTACTTTACTTGAGTGTTATATTTCTACTTTTACTCTTACTTGAGTGAATTTCCATGACAAGGATTTGCACTTTTACTTACATTTATAGGTACAAGCAGTAAAGTATATACAGTAGGTGGATTAACATTTACTTCTCTGAACAAGAGAAGTAAACTATATTATAAACATAATTTACTTTTACTCACAGTACCTGAGTACAATTAAAATCAATTATGTTTATACTCTTGCTCAAGTAACATTCTCACTGAGTATTTTTTTACTTGTAGCTGAGTAAAGTTACGGGGTTGTACTTTTACTCTTACTCAAGTACTGGAGTCAAGTATTCTGTCCACCAGTGTTTAAAAGTATTATAGGCAACTTAGAATGTATGTAAATGTACGTAAGCCGTCACAAAAAAACTCGTGAACTCACGTTTGGGGTGCGGTGGTGTAGTCGATAGTACCCTCTCCTCACAGCTAGGAGGTCGTGGGTTCGATTCCAGCTGGAGATGTCGCCGTGGGCTGTCCGGGTCACCAGTGCCCGTATCCTGGGTGGAGGATGGTGACGCCATCTTCTGATCGTCGTTCTCGCCTAGGGTACGTAACCTCACAAAAAAGCGTCCGTTTTTTCATTTAATCTTTTGAATAACATGATTTATATCTAGCGTCAAAAGGGCAATAACACCCCAGAAGCCTTGCTTACCTTTATTTGCAGTTTATTTAAAAAAAAAAAAAAAAAAAAGTAGTGCTGTAGCCTCACAGCTAGAAGGTCCTGGGTTCGATTCCCGCTAGGGGCGCTGCTGTGGGTGCTGGCGGCGTGTCTGCTCCTCCACGTCATCAGTGCCCATACCCGAGGCGGGGTTGGTGAAAGGGCCTTTCTGTGTGGAGTTTGCATGTTTTCCCGCCGTGTCCCCTAGGGTAGATACCCTCACAAAAACATGCAGTAATCCTGGCCTCTAGACTGCCTCCCCCTGACCCGCAAGGGTCCATTTGGTTTGACGTTTACACTCTCAAAGAGTTAAAATATTCATGTGCGGGGAAAAAAAAAAGCTTTAGAAAAACAAAATCACTCACATTTGATATACTTTATTGCAAAAGCATATAATAATAATAATAATGTACAGGTCTCTTTGTCAGTTATTTTAATCAACCTCACGTTGTTTTGTTTTGTGAAACTTTTAAAAGCCCTCTTTGTCCCGGTGGAGCCGAGGGTTTTAAACGTGAAACCGCCATGATGCTCTACCCTCGTTCCTTGAAGCTGCATATAACATCACTTTGTCCTCTTACCAAGAACGAACGCAACATTCAAATCATTACAGGCACCGTGATCATCACAGTCATAGTTTGTTTGCTCCGCCGCCGCTCCCCTTGCACTACAAGAACAAGATGAAAAATACAGGCGCGCGCGCACACACACACCATTCTCTCCGCAAACCCGATCTCACGTAATATTAGCCTATTTAAGATTGGTAGAACGTCCGACCTACGACGCCAGTAATGAATCGCTCTGTGCTCGATACATAATCCTCGCGACCGTCCTACCCTCTCCTACGACGGCAGAACGCGGCTTTAGGCGTCGTGTTAACAACGTGGACGAGAGCTACGCTGTAGAGGAGCATCACCATGGAAGCCAGTGGAAGAGGTGGATCCAGCCGGCGTCGCCTGCTTTCTTAACTATGTTGGACTTCTGTTGCAACTGCGACGGACCACGTCTACTGTTCTCGTCGCGTCCAAGGCCTAGACACGGAAACTTAAATTCCCTAATAGCAGAAATGAACAGAATTGGTATTCCGTAGAATAAACTACTAATAGAACACGACGTTTGTTTTCGTATTCTAATGAAATAACTCCTCGTTGACCGTGTGGCAACACTTCTGCTGAACTTAAGGCGGATTGCTTGCGTGCCACGAGGTTCGGAATTAGCCGACTCACCCTCAGTCATCCGATTCGCGATGGGCATGGACTAGTAAATATTATAAAGCCCAATTTCAACCAGCCTGAAACAGGCACAGTGAAATTGCACTTCTAGTTTTTTAGTGAAAGCCCGCACCTCTGTCAAATCGTTAGTGATATATATGGAGAGACGTTGGGTTCTATTCGTAGTTTCATGTCAATTCTGACCATTTATACTACAATATATGTGAGATTAGGCAGCGACTCCTACATCTTGTCCAATGTCAGTGGCATTTCTAAGCGATTTGGAGCCCTAGGCAAGATTTTCCCAGGAGCCCCCAGGGAAAATGTCCTGTAAAATGGCGCCCTAGGCAACTGCCTAGTCTGCCTAATGGCAAAAACGCCCCTGTCCACTGTCACTAACAGTCTATAGAGGTCTGTGCTTTTTTTCCCCCCATAATGCTCTAGTCTCGCCAGCCAGACCAACATTTCTCAAATGCTTACGTCAGACAGTCTGGCACGGCGCAACAGATCCTCGGAAATAAAAGAGGATAAAGCGAGTGTGATGCTTCCTTACTACTTCTTCCTCCCGTCTTTATACAGTCGTAAAATTTTGTCTGCTTGCTTATCAGGAATTTTAATTCGAAAATAAAACGCATTGATTTGCGAACGCAGCGAGCCGTTAGTATGAAAGCCAGGCCCGAACGTGTCTGTCAGTATAAATCCGTCACAGCAGGTGAACTGCAGTTTCAGAACTGTGAAGTTGAGACTTGTGTGCTATTAAAAAAAAATAGCACATATACAAGCTGACAGCGCAGCACTGAGTGCCGCACTATGAGCTTGTATATTTGCGGAAAGGTGGCGCAAATTGTGAATATACAGTATATAGTGTATATTGTTTAAGAGGCAGAGCCAACGTTTCAGCTGAAATCTTTGTTTGCGTTCTGGTTTCAGGAGGTGTAGTGGCCGGGTGATCCCAGACTATAACAATAACTCGCGTTCTGGTTTCAGGAGGTGTAGTGGTCAGACTATAACAATAGCTCGCGTTCTGGTTTCAGGAGGTGTAGTGGCCGGGTGATCTCAGACTATAACAATAGCTCGGGTTCTGGTTTCAGGAGGTGTAGTGGCCGGGTGATCCCAGACCATAACAATAGCTTGCGTTCTGGTTTTGAGGGGGTGTAGTGGCCGGGTGATCCCAGACTATAACAATAATTTGCGTTCTGGTTTTGAGGAGGTGTAGTGGCCGGGTGGTCGCAAACTATAATAACAACAACAATAGCATTTGTAGATTGTGGCATTTCTGGCTGCGCAAGAATAATTCAACATCAGAACCTGCTGAATGCTGCGTATCATTAATGACTGAAAATCTTCTGGAGCTTCTTCTGAGTTAAAAACAAAACAAAAAAAACAACCAGATAGACATGAGTTGAGTTAAATATTCACTCAGGCACATCATCGGAAAACACAAAAAGAGCAAACGGAAAAAATAAAAAAAAAAAAAAAATCAAAACCCAAACGTTGTCCTTCCCCACCAAAAATACATTGCACAAAACACACGATAAAATGACAACATCGACAGCAGCCTGAAAAAAAAAAATGTGCAAGATGGATGTGAGTGTGTGTGGGACTTAACAGGCTATCGTCGTAAAGAACAAAAGCCTTTTTGCTTTGTCATCTGGTCTGTGACAACAACTAGAAGTTACAATTCCAGAGGAGGCATCACTGTCTCCCTTTTTTTTGCCACAGCCCCCTTCCAAAAAACAAAAAATCTTAGTCAAAACAATACAAAAATAAAACACATATAAATATAACCCAAGAATTAGAATCACACGCACTTAAGGACATAAAGTAAACATAAGATCCGATAACATATCAGTATAACAGTTGCAGAGAGCGCTTGCCTTCCCAGGGACAACAGTAGATATACAGTAGGTTGAGTACCAGTGTGGAATGTACAGTAGGGATGGGACGATAACTTTAAAGCTACGCGGCACGACTATCCTGGTTCCGGCCTGGTGCCCGTTGAAGATAGTATTTGCATTGGAACTGAGCTCAGATTTTTGTACACAGGCATTTTTGCTGAATAAAACAAATTGGTTTCAGCTGTTTTGATTACTGACCATAGCTCTTTTGAGCACTTCCGAAATGCTTTCGCGTTCCTGGAAAGGGGCGTCAATTTTGACGGTCTCACTTGGAATAGTAGCTGTAGCACATTTTTTTTAGACCGGCACACAGGATATTACTTTCGGTCCGTCTCTTATTCGGGGTCCCTCAGCTGCAAGGACTATCTAATAAGGACAGGAAGCCAAGACACCTATGGGGGTTCATGGCAGGAAACGGACATGCTCAGTACAGACCAGGAAGTTTGACGCTTGGCAAACCATCCAAGAGACCAATGGCATGCATGGTTTGCAAGCGTCAAACTTCCTGGAATGTACTGAGCATGTCTGTTTCCTCCCATGAACCAATGTGGACTCCCCCATAGGTGTCTTGGCTTCCTGTCCTTATTAGATAGTCCTTGCTCAGCTGGCAAGAGGAGGCTATAGCGCTGCTTGCAGCCGCTAGCATCAGGATCGTATCAAACGATAGCGCTACTAACCAAAGATTACTGTTGATAAGCGTAGATTTACGGCAGGGGTGCCCACACTTTTTTTTGCTTTGAGAGCTACTTTCAAAATGACCGACTCAACAAGATCTACACATCAAAAATGTGATTATTCCATTACTGAAAATCCTTTTCAAAGCCCCGTAGAAAGCTTTGAAATAGTGGTGATGTTGTAACCTACTGTTATCGTGTTTAAGAATAATGCACTTAAAATGAAAAAAAAAAGAGGGGGAGAATTGGAAGGCTTTTCTTGTATATGCTACTACTGACGTTTGAAAACAGTACTTGGGGTTTAAGTTGACAGTTCGTGGTGTTGAGTTCAGTCTCTTGCACCCAAAACTAAGAACATTCATGTTTTTGTCCACAATTGGGAAAGAGAACTGGCAAAACATTGGTCAAAATAACAATTATTCTCCATTTTCTAATTGTGTGGACTCTTGAAATTACGTAATTCAGATGTTTAAATATAATTTAACTCTTGAGAGCGGTAAAATGAAACCAAATGGACCCGTAAGGGTCCATTTGGTTTCATTTTAACGCTCTCAAGAGTTACAAATCTATACATTTTAGGGGACTGTCATGTGATCTACCTGCATGGCCTGTGTGATCTACTGGTAGATCATGATCTACCTTTTGGGCAGCCCTGATCTACAGCAATAGCAGGGTAAATGGTTAATGGCGTCGCTTTTTTAATTCGTAATATGAATCATCCCATCCCTCGTAGAATGATGAATATTCCCCATCATCATCATCAATGTCGTGCTGCTCCACTCTCCCTCCTGTCACAGCACACTTGACCAGCATTACAGACATACAAGATATACTGCACTATATAGTGTAACAGGTAGCTTTGGAACAGGGTTAGGACAACATCAACCAACCCAACATGTAAACACACACACACAGTAAGGCTGATTTATACAGAGTTCCGCTGCCACTGTGACTGTGTACCCAAAAAAGCTCGCATTGTGTTGTTCTGAGCTTGCAGATCGACTATTTCCTAGGTATGCACAGTGTTGCCAACTTGGTGTATCTAGCTTTAGCTCCTGGTGAGTTGGGGCAAAATTGGTTGACAGGCGCCAGAGATAAAACCCTTGTTTTTCACCATTTTTCCTCCTATGATAGAGTCCTCCTTCCTTCCTAGAAAGGACCATTGGTAACCAAATGGACCCTGATAGATCTGTAACTCTTGAGAGTTTACAGGTCCATTTGGATTCATTTTACGCTCTCAAGAGTTAAATTATATTTAACCTTTTGAATTACCTAATTTTCAAGAATCTACACATTTAGAAAATGTAGAAGAATTGTTATTTTGACCAAAGTCATCTTATATTAGACCGAGAGACTAAACTCAACATCAAATGGCTAAAATGCAGTGGAAGTACCACTAGTGCATTGATTTTGGCAGTTGGCAACACTTATGCAACTAGTATGCAATTAGACACGAAAAACCCAAGTATAAATCAAGGCGATACTCCTCCCTGTGCATGCACGCTCGCTCGCTCGGTGGTTATGTTTACACATGGAAAATAAATGTGTTTTTTAAGACGTTGTTGGTTATAAGGAATCTTACATGAGGCATACTACATACAAACAGTACACAATCACTTTTTTTTTCGGGGTGTGGCCACTTTTCCCCTTCCGACATGATCCAATATATGGAAACAGGATGACAAAGAGGTTTTTCTTGTGGATAATTGCCCTCGGTCAGGCTGTTCACAGTTGTTCCGCAGTCCCCCGTTTCCCCGCCCTGTGAAATCTTACCAATAATATACTGTAGGCTCTCTGTACACAACTGTAGTCCCCGTTAAGATTAGGAGGAGGAAGGGTCGCACCTAACATGTTTACATGTCATGGCAATAAAAGGCTTCTGATTCTGATTCAAATCCAGTAAAGCAAAAACAGGCATATTTTGGACATAGTTCGAATGGTGATTAATCATGATTGAATTCATTTTGCAGCTGTGATTAATATGACTAAAAATTTTAATCATTCAACAGCCCTAATATTTACAATTCTGTCCATAACATATTTATCGCTGCGTTAGCCGAGTTAGCTTTACCGAACTTTGCGACGCTCAGCGCGGCAATTCGCTCGGCAGGTTCGGTTAGAGCCACTCCCTCATTGGTCAGTATTATTTTGAAATGGGCTTTATTTCAGTATACTACCGGAGGAAATTTTCTTTCTATTAGCAGGCTCCCTACTAATGCGGCTTGGTGTTGTTTATAATACGACTTGGGCTGAGAATGTGTTGAAATAGCTGATCTACAAGCTCATAACGAACGTGTCGTCGTACTGTCCACTATAATGTCATAGGATAGTATGGTATGAAGTCACTAAGTGATGCAAGTTATTTGCCGTCATATCGTATGCTTTGTTTACGAAAAAAGGAAAACAAAAAACACTTTTGTCTAGAATATTCAACGCCATATTTAAACATGATATAATGTCAATTGCTAATCTCATTCGCTGCGCTCTGCTGTTCAAGCAGCCTAAATAGGGACAAACTGGAGTTGGAAATACATTGTTTCCAAAAAAGCCTAGCCCAAATAGGGGCTATTTTAGGCATATGTGTAAAGCTACAATTAAAGGTAGGGGAAGTGATTTCACTTTTGTCAGATATCACCCACATTTTTTTTTTCTGTTAAAATGCTCTATTATAAGGTGTGGAAACCATATATGGAGTTCCCCCCTCCCCCACGTTAGCAGAGGAGCTAATAAAAGTTCCCCAGGTGGTGGCAAATTCTCCTCCAATCAGGATAGCTACACATAGTGTAGCTACTGTTGGACGCCCCTAGTGCAATAGGCTGGTACTACACCATGAATTTCAAATCACTTACGCTACAATTAAAAGTCTCATTGCTCAGATTTGAATAGAATACAGTATAATGTTGGTATTTGATGATATTCGGTACCGGTAGTATTTGATATTTTTTTTATAGACCCAACGATATTACTCGGTATTGATTTCCAATATCGCGATAAACGGTAATACCGGTACATTGTCCAAGACTAGATGTCGCTACACTCCCTATTTATAAAGCTCTTTTTGTACAGAATTTGTGCAGAAAAGCCTGAGGTCAAATGCGACACTGAGCCAATCAAATGGAAAGATTTAGAATTCACAAATCACAGCTTCCAGAAACAAACAAAAAAAAAAAGAACGGGGGACTCCAGTTATGCACAGAGCCGATTAATTAAACCAGTGTTAACAGCTTTTCCCTATAAGAATAATAACAATACGCGCATAATAAATGACTTAATATAATGGTCAATAACAACATGATAAGGATCCTTAGCGCCCTAATGTGGTCGTTAAGGAGCACTGCGGGAGCCAGTTTTAAGCCCTGTAGTAAAGCGATCCGTTAGTAGGTAGGAGGAGAGTTTCGATGTGCTTTAAAAAACGGCGGTCAGGAAACCGTTTTCTCGAAATGCAGTTTAAAAAAAAAAAGACAAAAACATGCAAAGGTTGTTCAGTAGGAGGAGGAGGAGGAGCATCTGACGGAGCTGAACCGTTCCTGTAACCCAAGAATTCCGCTTTCCTGGGCCAGAGGTTTTCAACAGCTGGTCCGGGGACCACCAAGTGGTCCCCAGTGAGAGGGTTCCAGGTGGTCCCCAGGCTAAATGATGGATAGTGAGGTTAACCAGATGTAACTCTTTTGAGAGCGTAAAACGTGAAACCATGTTTCATGTTTACACTCTCAAGATATTCATCATGTGAATTAGTGAATTAGAGGTCTACACAACGAGAGAATGTAGAAGATTAATGGTCATTTTGTGAATCTGCCCGTCTCCAAAAATCCAGCTTGGAATAGTGGAATTGTTTAGGGTCTGTGGGGGGCTAAAACGTCATCAAATGGTGGTCCTCCGTGGCTCGAATGCTGAATAAAATAGTGGGCCCTGGTATGAAAAAGGTTGAAAACCCACTGCTCCTAGACGATTCCCTCCTCTCGACGGTCCCATTCCTCAGCGTTTTTTTTTTTTTTCCCCGTTGCTACAAGGCGTTCCAGTTCCGAATAAGATCCCCGACAAGGTCTGTAGAACTCAAAGAGGGTACAAATATAACTCTCTCTGAGGTTAGGGGGTCCAAAAAAAAAAAAAAACGTTTGGATTGAACATACCGTTGAACGTAACGTTGAATCACACGCGACCTGCTCCGACAGTGTTGATGATGAAACCCATTTCCCGGAAAACGGTTTAAACTTTGGAACCGATGACACCCGATTCCGGTTGGCCCAGAATCCCAACTCCAGGGAGGGGGAGGGGAGGAGAAGAAGGAGGAGGAGGAGGTGGGGGGTTACCAGTGCAGGTTGTTTTTTTTAAGACCACCGGGACCGTTCTGGTTTCAGACGGGAATCCCCATGCGATGCTTCTTCTTCTTCACAGTCTTCAGGCCGGTGAGCCGGCGGACGTCGTCCTCGTCCGACTCGTCCATCTCGTCGTCTGCCGAGAAGAGGATCTGAGGACGGGACAGAAGAGGACAGAAAAGGATTTAGTAAAAGGAGCTGAGATCATGGATTGGGAGGAAATGATCATGGCAAGAGGAAACAATTAGAAGAACGGTGGCAGATGACTTGATGGATTTCCCCAGTTTTGCCAACTGCCAAAATGCAAAATGCACTAGTGTCACTTCCAAAATGCACTAGTATGCGCTAGATGCACATACAGATCGAAAATGACCATTAATATTCGACATTCTCTAGTTGTGTAGACTTGGGTCTAATTCACATGATGAATAGTTCTCTCTTCACTCTTCAAGAGTGTAAAAATGAAATGCTTTTAAAGAGTTACATCTGGTTAACCAACTGTCCATCATTTAACCTGGGGACCACTGGTTGAAAAGTGGCATAGGAGGAAAAATGCCGGTTTTAACTCTGGCGCCTGTCAATCAATTTCGCCCCAAGTCATCAGGCAAAAGGCACTAGATTTTCTGCCAGGAGCTTTTCACTAATTCTGGCGCTGGGGGAAAAAGCTAAATATGGCGACAAATGCACCACGTTAGCAACACTGGATTTCCCATGATGATCAGTTTTTGGAAGTGTCCGTCGCCTACAATTGTCTCACCAACAGCATTTCATCATTCAAACCACAAAACTGAGTCAGGCCTTTAGCTTTATGCATACTGCGTATCTCCAACAACAACTGCTGTTATTATTGATGCTTTACTTGCCTAATAAAAGTCCTGTAATTGACCATCACAAGTACAACTAGGAAAAGAGGCGTTCCTTGGAGCACAGGTCTCCGAAACGACAGGTAGGTTTATTGTGGAAACAAGCAGAGCTGCCGAAGCAGACAACCCGCAACACTCCATGTTAAAAAATATTCTTCCAGGTGCAAGGCTCAAAGATATGCGTGGAAAACAGAAAAAATGCCAGCACTCATTAAATGTCCTTTCTAATGTTCTTTATTTACCTCATATAGCGAACAGCAACGAACGCGTTTCGACCTGTGCGGTCAACGCTGAGGAACGCTTGACAACGCTGAGGAAGACCGCACAGGTCAAAACGCGCTCGTTGCTGTTCGCTATATGAGGTAAATAAAGAACATTAGAAAGGACATTTAATGAGTGCTGGCATTTTCTCTGTTTTCCAGGATATTGTGGGTCAACGACGTTAGGAATGTCAGTACAGATTATTATCTGATCATCCATTACCTGAAGGTGAAGCACAGGCACTGCGTTCATGATTTGAGGGGATGATTTGGACACAAAGGTCCCTGTTTTGATTGTCTTAAGTATCAGGTCGTTAAATCTTAAGCCAAAACTTGGGAGGTGTGGCAATGCGGTTTGGCTGTTTTGAGTGGCCAAAACAGCTTTGCCACACTTCCAAGCCTTGAGTTAAGATTTAAACACCTGATACTTAAAGGGGAATTCCACACAGTTTCAACATTTGTGTACATTTTTGTGTACACTCTCAGAAAAAAAGGTCCTAAAAGAAAAATCATCAACATGGGTGAAACCCAACTTGATGATGTCATCAAGTTGTCTTTCACCATGTTAATGATCTTTTTCAGACCTCCATTTCCAAGAAACACACAATGTGTGTGTGTGTGTGTGTGTGTGTGTGTGTGTGTGTGTGTGTGTGTGTGTGTGTGTGTGTGTGTGTGTGTGTGGAGGGGGGGGCACTTTTCATCAAGTTCACACAACATCTCTAAGGTATATTAATGACATAATGTACAGTAGTAAAAAATGGGTAGAATTCCCCTTTAAGGCTCCCCTTAAACACTGACCTCGGACTCGGAGTCGTCGTGGGAGAGGGCGCGCCTGTAGCGCACCTTGCTGTTCCCCCGGGCGTCCTCCTCCCGCTCCTCCAGCTTGTCTTTTTTCCTGTGTTTCTTCATGAGGAAGTTGTCCACCACCCAGAACATCAGGGCCTGCACGGGGCAAAGACACGGACAACGGCGGCACGTTTTATAAACGGCGGGACAACAAAGGCAAGCAAACACTTCGCTCACCTTACCGGGCAATGTTGCTCCACAGATTAATTATTTTCAGACATTTTCATGCGACGTTCCTTAACCAGTGGCTGTTCACCTTGCCTATTGTCATGTGGTGCGACTGCAACTTTTTAGGATCACGTTGGTAATTAATTTACAAGGAAAAAAAAAAAAAAAAAACAAAAAAAAACAAAAAAAAAACACAAATATGGAGATGTTTTTTTTCTTTGGCCGACAGCGACGGACCGACGATATATACATGTATGTAAGAAGAAGAGTCTTACGTTAACAAAGAATGGAACGATGAGCATGACGATTGCCAGTTCCAGATGAGGTTCCTTTATGGGAAGAGCCAGCTGTGAAACACACACACACACACACGCGCACACGCACACAGGTTTTTCAGAAAATTGTCAGGATTCTGAAGACATTTATAGAATGGTCCTCAAGTTAAGCGTTGCTGCAGACAGACCTTCTTCCACTGGGGGATGAGGAGCACCAGGATGATGAGGATCTTCTCAAACATCATGATGAGGATGTAGAGAGCACACTGCCCCGCCCACGCCCCGCACTGCACCGGCTCCCCTGGAGACAACACACAACACCACATTTGATTTGTACAATAATAATAATAATAATATAAACCATGGGTTTTTTAATCTTTTTCATACCAAGGACCACTATTTATCAGAGCTTGACACTAACACTTGCCCGGGGCAAGTAAAAAAATATGGTCGGGCAAGTGAAGACTGCTACCTGGTTGCCCGATCGGGCAAGTATGCAACTTAGTACACAACACAACACAAGATAAATTTGTCTTGAAGGCAGTCATTGCACTCTGCCTCTGTGTCTTTCCCTGCTTTCTAGCTATCCACAATTCCAGGCTGGATTTGGGAAACAAAACAGGCAAATTAACATACACATCAAAATGACTAATCTTCTACATTCTCTAGTTGTGTAGACCTGGGCTAATTAAGATGATGAATTTTAACTCTTGAGAGTGTAAAAATGAAACCAAATGGACCCGCAAGGGTCCATTTGGTTTCATTTTTACATTCTCAAGAGTTACATCTGGTTAACCAACTTAACTGGGGACCACCTGGAACCTGGGGGGCAAGTGACCATGACCTGAGGGCAAGTAGAACCTGACTTTCACTTGCCCGATGGGCAAGTGCCTCGGAGACCTTAGTGTCAAACTGTCAACCCCTGTGAAGGTAATTGGGGGCCAGTGTAGGGATGCCAGAATTGATGAAATGTAATCACATTTACGCAAACCGGTCAAGACACGGGCTGTGGCAATCTGGACTAACTGTACACAATTTATGTAGCACAGTGCTTCAACTCTTTCCACATCCAAGGTCCATTATTTATTGGCCATTTGAGCCACAGACCTCTGAGAACCAAAACAAGATTTTTTTTTCCCCACATAGTTGAGATAACCAGTTGGCACAAAATAAAATAAAACCATCTGTAATGATCCCTTATTAGACCAGCACCTGATGAAGATCTAATAAGAAGATAAAGATCTGGTCCGTTTGGTTACCAACTCTTAGCTTGGGGACCACCTGGAACGCCCTCAAGGACCACGAGTTAAGAATCACCATTTCTATAGAATTATCTTACAACAACAAGGCAATTCATTGTGCTTTACACAGAACGCCAAGCATTGGAAACTCAATTATAGACTATGGCTGGTATTTTCGTTACCGCTATACCCCTTATCCCTTAACTTCTTTGCCTTTTTAAACTATTAAAAAAAAACATTTCTCAGTAGTTCAAATGGCCAGTCTACTAGCTCACAACGTGTTAATAGATTGACATGTTGAAATAGTCCAAAAAAGTTTTTCAAAATAGTGAAAATGAAATAAGGGATATGGCATAAGGGGTTTAGCATGTAACGAAAATGGAGCCCTTAGGCTGGTATTCTCGATCGCTGTGGTGTAGCCAGGTATGGTGTAAGTCTTCTCATTGGCTGCATGGCAGCAAATCAGGTCTGGGGCCTTGGGTGTAGGCCAAAAGCCTTTACCACCAGACCTGGGCCTGGGCTTACCAAATAATTACCCATGATGAATAAAACCAGCCATCAAGAGCTCCAACCTGTGATGAACAAAGTAGGGGAGTACAGTAACATTTTTAATTGGGGGTCAGGTGATTTCTGAACTTTTTGAATTGCAGGTTTTAATTATTAAGAGTAATTATTTGGTAATCCCACGCCCAGGTCTGGTGGTGCAGGCTTTCGGCCTACACACAAGGCCCCAGACCTGATTTGCTGCCATGCAGCCAATGAGAAGACTTACACCGTAGCTGGCTACACCACAGCGATGGAGAATACCAGCCCTTGACACTTGAGTATTCGTTTGTTTCTTGGTGCAAGTAGACCACCAGTGGTCCTTGAGAGGGTTCCAGGTGGTCCCCAGGCTAAATGACGGAAAGTTAGTTAACCAGATGTAACTCTTTGAGAGCGAGTTAATATAATCAAATGGACCCTTGCGGGCCCATTTGGTTTCATTTTTACAGTCTTAAGAGTTAATATATTCATCATCTGACTTATCCCAAGTCTACCCCACTAGAGCATGTAGAAGATTAGATTAATGGTCCGTTTTGATCTGTATGTTTGACTGTTTTGTTTCCCAAATCCAGCCTGGAATTTGTGGACAAAAGCAAAAATACATCATTAGTTTTTGGGGGTCTGTGGGGATAAAATGTCCTCAAATCGCGGTCCGCGGCTCAAATTATGACTAAATAGTGGGCCCTGGCATGAAAAAGCTTGAAAACCCCTGAGGTAGACAGACAGTCAGTGCAGGACATGACATTGCAAACACTGCTGCAATCAGTGGTGTGGTTTGTGTGGGGGGCAGATACTGCCCTCTGCTGGGCGTTATGATATCAGCAAGTGGAGGCCTGGAGTTAGTGTATGTCATTGTGTATTTAAATGAACGTTTCGTGAAGATTCTTGTAAACCATGTTTTTCTGTTCCATGAAACCTATGGAACATGAAAAAAGTGGTTTACATTTTTTATCTTTGCCCAGAAAATATTTACCCATAACATGCCATATAATGTAATAATTAAAAATATAATACCTCTTTAAGAAGCACATGTGACATGTCAAACTATGGGTTTTTCGTGCTTCTGAATCCATCCCAAGCATTAGTTTTGCACAAAAAACATTCCTTGGCCTAAAACGGCCATAGATACTTGCCCAAATGTGCTGACCTCATCACATTTTCCATGATTTCTATGGCTGATTTTAACCCAAGGAGTGTTTTTTATATGGCATGTTATGGGTAAATATTTTCTGGGCAAAGATAAAAAAAAATGTAAAGCGCTTTTTCATGTTCCATAGGGTTCATAGAACAGAAAAAAACAGGGTTTAAAATAATCTTCACAAAACGTTCAGTAAACTAGATTCTGCTACATAACTACATACACTAGAGCAGGGGTGGCCAACCGGTCACAGACTAAGAGCCACGTTTTTCATTGTGTTACTGCATAGAGCCACATCAAAGAGGGTTCCAGGTGGTCTCCAGGCTAAATGATGGAAAGTTGGTTAGCCAGATGTAACTCTTTGAGAGCGTAAACATGAAACCAAATGGACCCTTGCGGGTCCATTTGGTTTCATGTTAACACTCTCAAGAGTTAAAATATTCATCATGTGAATTAGCCCCAAGTCTACACAACTAGAGAATGTAGAAGATTAATGGTCATTTTGATCTGTATGTTTGACTGTTTTGTTTTCTCTGAAATCCAGCCTGGAATTGTTGACAAAAGTAACAAAATCTTTAGCTTTGGGGTCTGTGGAGCTAAAATGTCATCAAATGGTAGTCCATGGCACAAATTCTGAATAAATGGTGGGCCCTGGTATAAAAAAAAGGTTTTTGGCGGTTCCATGTGGAAGGCCCTTAAGAGCCACATGTAACCAGCTGAAGAGCCGCATGCGGCTCGCGAGCCACAGGTTGGCCACCCCTGCAGTAGACAGTCTACAAAGGATCTGGCCAAATCCTATGGCTATACAGTGCTTTTTATTACATTCTCAGGGGACCCTCAGGGCGTTCCTGCTCTGTATAGCATCATTTTAAATCACCTTATGGTGGCATTTAGTGCTGCGCTGCAAGACTGTACATCTGCCATCTTAAAAATAATGAAAGTGATGCATTTTTACATACATAAAATGTATTGTTTTTTATACTTTTAGACCACACCTGCCATTTTTTTTTTTTTTTTTTTTTTTGAAAATGTTCACTTTTGTGTAGTTTCATCTCAAAAACATGACCAAAACCTCCATGAAATGTAAATAATGCCTTGATTACAGTCAGATTTTTTCCCCATTTTTTAAACCCATTCTGGCATCCAGACAGTGTATTACACGGTTCAAATAAGCAAATGAAGGAAATTAAATAAATGCTCACCGTATTCTCCAAAGCGTAGAGACTCCCACTGTCTCCACTCTACCACCACACTGACCGCTCTGACCCCTGCGTAGATCAGCAGCATGCCCAGGGTGGCGTCCAACAGGAAGTTGATGAGGTATCTAGGAGGAGGGGAAGAGTTACAAATAATTAGACATTAAATGTGTGTTGTTTTTTTTGCATTGAATGTTACAATTTTTCACTTGTTTCCATTATAGCTTTTCATAAGTCACAAATTGCACAGGGCAGATATATTTCACGTCTTCCCCCCTCTTTCAAGCAGAAATAATCACTTAACCTTGTAGGTCTTCTATTTCTGATATTCTTCTCAACATGGAAACAATTGATTATGCTGACAAAAGCATGTGCTTAGCTCAAATAAATGTGATTATGTAATAACTGTAGGGGTGGGACTCGGATATCAATATTTGACCTGAGAAGCATTTTTTGGTTAAAACAGGTTGGTATATACTGTGTCAGCGAGTTAATATTTAATACTGAGCCAAGCAAAAATGTCTGATTTGTGGGTTTCTGCCCATAGATCCGAAGTCCCATTAGGCCAAACATGCAATTAAAATCCACCATCGGCATAACGGTTGGCCGCCTTGTTTTAAGCCCTATGCCCACTGGGTTAGAGATAGGGTTAGTCATTTTGGGAGGACAAAACAATGGGAGGTCGGACGTATTGGTTGCGTGCACCTGTATGATCGGTACGCCTGAAACTCGTCCAGTGAAAAAAGGGTTCTGTGGTGCAAAAATCTATTTGTGATTATTAGTATCATTTTTAAATTGTGATATTGTTTCTGAAATTAACCTCAATTAATCAGTTAAAGTCCCAAGTGTAAATAATTGTGACTGTAAGGGTAGGGTAGTTCCTCCCTGTACCACATGATGTGTCCACTGGTTAGGATTCAGCACCGTATTGGTCATTGGTGCAGGTTAAACCAGGTATTTAAAAAAAAAAAAAAATAGATTTCACCTTCAAATATGTTTGGGTTCATTTTAACATGTACTCAGGCTTTAGTGCAAACACTAAACAGAATACAGACTGCAAAACACGTAGCTTGATTCTGGTGCATTGTCCATCACAGCATGGCTGTCATTTTTTAATTTTATTTGAGTTCTATAAAAGTGACGCACAGTGAGCAGGGGCCTCTGTGAGGTCATTTTATTCATGTTCTATAAGGTAAATTAGTGAGAAGGGGTCCTCCTCTATCTGTGAGTTCATTTTATTCTATTAAAAGGTAACTCACAGTGAGCAGGGGTCCTCCTCTATCTGTGAGTTCATTTTATTCTATAAAAAGGTAACTCACAGTGAGCAGGGGTCCTCCTCTATCTGTGAGTTCATTTTATTCTATAAAAGGTAACTCACAGTGAGCAGGGGTCCTCTTCTATCTGTGAGTTCATTTTATTCTATAAAAAGGTAACTCACAGTGAGCAGGGGTCCTCCTCTATCTGTGAGTTCATTTTATTCTATAAAAAGGTAACTCACAGTGAGCAGGGGTCCTCCTCTATCTGTGAGTTCATTTTATTCTATAAAAAGGTAACTCACAGTGAGCAGGGGTCCTCCTCTATCTGTGAGTTCATTTTATTCTATAAAAAGGTAACTCACAGTGAGCAGGGGTCCTCCTCTATCTGTGAGTTCATTTTATTCTATAAAAGGTAACTCACAGTGAGCAGGGGTCCTCCTCTATCTGTGAGTTCATTTTATTCTATTAAAAGGTAACTCACAGTGAGCAGGGGTCCTCCTCTATCTGTGAGTTCATTTTATTCTATAAAAAGGTAACTCACAGTGAGCAGGGGTCCTCCTCTATCTGTGAGTTCATTTTATTCTATAAAAGGTAACTCACAGTGAGCAGGGGTCCTCCTCTATCTGTGAGTTCATTTTATTCTATAAAAGGTAACTCACAGTGAGCAGGGGTCCTCCTCTATCTGTGAGTTCATTTTATTCTATAAAAGGTAACTCACAGTGAGCAGGGGTCCTCCTCTATCTGTGAGTTCATTTTATTCTATAAAAGGTAACTCACAGTGAGCAGGGGTCCTCCTCGGTGAGGTCGGACAGGAAGACGTTGGCGAAGTGGATGAACAGCATCCCGATGGCCTGCTTGGACGTGTCCAGGAACCAGATCTTCCACGGCCTCCGCTCATGCTTGGGCTCCCGGAAGCGTTTCACTGCAGAGCAAGCGGACAGACAGACAGACAGTGTAAAGCAGTGGTTTTCAACCTTTTTCATACCAGGGCCCACTATTCATTCAGCATTTGAGCCACGGACCACCATTCGAGGATATTTTAGCCCCACAGACCACAAAACTAAAGATTTCTTTTGCTTTTGTCCACAATTCCTGGCTGGATTTGGGACCAACCAAACAGTCAGACATATGGATACAAAATGACCATTAATCTTCTACATTCTCTAGTTGTGTAGACTTGGTCTAATTCACATAATGAATATTTTAATATGAAACCAAATGGACCTGCAAGGCTTAATGCAGTGATGTAAATACTGTAGGTTGTCAATCTAATGAGTCCCAGGATACATTTCAGAGACATGGTCCCACTTCAGAGACATTAGGAGTCATAGTTTTTCATTTTTTACAAATTGAAGCAGTCAACTCCCCTGTCATTCTACATGATTATGTGTTTATATTCGTGTAGAAATGTAGGCCTACCTGGAAGAAATTCCAAATCTGAAACCTTTATTTGCAAAGATGCTTTGCAAAATAACAGTGCCAGTTTTAACTGTCAATAAAGCTTTGTTTCCATTAGTCATAGATAAAAAGGTAAGGTTGATGAATAAATAAATAAATAAATACATAAATGAATAAATAAATAAATCTGTCCAGTAGGCCTTACACTAGTAAAGAATGGGCTCTAGTCTAGAGCCTCCGCCCTAGCCAATGAGCATTCAGCATGTCTGTCTCACAAAAGATGGTGGCGGCACCTGTGGATGTTAATTATTATCAACATAATATGGTGGTTCAACAACGTATGTGGACTCAAGGTATTTGAGGGGGTGGGATCCCTTTCTGGCCAAAAAGTAACTTTTATACATGTGGTGGGGGGCACATTTTGTTGTTTGACAAGTGTTGACATGAGTCTCATCTATATTAGCTTTAAATTAGCTTTGAGCGCAAGGATTGACATAACACATGTAGCAGGTGGCTACAGCCTCTGTCGTGATGGCCTCCAAAGTCTAGTATCTGCCCCCGGACCAACGGGATGTTCTCTTTTGGTCTAGTGGTTAAGATGTTGGGACTTTCACGTGGGAGACCCGGGTTCGAATCCCGGGCGTTAAACACACATCATGCAGTTCAGTCCAAGTGAGCCACACACAGGCATCCGCAGTTGCCGCACCGTGCAAGCACTGTGCACGCACACAAACACACACGCACGCACAGACCAAATGGAATCCCCTCTTGTAGTTCATTATTTTACACCACAGGGCTCCAGGGAGCTGTCAAAGGGGCTGTTCTGCATTCTAACGCCCCTTTTTTTTTTTTTTAATAGCAGCTTACTTTCCACCCCATACATATACACTGTGGTGATGGAACTGAAATTCCCTGCCCTGTGCATCAAGAACAATGTCGCCCTGGTATGATGATAACACCACAGGGACTTCTATTTTGACTTCCCCACTTAAATCGTTAAAACCGTCATGCAAATCTGTCATGAAAATACGCTCACAAGTCAGAAATGACGGACAATGTCCTAATACTATTTTGGCGTATTTTTGGGTTACATTTACGATGCAATTTTTTAATACATTTAACGCCGTCCAAGACATTATTCAGTCAGACGCTCCTCATATCTGAACCTATTTGATTAGCGCATCGGAACCCATTCTCGAATGTCAACCCATCAGAATGCGGACGTCAGTCAGACCCAGGCAGGGTTCGAACCCACGGACTTCCAACATGAAGGGCATGATGTGCCCTAACCGCTGTGATGCAATAATGCAAGTAAAAATGCATGAACTTGAAAAGGGTGGGACTGGAGCAAGGGTAACTTGTTATTTGAGAAAGGCCTGACAGTGCAGATATACAAATAAAGAACAGTGTTGATACTGATAGCGGTCGCCGGTGGAGAAAAACAGGAAACTTGCATCTCCAGAACCATTTACTTTTACGTGAAAATGCAACGCAAAAATGGTCGGAAATAGTGAAGGTCTGACGAGTCTGCGATGCAAGCTTGTACGTCTGCTATTTTCACTGCTTTTGTTATGACTTGCAGGGCATTTAAACACCCAAACACCCAAAAATATGGAGATAACAGATTTCTGCCCGACAGCAATGAACGGACAGATTTGATATCCCACTGGTAATACAATACGAAAAAAAAATTAAGCAGCACAGCAGAAATGCAGAGAATCTGAATCTGACAAGCTAAGCAATCAGGAAATGTGAAATGGAAAAGTGAGTCGACTCCATCCTTTTGTGTTGGGTATTCCATCCATGGGGCCTCGCCTAGAAACTTATGAATACAGAATCCATATAGAATATGAGCCTAATCTACTGTACTGCTCTGACTATACTGCCATATCAGTGCTTGGAATCTCGCGCAAACTTACTGAGTGCCTCTGGGCTAAATGGTGCACCGTTCGTGTGGCTTCTGTTTAAGCACTGTCAAAGTAGTTTCTGTGCTGTCGTGTGGGGAGGATGGCTGGATAGCCGAAACGTCTGTCCTATTTACAGAATAAAGAACTGAAATGCAGCCTGGTTTTGTGCCAACCTCTTCTTGTAAGAATGAATTGAGTCGTACAATGTGCATGTATGTTGCCAGGTCAAAATGGTTTAAGGCAGGGGTTTTCAACAGATGGTCCGGGGACCACCAGTGGTCCCTGCAAGGTTTCCAGGTGGTCCCCAGCTAAGTTGGTTAACCAGATGTAAGTCTTGAGAACGTAAAAGTTAAAACAAATGGACCCGCAATTTACACTCTCAAGAGTTAAAATATTCAACATCTTAATTTGTCTACACAACTAGAAGATTAATGGTCATTTTGATTGGTATGTTTTGGCCTGTTTTGTTTCCCAAATCCAGCCTGGAATTGTGGACAAAAACAAAAGAAATCTTTAATTTTGGGTCAAATGGACCCGCAAGGGTCCATTTGGTTTCATTTTTACGCACTCAAAGAGTTACATCTGGTTAATCAACTTTCCATTATTTAGCCTGGGGACCACCTGCAACCGCCTCAAGGACCACTGGTGGTCCCCGCACCACCGTTTGAAAACCACTGATATATGGCACTGAAGTACTGGACCAGGACCTCAATTTTGTAATGCTGCATTGTAGGTAAATGCAAAAATTTACATACAAAACTCAAGCTACCATGATTGATTGTTCCAATGCTAGCCAGTGACATGAAGATACAAAGATAGATACCCAGCAAGCACAGTCAGGACCAGGCTGAATTCATGACATCTTGATTGTGGCCAGATTAATGCAATCTTATCTAAGACTAGTCAAATCTGGCCCCAGAATATCACCTGATTTCAACCAACACAAATTCATCCCGGTCCTAACCGTGCTTGAAACAAAAAAGTTGGGCAGCTAGGTTTTCAACTTCAGCTGCAAATATACAAATACGGTACTGGGTGGTGTTGTGAGCTGCTAACTGAGTTCATGTATTTTAAGCCGTGCTTACTGGTTAGGTAGTGGTTATGTTGGTAGTGAGGTTGGTAGCGAGTGTGGTATTGAAAACCCACAGCTCAATGTCAAGGGCTTCCCTGGGGTATAAGTGACTGATTTATGGATTTTTTTTTTATGATATGTTTAATGAATCTCTGTGTGCGGGAAGGACGTGATGACAGTTTTAATAAGCCTCCTCTCAGAACGCAGCTATTTGTGACTGACAATGGTGGCTTGTTTTCCATCGCTGTGTGTGTCAAACCACTTCCACGACACCGAGATGCCAGTAGGATGAGACAACTGCTTATTGGACCAATGCGTTCGCTTTGTTCCTCCAACGCGAGCAGACACTAGAAACTATGATGAAAAATGTTTTCGACATGCTTTTTTTTTGGTGCTAGGCTGACTAAAACTATGAGACTATGCCAACACTTTATTCAACAATTAAACTGGAGTAAGTTTTTAGAGATTGACTGTCGCACAGAAAGGATCCAGTAGAACTAAGACGACTCATTTTATGCTTGGTTCTGAATCAGTGTTGTGCTTCGAATAGGCGATCTACAAGCTCACAAGGTTGTACTTGCTTGTACATCTGTTTTAGCTTGAAGATGTGTTATTTTCAGCAGTAAGTCAAGAATGAATAGTATCATGTAGTCGCAGGCTGACAAAGTCAGGCCTGAGTGACAAAGTCATTTTAGCAGACACATTCGACTGTAACTTTCGGTGACTATAATCAGATATTAGTCAACTACACATTCAGTTAATTGAATGTGGCTACATTGGAATGAATTTTATTCAAAAGACTGATAAAAAATGGCTGTCAAAATGAACAATGCTAGACAACACTACACTACTTGACAGTCAGTACGTTCTGGCGTAAAATCTGTGATGTCCATGTTTTTTTCCCTTACATAAACTCCCAGTATGTGGCGGGACAGGGCGACCACATACACCATTAGTGGCCACGTGTCAAAAATGGCACTTGGGAGGGGCAGTGGCGCGGCAGCCTGGCCTCTCTCTGACTGTACGAACGCCAGGCTGGTGGTGGTCGGTCGGCGCGTCTAAGTAAACATTAACCCAAGGGCTTTCCCCCCCGAATCCTTGTGTGTATAAAACGCTGTGAACTATGACCTCTGTGTTTTCTTGTCGAACGGCTGAATTCTGTGTAACAAAAACAGACACACCCCAACCGACTGGCATGCATGCATTCGGGAGTTATGTCAGGGTATTTGATGCGGGGAAAGGAGAGGAGAGGAGAGGAGAGGAGAGGAGAGGAGAGGAGAGGAGAGGAGAGGAGAGGAGAGGAGAGGAGAGGAGAGGAGAGGAGAGGAGAGGAGAGGAGAGGAGAGGAGAGGAGAGGAGAGGAGAGGAGAGGAGAGGAGAGGAGAGGAGAGGAGAGGAGAGGAGAGGAGAGGAGAGGAGAGGAGAGAGGCCCCCGTACAATTCCTCTTCCGTGAGAGCCGTCTGGCACTGCCTGGCCTCGAGGCTCGGGCCAAAAGAAAGCAGTTTCTAGGTTTCAACTCCATGGCCGTTTACCCGTCTGTAAAACAACTGCCCTTGCCTGCCCTTACTAGAGGTGTTGAAGGAAAAGCAACTGCTACTCCTTTCCATGCCATATATACGCAGGAGGCAGCACTCCTGGGGTTCAGGATGCTTTGTTTTCCTGCAAAGCGTCCTGAACTTGAGCACAGTATTTTGCCTTGAACAAATCTGCCACTAGCTGAAGAGTGCTGGGTTGTGCCCTGAAAATATCCCATCTACAAGCTTTCAAAGTGTCGTGCTGCGACGTGTTGAGAGATGGGAAGAGATGCTGAGACCTGGTATTTTAACTATTTTGTCCAAACATGCTCTTAGCCCATTTCTGTATGGGTGTTTTATTGAAAAATAGCAGCTGTGCGCGCCTCATAGGTTGCCACCTGCTATTTTTTTAGGTAAATGGTTTAAACAGTGCAAATTTTTGAATATTACATGCTCTTTCAGAGCGTACAATATACATGTATGTTGCCAGGTCAAAATGGTTTAAGGCAGGGGTTTTCAACAATGTGGTCCGGGGACCACCAGTGGTCCCTGAGAGGTTTCCAGGTGGTCCCCAGCTAAGTTGGTTAACCAGATGTAACTCTTGAGAACGTAAAAATGAAACCAAATGGACCCTTGCGGGTCCATTTGGTTTCATTTTATTAATTAAGTGGTGCTAATTTAGATGGTGAATAACACTTAAGAGTGTAAACATGAAACCAAATGGACCCGCAAGGGTCTGTAAAAATCCATAGATTGGCCGCACCGTTGTATAAGCCGCAGGGTCAAAAGCATGTGAAAAAAGTAGCGGCTTATAGTCCGGAAGTTACGGTAACTATCTATGACAATGGTCTTCAACTTATTTAATACCAGGGCCCACTATTCATACGGCATTTGAGCTACAGACCACCATTTGAAGGCATTTTAGCTCTCACAGACCCCAAAACATACCCCTAAACAGCGAGAAACCTACTCTTTGTGCACTCCTTTTAGCACCGTTCTAAGATCGAAGCATTTTTGCTAAATGCTACCAAAGTGTTCAGTCAATCTTGAGCGTAATCTAATGATTAATAAATGCTACATTGTGTGTACACAATTTGTGCCACTGCGAAGGCAAATCAGATTAAGCACTCAATTGTCTAACCGGGGGTTGGGGGGGATGATAGATAAGTGAATTTTGTCTGGAAAAAGAACACAATGAATATTTGAAGAGGGCCTTCCCTCCCAAATTGGATCAATATTGCACTGGCATTTATTGATTAACCTACCGGGGGCTTTGATTGGATCCTTTTCTACTTTGTCTCAGTCAGCACTTAGTAATTGCCTGATAATAGGACAGCTGGCTGGCTCACCCTCCTCACATGAGGAGAGAGAGCACACTGGCCTTATGTCATCTGTCGGGTGGAAAACTTCATTTACATAGCCCTGTTTGTGACCTCTAATCTATGCTGGCTATAGCTCCGAGGGGATGTCCCGTTTAGGTGCAGTCCAGCGCAAGTTGAAGGAAAGTCTGTCTGAGTAGCGGCGGATTAAACCCCTTTAGGAGTATTCTTTCCAAACGGGAAAGGTATCATTTGCAAGAAAAAACAAAAATGAACAATTTTGCATTTTCTCACCCAGTGCCAATTCATAATGTGATCTGGGTGTGAGTGTGGTCTACACACCCTCCGCCAACCTGAGGAGGCAGCGGCCTGCCTCATGCTTCCTTCAGTCCAAGCTGCCTTCTTTTCACCTGACAGGGGGAGTTTCCCTGGTTGGACGTAGCGCGTGGAAGGAACGTGTCATTCCAACCAGTTCCTGTCCCCTCCATCAGGCACCCTGGCTGGCCAGGGGGAGGCAGTTTAGAGCCCAGGATTACTGCATGTTTTTGTGAGGGTATCTACCCTAGGGGACACGGGGAGAACATGCAAACTCCACACAGAAAGGCCCTTTCGCCAAGCCCGCCTCGGGTATGGGCACTGATGACGCGGAGGAGCAGACACGCCGCCAGCACCCACAGCAGCGCCCCTAGCGGGAATCGAACCCAGGACCTTCTAGCTGTGAGGCAACAGCACTAACCACTGTTCCACCGTGCCCCAGCCCTTGACAAATAACTGCGGGTGGAGTGACTCGTGGTAAAAGGGTTTCACTCATTCACTGTGTAGTTTTTAAGGCTTCACCCTGAAGTATGTGTATGAGCCAGGGTGAGAGATGCAAGAATGCATTGGGAAAGCCACGGAAACAAATCGTAGAGCATTAACAAAACACGTTTTCTGCTAGTCGAATCGAATACCTTGGTAGTCGAATAATTGTCGACTAGTCCATATATTTGTTTTTTTAGGCAATACAATTTGTGGTTCTGCGCTTCTTATTGAAACAGTGCATGTCTATTGCTCTACTGTATCTCAGTTACCATATGACATGGAAAATAAGCAGTCAACCAACAATCACTACCAACACCACAGCACACAACCACAATGCCTTCGGCAGAAAATTGAAAAATATATATAAAAAAATATTATTAGCGGATAACGAATAATGAATTAATAGTTGAATAGTGTTTTGCTAGTCGAATAATCGAATAGTCGAATATTTAGTTAATGCCCTACTTTGTACACGATTGGTTGATCCCACAGTTTTTTTTTTCTTTTGCTTATAGTGTTTGATACATTCACTGTTTTAAAAAAATACTGCGAAAGCCTTGCTGAACGCGTTTTGGTGTTCTAAGCATTATGTTTTAACTATTGAAAAATAGCAGATCTACAAGCTCATAGCGCGCCACCGAGTGGCGCGCTATGAGCTTGTAGATCTGCTATTTTTGAAAAATCGTGAAAATGTGGTGCAAATCTATGAATATTATGTTATTCAGAAACTAGAAATCTAGACAGGACACAATGGGTTAATCCACTGCTTGTTGACATTTGCTACACCATTCTACCAGCACTGGACTGCACCTACATCTCCTCAGAGCTATAGGCAGCATACATAACAGGCTGCAAGTGCAAACAAGGCTATCGTTTACCCTGTAAATGATAGCCTGGGGCTACCATTTACTGTGTAAACGATAGCCCGGTTCTATGATGGTTACGTGGCTCATCATGACAAGTAACAATTTTGGATGCTGTAGTGCTGTAGATTTTACCAACAGCTTCGACCTCTATCCATCGATTTAACAGAGCATAATCACGCGTAATAACAAGATCGAATACAACGAGTAGACTCAGATACTTGGCTACCCGCTGGGCAAGTACATATTTTGTATTTATTGTATCGGTTGATCACAGCTACTACAAGTAGGGCGGGGCGAAGCATAGTTTTACTGAGGTTATGTTTAGGGTTAGTAACCGCATAATGCACCGTCTAACCCTAACCCTAGCCTAACCCCAACCCTTTCATGTTTACGAAACCAAATGGACCCTTGCGGGTCCATTTGGTTTCATGTTTACACTCTCAAGAGTTAAAATATTGGTAATTGGACTTAGCCCACTTAATTAAGAAGTCTACACAATTAGAGAATGTAGACGATTAATGGTCATTTTGATCTAGGTTTTCGCCCGTTTTATTTGAGTGAAGTCCTGCCTGGAATTAACCCTAACCCTAGCCTGGTCTAGCCCTCAATGATTTTGGCCTTGGGGGCGGGGGTGTCGTGGGATCCACACGGCGGAAGTGCTGCGCTCTGATTTGATCTCACTAACGTGTCGTCATCTCCGGCCCCTCCCCCTCCCGTCCACTACTGTTCTACGTCACATCATTTAGAGCGACGCCCACCCCGGAAGGTTCACTCCCCCCTCAAGGCCACTTTCCAACGTGCGTTAGTCCAGGCTTTCCGTTTTCGCGCAACGCGAATGAAAATGAAAGCCTGGGTGTCGAGGCGACCCTAACCCTAACCCTAAACCATAAAGAAATCTTTGTTTTTTGGGTCAGTGGGGTGAAAATGTCATCAAATAGTGATCTGTGACTCAAATGCTGGATAAATAGTGAGCCCTGGGATCAAAATGGGTGAAACCCAGAGAAGTAAGGCACACATTTATGAGAAAAATAAAATCCAGAATAAGAGGTTATGGAGATAAGAGGTTTCCTGCTCAACAGCAGTAATGTACTCACTAGCATAGTAGCATATATAATTTATATAGAAGGCATGTAATCACTCATCAGAGTACTGAAAAAGCATGCGCTCACATGTCAGCATCTACCATGGCCTACATGTGTTAACACGTGTACTGTTGGCCCGTACAGTATACTACTCACACACAACAGTGGGTAACTTTTCGAAGTGGGGGAAGACACCTCTTAAAAAGGGGAATTCCACCCATTTTCCTACCCTAGCGGGTCCATTTGGTTCACATTTGTACACTCTCAGAAAAAAAGGAAACTCATTAACATGGTGAAACACTTGATGATGTCATCAAGACGCATTTCACCATGCTAACGGTGGTCTAGGAAACTCAGAATGGGGGAACTTTTTTTTTACCATGTCCACGCGACATCTCTAAGGTATAATAAGGACAGTAAAATATTGAAAATGAGTGGAATTCCCCTTTAAGACACGTGCATGCACACTTGCATTTGCGTGCACCTGCGCAACACACACAGACACGCTGTTAAAACAAGTATAGCATATTGAGAAAGATTTGTTTACAATGCCTAATTGTATCCATAAAAGTAAATGACAAGACAAAAAACAAAGGCCTACTTTTGCCCCCAAAAAATTATAGACGTGGGAAGTGGGGGAACGCCGTCCCCCGTGTCCCCCCTCCACTACATGCCGGATTGTTACCAAGAACAGACACAGCCCCCATAGTTGACAGATTTTGGTCATTGGCCATTAAAAAAGCGCCATTTTTAAAAAAGTGGGCAGGTGTAATAAGGCTGTGACCGTTGAAAAATGGAAACAAGGCTAATCCAGAGGTGGTCAGGTGGTCAGGACTTTTTGCATACCACTGCACTTTCTAGCTAAGTTGTTAATCACCATATTTTCATGATAGATTTGGGCAAAAACAACTGCTTAAATCAGGCTTAAAATAATATAAAAAAAGGTAGTGTAGTCAACCCACCGCTCGCATGCTCAGTCAGTACTGCTTTCGTAAGATCGCATTGGGAAAATATTTTACTGGCTGATATCATTTGTATCATCATCAGCTTTGTAGTATACTGTAGTAGGACACCAACTCTGGTGGAGCCCCCAGTCCACTGGGATCGAACTGGAACGCTTCCAGACTGTGTCCCATCTGGACGCTACACCACCTGAGCCAGTGTGTGTGTGTGTGTGTGTGTGTGTGTGTGTGTGTGTGTGTGTGTGTGTGTGTGTGTGCGCGCGCGCGCAATGGGCTACTGGTGCCGAGCAGAGCGAGCAAGCAGAGGGCAAGTACCCCCGACACCCCTGGGAGATAAGCTCCCATTGCAGTCCCACCCGGAAGCCCCAGAATAGTTAAGAAAGCAGGAAACGCTGACGCGGGGTCCAACTGCACCTCAATGGTGACCCTCCTGCACCTCCTGATCTTAAACTCTAGTGACCGGATGGGTACTGCAAGGTTCTTCGTTCAAAGCTCCCTGACAGAGGCAACAGACTGCAAAGTGCACAGTCCAAGCTTCGGCCAAGCTGCGACGTCACGTCCTGCATTTTTGAATGGATGTCAATGAGACTTCCGGCTTGTTCCGGTCTGAATTTCGGCCGCGGGCGGGTCTTTCCTGCTGCCTGACCACTGTCCAAAATGCAGACAGGAACTAGCAGGAAGTTCCCATTGAAACCCATTCAAAAAAGGAGGACGTGACGTCACACCCTGGCTGAAAACACGGACTGTGCAAAAAAGCAATGTGGAGGCAGCCTCAGAGTTAGTGTCGATGTGTCTCTGCGCAAGACCCTGAACCCCTCTGAATTGCTCCCGATGTGCAGGTTGGTGACACGTTGGCATCAGAAGTGTGCGAATGTAAATGCACAATCTATGTAAAGCAAGCTGCTTTAACGAAGGTGCTACAAGAAATCCACCATTCACCACACACCTCAGAGTACTGAAGTTAACAACTACTCACACGTCTGCGTACATATAGATATACTCACACATCAGTATGCTGAAGGCCAGGAAGGCCAGCAGTCCCTGCAGGAAGATCCCGAAGGAGTTCATGAACTCTCCGCTCTTGCAGCCGCGGTTGGCGGGGTCGGCCGTGGTCGACACGTTGGCGGACGAGGAGAAGACGACGGCCGCGGCCGGACCGCTGACCGCCGCCGCGGCGGCGTTCCCCCCGGACAGCCCACTCACAGACATGATGACGAGGAGGACGAGGATGATGGGGGAGGCAGGGGAGGAGGAGGAGGAGGAGGAGGACGGGTCGGTCGGTCAGTCAGTCACAGACTGTCTGTAGAGGCCTGGTGGGATGATCACAGCAGTCGAGTTAAATGAAGGTTAAAGCGGAATTCCACCCATTTTCAACATTCTAATATGTCATTAGTATAGCCTAGAGCAGTGGTTTTCAACCTTTTTCATACCAGGGCCCACCATTTATTCAGCATTTGATCCACGGACCACCATTTGAGGACGTTTTAGCCCCACAGACCCAAACACTAAGGATTTCTTTTGCTTTTAACAGGAAAAAAAAACATACAGACCAAAATGGCCATTAACCTTCTACATTCTCTAGTTGTGTAGACTTGGGCTGATTCACATGATGAATATTCTAACTCTTGAGAGTGTAAAAATGAAACCAAATGGACCCGCAAGGGTCCATTTGGTTTCATTTTTACGTTCTCAAGAGTTACATCTGGTTAGCCAACTTAGCTGGGGACCACCTGGAACCCTCTCAGGGACCACTGGTGGTCCCCGGACCACCTGTTGAAAACCCCTGCCCTAGAGGTGTTGGGTGGACATGATTGATAAAAACGTTCCCCCATTCTGTGTTCCCAAGAAATGGAGGTCTGAAGAAAACCACTAACGTGGTGAAACATCTTGATGACATCATTAAGATGTATTTTCACCATGTTAATGGATTTCGCTTCTTTTTTTCCTGAGAGCGTACAAATGGCTGCATTTGTACGCCCTCAGAAAAAAATGTTGAAAATGGGTTTAATTCCCCTTTAAATGACACTTCAACCCTTTCGTTTTGGTGTTGCAAGCATTGTTAATTATGCCATAGCTATTGGAAAATATCAGATCTACAAGCTCATAGCGCGCCACTGAGTGGTGGGCAAATACGTTATTTCAGAAGCAAACGTTTTTTAACTCAGATCTTTGCTTCTTGGGGGATCCCTAGAACATGTTTTTCATGTTTTGGGGGTCCACAGCCAAATATAGATCATTCTGGTGGTTCTTGGCATGAAATATGTTGAGCATCACTGACATAGGAACACAGGAACTAGAATCTAGTGGCAGAAACTAGAATCTAACGTCAGGAACTGGAATCTAGCCTCAGGAACTAGAGTCTAGCCTCAGGAACTAGAGTCTAGCCTCAGGAACTAGAGTCTAGCCTCAGGAACTAGAATCTATTGTCAGGAACCAGAATCTAGCTTCAAAAACTACAATCTAGCTTACAAAACAAGAAGGTCTTCCTCAGTGACAGATGACGACTAGAACATCCCCTTGGGTCTGTCTGCAAACTCATTCTCTCAACTACACTCCCCCCACCATGTTCCACGACTGGCTTGAGCAGACCATCCACAACATCAGGACGAATGTATGAATAGTGGTAGCTTTTGTAAGGATTAAGGATTCAGTGTCAACTTCTTCTTTAATTGTTACTGCTGCTAACTACACGAATACTTAGCAAGCGCCAGGTTAAATGCAGTCTGGTGGTGATAGACTTCACCATACAGATAAGTAGTATCAACCACTCTTAGATGCAGTGTTGTGAATTACCGACTCTTTAGACTTGATCAACTCAAAGCCCAACGCAGGGGAGGCTGCACTGAGCTGAAGTTAGCCTTTAACACACTAAACTTGCACGCCCTTCTTCTTCTTGCTCTCCTCCTCCTAGGTGATCAACAACACTAGCAGCAAGGGTGACACAGCCCTCCAGGGTGACAGAGACACAAACAGTAGAGTTGTTGCCTGTGCACACTTCTTGGATGCAACACATGAAGATGATGCAGCAGCAGCACTGGCAGCGGTTATAATATTAATACTAATCAATGCTAGAGGTCCTGCTTCTACTACTACTGCTGATGTGCTACTGCTGCTGCAAGAACATCATCATCCTCTGCAGTGAGTGGAGAGAGCTGCTGCCTGCTAGAATTTTAATTCCCTTGATGAAGCCATATATATGCTTGTGCTGTTCTAACACAAGTCTGCTTTTGTTCAAGATCGTTTGTTAAAAGCTCCGTTTTATAATAAATACTCTAATAAAATGTCTTAATGTGTCTTACCGCCGCGGGGAAGGAGGAGGAGGAGGACAACATCTGTTGACGTATCGCTTTAACGTCAGGCGATCCTTGCGACTACCTATGGCTCGCGCTGGTTGTAGTAGTAGTAGTGGTATGTATGCCAGAGCCTTGGAAATACACAGAGTTAGGCCAACTTCGTTCACTTCATGGGGACAGTCCATCTACATAGACTTCTGTTGGATAGGGACAGCCGGAAGTTACTGAATGCATTGGAGCCTATGGGGCTCGCGCGAGTACACGAACCACGTGACCAGGCTGTTTTCTGACTCCTCAATGTCGCAACGCTTCTATTAGACGGCTCTGTGGTATGCTAGCGTTAGCCTAGCATAGCCTCCCCCAGCCAGCCTAGCTTCTTGCATGACATTCTTGCAGCCGCGGCTTTCTATCTTGGCTACTGTTTTTCCCCGTTCGTGCCTTTTTAAAAACCCGTTTAACTCCGACGACGGCTGCACGACGTCACGCCGGTCCTCTCGGCGGGACAAAACGAACGTGTAAAATAAAGTGGAATGATAACATGGTCATTTTTTTCCAGCTGTTGGAGCATCGCGTACTTCCTTCCTCCAGCTGGGGTTTTCTCCCTCCCAGGGCCAGTGTTGCCAACATGCCAAAATGCACTTGGTGGCACTTCCAAAATGCCACTAGAATGCGCTGGAACAGTGGGTTTTCAACCATTTTCATACCAGAGCCCACTATTTATTTATTCTGCATTTTAGCCACGGAGGACCACCCTCTGATGTTGAATGTCGTCTCTCGGAATAATTTAGGAGAATTAACTAGAATTAATTAAAGTGTAGATTTAGAAAATGTAGAAGAATTGCTATTTTGACCAACATTTTAACCAGTTATTTATCCTAAATTAGTGTAGCCTAGTTTATTGTAGATGTTCGAAAATGAGGTAATTCACATGTTTAAATATAATTTATAAATATAATTTAACTCTTGGGAGCGTAAAATTAAACCAAGTGGACCAATCTCAAGAGTTACAGATCTGGTTACCAATGGGAAGGAAGGATGACTCTATCTAAGCACTAGATTTTCTACCAGGAGTTTTTCATTAATTTTGGCACTAGGGGGGAGGTAAATATAGCGACAAATGCGCCAAGTTGGCAACACTGGCCAGAGCCTGATGGCGTTGACAGAGTTACGACAACTCCGTTCACTTCATGGGGCCAGTCCAACGATGGCTCTTTGACGCTGACTTGCCGACAAATAGGGACAAGACCTGGAGTTGCCAGAAATGCGTTGGGCTCAGGCAACAACCCAGCTCTCAAGTTGCGCCGCCCTCGTAGAAAACAATGCATTTCCAACTCCAGTTTGTCCCTGGACAGCAGTTCGGGTGTTCAGTTTCTGACCCCTCAATGTCGCCACTCTAACATTAGATGGCTCTGGATTTTCCTCTACACTCTTGGGAGGGACGGAATGCTATTGGCCAGATTGACAGACGCACTGTCACGTTGTTCGGCCATGTGACTTACGTAAACCCCTCCCCCCAAAGGCACTCTGGGAAATGTAGGAAACTATGTACAGTTCCATATGAAGTCCAGACTCAAGGATTGATTGGAATAAACTCTCCTGTCGTTTTAAATCCTTTGTTTATTGCAGCGTTCTTCTTTTAAATTATTCACAAAGATTAAATCAAGTCGGTTCCAGCAGGAATTATGGAACAAGCAATTAAAAGTAAACTTTTTTTTTTGTATTCTCCTCACGCAAAATCAAATATCACAATAAACTCACAAAAATAAATGGAATTCTGACAGTGATGTGCTGGAACCTGTATCAGGATTACCTTTTAATAAGAGAGAGAGAGAGAGAGAGAGAGAGAGAGAGAGAGAGAGAGAGAGAGAGAGAGAGAGAGAGAGAGAGAGAGAGAGAGAGAGAAATTCATATCAGTTTGTTTTAAAGATGAGTCAATCCATTGTGTTCCATTTTCAATTGCGGATCCATGAGACATAACACATTGAGGCTATTCATTCTAGAATTTCCATGAAAACATTCAATTTTCGATGTTCCTGTCTTTTTTTTTAACCATCATCATACTTTGGTGGCCCACTTGCAATACCCTCACAGCCCAGCAGTGGGCTCCAGCCCACAGTTTGAGAATTGATAGAGTAGGCTCCTGGAACCATCAATGAGTGAAACATGAATTATGCTTAATATGATAGAACAGATTTTACTTTTTTTTAAATTCTCCATTGTTTTGGCCTATGCTGTGCAAATATGTCCAGGGATTATTTTTTATTATTTTTTTGTACACACTACACTAGGCTGGGCAACACATTTTGGAACCGTTTCCGCTGGTTCTTCTTCATACTGTCATGGTACAATATTACATACTACAAGCTCACAAACATGGTCATAGATTGACATGTTGAAATATTCCCAAAAGTTTTCAGTTCAAAATAGTAAAAACGACATGAGGGTTTTGGGATAAGGGCTTTAGCATGTAACGAAAATGGAGCCCACGTTAAAAATGAACTGAAAGTGTTTTAGCGATCCTCATGTGAAGTATCCCAATAACTTCCCCGGGACCTCATTTTGAGAACCACTACAATATTATACAGACATACAGTACTGTACATAATTGTTTAATTTGTGCTTTATCAACAGTTGTGTTGAAGTCCAAAAATGGATATATCTCACATTGGTTGGCTATTAAAAAAAACAAAACGAAAAACAAGCTCATAATGTGTCACTTCGTGCCTCGGTATGAGCATGTAAATCTGCATTTTTTTTGTTTTTTTTTTTGGAATAAAATAAAATTAAATTAAAAAAACATGACAACTTTTAAGCAGATCTTGAATATACAGTATATCATCTTCAGAGCAAACGTTTCCAACTCCAACTCCAAATCTTTACTTCTTGGGGAAAAGCTATTTTGAGATAGGATTTGGCGGCCATTCATTATTTTGTATTGAGGTTTGAGTTATAGCAACATTACATTTTACAAGGCATTTTGTAAAAAAAAAAAAAAAAAAAAAAAACGGCGTCAGGTCTTAAACGGGTTAACAAGAAAGAATAAGGAACCAAATCAAAACAAAACAAAACAAAACACTTTAGGCTGGACAGTAAGGGCTCCATTTTCATCACCGCTAAACCCCTTATTCCTTAACTTCTTTGCCTTTTTAAACTATTAAAAAAGATTTTTTTTCAATAGTTTAAATGGCCAGTCTACAAGCTCACAATGTGTCAATAGATTGGCACATTGAACTATTCCAAAAAGTTTTTCAAAATAGTAAAAAATGATAAGGGGTTTATGATAAGGGGTTTAGATGGTAACGAAAATGGAGCACTAAGTACCAAGTACTTAGTACTTCCAGTTAGGACACAGTTTTGGATGGTAGTTCTTTACCAGGAGTTTGAACTAGCGGGACCAGGCATCACTCTTCTATAATACACAACACTGGAGGAGATGATGGCTAATTGCGTCAGTAGAAAATCAATCTAATAATCACCCTGTTGCACTAGAAGAGATTTGACTTTATGTAATATATGTACACTATATACAAACGCATGCACTTTTTTTATATATACATTTTTGCATACCACTGTTCAGTACATGGTTCCAACTTGTGCTTTGCAGTATCCTTTGCATTGTCAACCGCTCTTAGTAGTAGTAGTAGTAGTACAACACAAACACGGCTAAATATGTGAAACCTTCTGGTCCCTTGGAAAGAGTACTCAAATGTGTTTTTTTGTTTGTTTGTTTTTTTTTCAACTCTCAAATGAGTCTCTTTTTTTTCAACTTAAAGGGGGAACACCATTCAACCTCGGCAGTTAAAAAAGTATGCATTATTCAATGTGACACAAACCATTTCTAATTAATGGTTAACCCAAACATTGGCTTGAAATGGAAACCCGGGAGAAACGAATACCTTGGTGGCTATTATTCAGATCGCAAAAAAAAACTGGAAATGCATCCGGTGATCAAACTGACCTATCCTTTATATTACCATGCTGCCGCGTATATGTGTCACACGTTACAACTTTTGTTTTTGTAGTGTAGCAGTCCCAGTCGTGATGAGCGCTTTGCGTTTTTCTCCGTGAACGTTCCAGACTATGGAAGATAGGTAAGGAAGGAAGGAAGGTAGGTAGCACATTTTTGCCACAGCTGCCCTGGGCGACAAACATGTTTAAAAATCGAGCGTTATTCTCCTTTCAAAGACGGCAAGGCGGGTAAAAAAACAAACAAACAACAAACACAAGAAGAACAGCCCCGATGTGGTTGTTAGTCGTCAGGTCAACCGTTGGAAGGAGAAACAGAAACTGCCGGCTCCCTCTCTTCTTTAGTTGTAGATTCATCACATGTTCGCGCGCGGTAAGCACCTTGGTGACGACTCCTGTTAATGTTGTGGAATGCAGGATTAAAAAAATAAATAAAGCAAGCGCCGTGGCGTAAGAAGTTCGGCAAAAAGGCCGCAATGTTGTGGTCCATCCGTTTTTTTTTTGTTGTTTGTTTTGTTTTTCCCCGGCAGCTTTCTCAAGACACAGTTAACCCATTCCGTATGGGGGTGTTTTAAGTTTTATTGAAAAAAAAAATAGCAGGCGTTCACGGCTCATAGCGCGCCACAGAGTGGCGCGCTATGAGCCTTGAACGCCTGCTATTTTTGTCCGGTGGAAAAAATCCTGAAAACGCAGTGAAAAACCTTGAATGTTGTGTGTTTTTTCCGGGCAAACATTTTGTAGGGTCAAATTAGGTTAAGAGCAAGATGTAAATGTCTGTCTCTCTGTCTGTCTGTCTTTGTTCGTCTTCCATAGGGTGGGGGCTATGTGGCGAACTGCTGATAGAAGGCCAGCTTGACCCTCTCGATGTGGTGGCACAGCTTGATGGCCGGGCCCAGCTTCAGGTCCATGCACTCCTGCACCGTGGGGAGGTTGAGGAGGAGCAGGGCCTGCCCATCGATCTCCTGGAAAACAAATTAAAAAAATAAAATAAAAATAAATACATAAACATAAAAAGGAGAAATCAATGTGTTTACCCTCTCATATTTACAATTACAATTTAACAGCGTTGCCAACCAGTGTTGCCAACTTGGCGCATTTGTCGCTATATTTAGCGTTTTTCCAGACCCCCCTAGCGCCAAAATTAGTGAAAAACTCCTGGCGGAAAATCTGGTGCTTTTTGGCTGGTGAGTTGGGGCAAAATTGATTGACAGGCGCCAGAGATAAAAACCCTCATTTTCACCATTTCTCCTCCTATGACAGTGGTTTTCAACCAGTGGTCCCCAGGCTGAATGATGGATAGTTGGTTAACCAGATGTAACTCTTTGAGAGCGTAAAAATGAAACCAAATGGACCCTTGCGGGTCCATTTTTTCATTTTTACGCCGCCAAGAGTTAAAATATTCATCATGTGAATTTGCCCAACTTAGTCTACACAACTAGAGAATGTAGAAGATTAATGGTCATTTAATGGTCATATTCCCTTCCAGGCAAGCATCTAGCGCATTCTAGTGCATTTTTAGAAGTGCCACTAGTGCATGTTGGATGTTGGCAGTTGGCAACACTGTTGCCAACTTGTCACATTTGTCGCTATATTTTGCTTTTTTCCCCAGACCCTCCTAGCGCCAAAATTAGTGAAAAACCAAGGGAGTTGAGTATGTGGTTCTGAATGCAATGGGAAGTGCATTCCATAGTTTTGGAGCCAGGAGGGAGAAGAGCTTGTAGAGTGCCTGGGACGGCTTGTAGGGTGCGTTCCATGCCACGGGTTGTTAGGAAAGCATAAGTTCTAGGAAAAGTACTTGTAAAAAGCAATTGTTAATGCAAGTGGAGTGGTTTGTTTGGAACCATGTTAGTTATAGTTCCAAACATGAGCTTTTGGTGTCACATGTGCTTTTCAGCCAACAGGTGTCTCTGTTCAGCCTTGGGAGTCAACGGGAGTGTCGCTACTCTCCCTATCTATAGTACTCTAGTCAAACTTAAAGGTAGGGGAAGTGATTTCGCTTTTGTCAGATATCACCCAAAAATATTTTTTTCTGTTAAAATGCTCTATTATAAGGTGTGGAAACCATATATGAGTTTCCCCCTCCCCCACGTTAGCAGAGGAGCTAATAAAAGTTCCCCAGGTGGAGGGTGAATTCTCCTCCAATTAGGATCGAGCAGCAGGTTCACATAGTGTAGCTACTGTTGGGCGCCCCTAGTGCACCAGGCTGGTACTACACCATGAATTTCAAATCACTTACCCTACCTTTAAACCTATTAAAGGCCATTAAGCAAACAAAAGTGATGCACTGTGAACCGGTCCATCTGCTGTTATTAGCCAAAGTTCAAATCCCAAGCTCATGGGTGCAGATTCAGAGCCAATGGAAAAAGGCCCATATCTGCACTCCCTCGCATAATATAAAGTGTCTTTCTTTTGTAGAGTTTTGAGTCACGCGGGGGCAGATGTCCCGCTTCTCATTTTACCTGATCCAAGAATATCCGTGCCAGAGGGGCACAGTCGGTGGTCCGGATGAAGCGCACCACGTCAGTGACCGTCCACTCCAGGGGGCTGGTGTCCAAACACAGCTTCTGAGGAGGCTCCGTTTTAGCGCTCTAGAAACAACACCAGAGAAGGAGGAGAGTCAAGAAAGACACAGTGTAGCTCAGCTGGTTTTACAGCTCCATCGTGTCTGAGTCAGTGTCATAGTCTTAGTCTTTTCAATAACACACATTTAGTCTTTTAGCCTCATTTAGTCTTCTGAAATCCATTTTTGTTAGTTTAGTCATATTCGGTCTGAATAAGTTATTGTCTAGTCTTAGCCAACTAAATACCAAAAACCTTAGTCGACTTGGTCTTTAGTCAACCATTCTCCGAATACATTACTCGGCAGAGTAATGTAGTGAAAAATATATTAAAGATTTGCACCACATTTTCAAAAATATTAGACCTACAAGCTCATAGTGCGCCACTCCGTGGCAAACTATTAGCTTGTAGGTCTAATATTTTTCAATAACCAAAGTAATGCCAATGCTCTAAGTAATGCTAACTAATGTTAATAATCTAAGCAATGCCAATGCTAAGTATTATTAATGATGCCAAGTAATGCTAATGCCAAGTATTGTCAATAATGCTAATAATGCAGTAGCGCTAATAATTCTAAATAATGCTATGTAATGCTAATTATGCTAATAAAGCTTAGAACACTTAGATCAGGGGTTCCCGCCAAAACATATTTAAATCATAATCATAAAGTTATGGCCAGAGAGGAAGGAAAAGATGCAAAGCACAGGGGGTCATGGTAGAAAGGTAACACGGTATAGAGGATAGTACCTTTGGCGAGGGAGGGCGGTTCTCGTCGTCGGAGAAGGAGGGTGAGCGAGGCTTCCTCCGCCGCCGTACGGGTCTGGGCGTGGCCGGCGGCGAGGGCGACGGCGTCGGGGGCTGAGACTTGCCCACGGAGTATTCAGAGTCGTCCTGGAGGTCGTCCTGCAGCTCGGAACCCGAGTCCTCGCTCAGAGAGTCGTCCTCGTCCAGGTCCTCCTCCTCTCCGCTGCCCTGTGTGACGGCAAAACACAGCGAAATCATGTCTTCGTGTGAAACGGGACTCCGACGCACTACATGCTGTCAGGCCTATGTGGAGCACTAAGCCAGCAAGAGCCCTAACCCACACCAAAGGGGCGTGTTTTAGCGTTGTGCCTTCAGGCTATAGACCTGCGCAGTGACGTCACCGCCCCCTGCTCCAGAAGTGGATTCCCCATTAATTTTTCTCATAGACTTTTTGAAAATAATTATATAAAGACAATTACGCCGCGGACAAGGCCAACTCGGGTTGTGATGGATCGTGATCTTTTTGGACAATCAAATAACTTCTAAGATGAAAAACGAGACGGCTCTACTCTGAGCTCTACAACAGGCAACACATGGACTGTTTGTTTACAGTAGTAGCTCAGCTCTGCCACTTTACTGCTCTGTGGCTTATTTCTACCATAAAATGTTTCAGATACATATTCTAACGTCACGTGGAGTTTAAACCCAGTCCCAGTAATGCGCTGCCTGGATGCCAGAATGAGATTAATTAAAAACAGAGTATTTCTGACTGTAATCAAAGCCATCTGTGACTGTGGAGGGCAATTCAGAAATGGGACAAAAACAGGTCAGCTTCATTTCTTTTGGCTTGTATTGATGTGACGGTCGACACGTCGTCATGCAGGAAATTTTCGTTTAGAGGGAGTAAAAAATCGGTTTGTATGTTTGTTTTTTTTTAAATTCAAACACACATAAAATTGAAAATGTAGTGCGATATCATATGCAATATCATGGATCAGATTGTAGACCTGTGTGTGTGTGTGTGTGTGTGTGTGTGTGTGTGTGTGTGTGTGTGTGTGTGTGTGTGTGTGTGTGTGCGTGCGCGTGCGCGCGCGTGTGTGTGCGTGCGTGCGTGTGTGCGTGCGTGTGTGCGTGCGCGTTACCAGTGGAGAGCCAGCGGGGGTGTTGTCCAGCGAGGCGGACGAGCGTCTCTTCTTGTGGACAAACAGCTGCTTCCTCCTCTTCCTCCTCCTCCCCCTCCTCTTCACCCCTCCTCCTACTCCTCCTCCCCCTCCCACCCCTCCCCCCTCCAGGTTGGAGTGCCCCCCCGGGGGGCGGCCCACCCGCTTGCTCTTCTTCTTGCCGTAGTAATACGCTGGAACGGAGAAGAGATTCTCATTAAGTGAAGGACCTTCGGGTTCGTTAACAGGACATACAGTATGCATCTTCCAACAGGCAACACATTTACATGAATGCATAATGCAACAGAATACGGTTTGCCATCCCACCACATGCTCATGCGGTTCATGAATCTACAAGTTTGTCTACATTAATGCAATGGTTCACAGACTTTTTTTCTTTTTGCCGCAAGACCCAAATTAATGTAGACTAGTTCTATACCTGTTGTGTAATATACTGTATGATGCTGCAACGTTGGGTTGTCATGGACCTCACCCGATCTGAATGGAATTGTAATAAACCCTGAAGGTCATTACAATTAATATGAATACCTGAAGGAAACCCAGTTTGACATGCACCATATAAAGTTGGTTTCTGGTGAGCAGTTGAAACTTGCAAATAACTTTGGAGAGGAGTGGGTGCTTTGTGCACCGCGTGTAATGAAAATCCAGGTGGTGTAGTTTGAAGTAGTAGTAGAAATAAGTCGTAGGTAGTAACGTGTGCATCATTGTGTCGTGCCCGTGTGAGGATCAGCGGCCTGGCAGGCAGAACAGCAAGGACAGAGAGCGCTGTACGCAAAAAGGAGGTGATGCTGTGTTGTACAACAAACTGTGACCACAAATAAATGCATGTCCGTGACACGTGATCTGCGAGGCGATGAGTTTTTTTAACGAAAATCTACTCAATTAAGATGATTGGTGTTTGTAAGTAGCAGACATTGACACTGGATGACAGGGCTGTGGGTTCATTTTGATCTGATTTTACACTTTTGGGAGTTAAAGGTAATAGAGGCAACCTTTTAGACAAAGATATATACAGTATATACAGTATTCTATGTTGACTGCTCAATTCTATGTTGACTGCAGTAGCTTCTATTCTATATTAACTGCAGTAGCTTCTATTCTATATTAACTGCAGTAGCTTCTATTCTATGTTAACTGCAGTAGCTTCTATTCTATGTTAACTGCAGTAGCTTCTATTCTATGTTAACTGCAGTAGCTTCTATTCTATGTTAACTGCAGTAGCTTCTATTCTATGTTAACTGCAGTAGCTTCTATTCTATGTTAACTGCAGTAGTTTCTATTCTGTGTTAACTGCAGTAGCTTCTATTCTATGTTAACTGCAGTAGCTTCTATTCTGTGTTAACTGCAGTAGCTTCTACTCTAGGTAGAAGAAAATGTGTTATTCAGATCAATATGTGTCTCTGTTCTTTTATCCAACAACGACATATTCAACATTTGGAATCTGAGGGTTTAAATCTAATCAAAACAGTGGTCCGTCACTGAACTGTCGAATAAATAATGGGCCGATCGATTGAAACCCCACTGATCTGCATCATCGCAGTGTGCATCCTTACTGTATTTTGTCTTGGTGAGGACGGAGCAGTTCTCAGAGCAGTGCTCCAGCACCATCTTGGGACCAAACAGGTTGGGGCAGCACTCCAGCTTGATGCAGGTCTTCCTGCAGAAGTCGGCCACCCGGTCGGCCGTCCGGACGATCTCCACCGTGGCCCGGTAGCTCTTCCCTTTATACCTGACCACGGGAGAGAGAGAGAGAGAGGAGAGGGAGCAACGTTGGAGGACGAATTTATTTAATGTCCAGGCATGATTCCATGTAAATGTTTTGTGCAAATGGTCGCTGGCAGGCAGAAAACTGGTCAATAAAACAACAAGGTGCTTTGCCCTCACTTGGCTTTGAGCGTCTCCCCCGTTGCCCTGGTAACGAGCCTCCTGGTCCAGCTGGAGTTCTCTCAGCACACGGCTGGGCTTGTAGGCCGAGTTGATGAGCAGAGTCAGCACCTGCACCAATCAAAACACACGCGCATGCATACAGGTCAGGTTAGCCTTCGTGTGGTCTACTGGTCGTCAAAAAGTAAAATACACAGGTCTCTCGTGCAGTCTGAAGTCCAACGGGTTTATACAGAAGGGGTCATGTTTGATAAAAAATAAACTATCAAATTCTCAATCAAAGTCTGGGGTGTTTACAAAAGCCAAAGGTTAGGGGGTCCATTTTCTACACTGCTAAACCCTGTATCCCTAAACGTCTGTCTTTTATACTATTTTGGAATATTTTTTTGTTTTGAATATTTAATATGGCCAAGGTCAGAATGTGTCAATGTAGATTGGCTATTTGAACTATAAAAAAAAACGTGGGGGAAAAAAGGTTTTCAAAATAGTAAAAATGGGCAATGAAGTTTAGCGCTAACTAAAATGGAGACATAGATGTTAAAATCATCTTTAGCTCGTCTTTATGCCTATGGCCCTAAAGCTGTTAAAATATCTTAGCTATCCTCCTATTGTGCCTCACCTCTTTGAGCACGAGAGCACAGTTCCCCGGGCCGATGAACTGTGGCAGCTCAGCGATGCGGCCCTTGTTCAGGTAGGGCCCAGAGAAACAGCGGTGGTTGAAGTAGATCTGGGGAGAGCTGTACTTCCCATTGCCCTGTCCTGTGACACGACCACAACAACAGAGAGGGTAGTCAGTAGATGGGATATAGGCATGTCACGGTGTAAGAATCTCAACACCGTTTTTATAGTTTGCTTTTATAGCGGTATTATCGGTTTTATAGTTTGACCACTAGATGTCCTCAGAGTCCCTGGCACATGCAGGCCAAATCCTCAATCAACATTAGTAAAATATACTACGATAGCATTTCATCCCCGCAAACCAAAAGCTAAATATTTATTTTGCTTTTGTCCACAACACCAGGATGGATTTGGGAAACAAAACAGTCAAACATACAGATCAAAATGACCATTAATCTTCTACATTCTCTAGTTGTGTAGTCTTGGGCTAAATCAGATGATGAATATTTTAACTCTTGAGAGCGTAAACATGAAACCAAATGGACCCGCAAGGGTCCATTTGGTTTCATGTTTACGCTCTCAAAGAGTTACATCTAGAACGTGCAATATTGAATGAATGGGCACAAAAAAGTTTTTTTTTTTCCCTCCGGTACATTCGGTGGGCAAGCAATGTACCGGTTTTGTGGCCCCATACCGGTAATACCGGCATTACCGGATACCGTGACATCCCTAATGGGATATCATCCCAATGTCAGTGGTGGGGAAAGTGTTACGCATGTTTTACCTAAAGCATGACTTGTTTTTCCATCAATGGCACACTCCCTGAAGCATTGAATTTCAATATATTGCACAGCAATGGCCTTCAAGCGGAGGGATGCGAGGTCACTCACCGGTCTCTGATTGGCTGGCCACCTGCTGCTTGATGGAGTCAGGAGAGGAAGACTTGCTTCTGCTGTTGTGGGAGGCAAAATAGCAGAGGGTCAGTTTATATTTCCAATGTTTACTTTCTTATATGATATTGGACACTTTTGCCAAGTTTGTTATTAAAAAGATGATTAACCCTTAGTGTCCTGAACGCGTTTTGGTGTTTTATCTGTTGAAAAATAGCAGATCAACAAGCTCATGTCGCGCCACCGAGTGGCGCGATATGAGCTTGTTGTTCTGCTATTTTTGAAAAATTGTGAAAATGTGGTGCAATACGTATTTGGGAAGCAAACATTTTTAACTCAAATCTTTGCTTCTGGGGGATCCCTATATCAACATAGTTTCAGATGGGGGTCTGCAGCCAAATATGGATAACTTTGGTGGCCCTTGGCTTGAAATACGTTAGCATTACTGACACAGAAACATAGATTTTTCAGAAAAACTAGAATCTAGTGTCAAAAACTAGATTATAGCAGCAGAAACTATAATTTAGGTATCAATAAGTAGATTCTAGTGTCAGAAAATACTGTAGAATCTAGCGTCAAAAGCTAAAATGTTGCAGCTCTAATCTGGTGTCAAGAACTACTGTATAATCTGGTGTCAGAAACTCGAATCGAGGGTCAGGACACAATGGGTTAAATGGTGACCACATAAATGTGCAGATTAAATTAATTCAATTAAATTGAAATTATGGGAACCTAAGTTTGCGCACCACTGTATTGTCACCATGAATGTGTACTGTCTGAACCAACCACACAAATAAAGAACTCACTGTGACTCCGGCTGCACCACAGCGACTTTCCTCTGTTTCCCCACTGGAAGAGAGGGAATGACAATTAAGTCATGTAATACTTCAGGAATGAGTGTAATAGCATGCATTAATGCCATTCATTTGAAATCCAGACAATGACTGGAAGTATCTGGAGTAAAGATTACACGAACAGGACAACTTTGTTCTTTTTCAGCCAAGGTTATTAGAGAAAGTAAAAAGATGGGTGTGAATTGTTTTACATTCCATGCTTTCTTTAGTTTTAGGGATGGATTTTAGCTATGGGAGGGATCATTCAAACATGGTCCTAAATGCATATTTGTGTACAAAAGTTGAAACATTTTTTTTTATTAAAGTGTAAATGGCTCATTTATATAGCGCCTTTATCCAAGGCGTTTTACATAGATGGTAGATCCCATGTGCCCATTCACACACCAATAACGGCAGAAACCATGCAAGGTACTAACCAGCACATTGGGAGCAATTAGGGGTTAAGTGCCTTGCTCAGGGACACATCGACACCAACTCTGGGGGAACCCGGGTTTGAACCGGCAACCTTGCGGTTATCATCCGGTGACTCTACCCCTGAGCCAATGACTATCTACTAGAGTCCTAATAAACCCCAGGAAATTATAACTGGCCACAGAAGTTCACAGGATTTACTGAATGTAAAGGAGGCAGCACACCACACATATTTGGGGATGGCTGACCCAGAGGCTCAATATGGCAGTTTGTCACATTCAGCAGATCATTGGTCAGATGTAACTTCCTGGGGTTTAATAGGACTGTGTATATATATTTTTTAAAAAAAGAAATTGCTTTAAAAAACAAAGTCGTCCTTTAAGTAGAACTAGTAAGCCTTGTCAAGCCTTGATCTACACCCCCTGGATATGACACTATCACACACAGGGACTAAAGGCCCAAGAACACAAAACAGAGAGAGATGCCGGGGTGGGATTATCACCGACGTCATGTACTGCAATTCTCCCAACCACTGCGGTGAGGAGGTTACCACCTTTAAAAGTGTAGTATTTGTGGACCTTTACCTCAACGCTGATTGCCAAGCAGGGTGGAATTGGGTCCTGTTTCCATAGTCTTTGGTATGACACAGGCCAGGAAATCGAATCCCAACATCCGAGTCTCAGGCCAGACACTCTAACCACAAGGCCACAAGGCCTATATGTTTGTGTTGTGCCATGTGTGTGTTTTACGGTACATCATCTACCTAAGGGTTTGATGGGGTAGACCAGAGGGTAGCCGTTGGTCTCACACCAGCTGACGGGGAAGATATCCAGAGAGTCCACGTGAACGATCACCTCCGGCATGGGCTGTTTCAGCCCTGGAAAAAAACACACAGAGAGACATACACCCTAAGTCAGGGGTGCCCACACTTTTTTGACTTGAGAGCTACTTTCAAAATGACCGACTCAACAAGATCTACACATAAAATAATAAATAATCCATTTCAAGGCCCCACAAAAGATTAAGCTTTGAAATAGCGTTGATGGTCTTACTTACTGTTATAGTGTTTAAGAATAATGCACTTGAATTGAAAAATAGAGTGGGAGAATTGGAAGGTTTTCTTGTATACTAACGTTTGAAAACACTATTTGGGGTTTGAGTTGGCAGTTCATGAAGTTGAATTTAGTTTCTTGCCCCCAAAACTAAGAACTTTCACGCTTTTGTCCACAATCGGGAAAGAGAACTGGCAAAATGTTGGTAAAAATAACAATTATTCTCTATTTTCTAATTGTGTGTACTCTTGAAAATTACGTAATTCAGATGTTTAAATATAATTTAACTCTTGAGAGCGGTAAAATGAAACCAAATGGACCCGTAAGGGTGCATTTGGTTTCATTTTAACGCTCTCAAGAGTTACAGATCTATAAGGGTCCAAGTGCTGGGGGGACTGTCATGTGATCTACCTGCATAGCCTGTGTGATCTACTGGTAGATCACCATCTACCTTTTGGGCAGCCCTGATTTAGGTGGTATATAAACAGCCTCAAGGACCACCTGAGAGGGACCGCACTTTGAGGACAGTTACTGTTAGCAGAGGGACAGAACAAACATTGTTGTTGTTTTCTCACCTTCTAGGCTGAGCCAGAGGTGTTGACCTTTGACCCTGGTCACCGTGGCCACGTGGATGTTCTGTGGTGACAGCGGGTTGACCGCCTCCAGTTTCATGGCCTCCCTGAAGCCGTGCTCACTCTCCTCCTGTCCAGGAGAGAAACGCAACACGCAGCACTCATCAGGAGAGAATGTTTTATACATCTACTACTAGTAGGCCTACAGCATAGACCTTACAGAGACTTTAATTGTCACTGTGCAATGCTTTAAAACAGATGTTTACATAGCTCTTACTTGCACCGCCATCGTTGAAAACAATGTATTTCAAACTTCAGTTTGTCCCTCTTTCAGGCTGAAACAGCTCTCCCGTGCTCAGTTTTCTGACCCCTCAATGTCGCAACATTTCGGCTGATCCGACTTTTATTTGGGCCAACATTTCTGGTGACCAATTTATCTTTCAGCAGGGGTTTTCAACCCATTTCCTACCAGGGCACGCTATTTATTTAGAATTTGAGGCGTGGAGGACAACCGTTTGATGACATTTTTAGCCCAACACATTTTTAGACCCCACAACTAAATATTTATTTTGTTTTTTCCCCACAATTCCAGGCTGGATTTCGGAGAAAACAAAACAGTCAAACCTACAGATCAAAATGACCATTAATCTTCTACTTGTACATTCTCTAGTTGTGTAGACTTGGGCCTATTCAGATGACTAATATTTTAACTCTTCAAACTTGGAGGTGTGGCAATGCCCCCCTAAATGCTGCACCAGCAAACACGATGGCATGCAAAACAACCCAAGATACTGTATACACGTAAGTGCTTGTATTTAAAATGATTTGAAACACTACTACTGCTACTAACTAACTACAGTTGTGGCACCACTAAACCAACAGCATTTCATCATTTCATCAATGAAAATGGAAAACTCTCTCAGTCAGACCTTTAGTTTTATGCATGCTGCATGTCTGTACAAGATATAAATCTTGTGGGTCACAGAACTAAAAAATCTAAATGGAAATGTTATGGGGGCGCACCCATACCATTTTCTCCTGCCCCCTCCCTCAATTGGGAAATGTTACATCCGCCCCTGACAGCACTGATGAAAACATTCCAGAGTCAGATGGCTGAACGTGTGAGTTATGTCGTAGTTAGTAGGACGTTAAAAATAGCAACAACTTATTCTACAGTGTTAATGCGAGGCAATGAAAGTTAATTAGCTGCCCACATATTTCTACACATTCTGAAGGCAGTCAGCCAGAATGACAGACACAGACAGTCATCATCAGTCACCAGTGGAAACGAGGGTTTGACTGTATTAATAGCCATGTTGGTAAAACGCTAATTTCCGGCATGTATTTGTTAATGACATGCAATAAAAAATAAAATAGAAAAATAAACGCTGGGTAGGTTACATAGATACAAACAGGAGGATTGAGTAAGACTTAGGCAGGTTTTCGTTTTTGTTTTTGTCTGTGCTGCGCAAAAAAGTGAAAGCCTGGAGTAATGCATTGGCCGAGAATCTGGCCTAAAATGGGATGTATTAGCGCAGCGCTGGAGGGGAGAGAAGAAGTGTCCAGGGGGGTTGACGGACAGGTCAGTGAGAGCCAATCGGGGTGCACGAAAATGAGTTGTGACGCGTCCAATATCTGCAGTACATGTACAAAAACCCAATTCTAATTTCTGACGCTACAATCTAGTTTCCGACGCAACATTGTAGTTTCTGACAACATATTTTGGTATTTTGGTTCCAGACCCTAGATTCTAGTTCCAGACATATATTATAATATTCTAGTTTCTGACACTACAGTAGATTCTAGTTTTTCAGAAAAATCTATATTCCTGTGTCAGTGATGCTCAACATATTTCATGTTTCACCATGTTAATGATTTCCATTTCCAGGAAACACAGAATAAGGGAACCTTTTAAAAAAAAATGTCCACACAACATCTCTATGGTATATTAATGACGTGGAATTCCCCTTTAAGGAGGGGGGGAAACTAACAAATGTTAGAGGTAGAAGGTTTCCCTCACCGTAGAGAAGCATTGCTGTGGAGCTGCCTCTGCCTCACACTGTTTCAGGTAGTCGGCCCAGTCAAAGTCCTGACCCTGGTACCCTGAGTAGAGGAGGGAAAACACATATAATAAATATACTTAAATATACTTTAAGCCAGTAGTTTTCAACCTTTTTCATAACAGGGCCAACTATTAATTCAGAATTTGAGCCATGGACCACCATTTGATGACATTTTAGCCCGACAGATCAAAATGACCATTAATCTTCTACATTCTCTAGTTGTGTAAACTTGTGTGGATAATTCAGATGGTGAATATTTTAACTCTTGAGAGTGTAAACATGAATCAACAGGCCAATCACAGGTGGGCATTCTAGAACTGTGGTTGGATCCATAATAGTCGGGACAAACACTCTTGAACTGCAAAAATTGCGTAGTCGTCATTGTGATTGCCGTAAGTGTGTATTTTTACCTAGAATTGCGTGCAGAAAATGTGTATAAAATAATATATATCTGTACTAAACAGTCAAAGTCCTGGCCCTGGTAGCCTGGGACAGTGGCTCCCAAAAATTTCCATGTTAAGAAACCCCCAAAGCAATTCTCAACCCATTTAATGCAATTTCTATAGTCCGAGTTACAGACCCATAAGGGTCCATTTGGTTCCAATCACTTAGCTGGAACTCTAGGGGTCCCCGGACCCCACTTTAGGAACCACTGCCCTGGGAGGAACAGGGAACAGCACACAATACAGGTCTCATAAAAAAAAATGGGGTGTCATTGCATCTGTATGTATGTCGTAAAATTTGGCTTAATATCCCAAACCAAGGTTCATGTCTTAGGTTGTTATTAGAGAAATTTAAAGATGAGCATTATTTGGTCTTAAATTACTGCTTTCTTTAGTTTTAGGGAAAATAAAATAAAATAAATTGTTTTAAAATGTAAACAAATTTGTATTTAGGACCAAGTTCGAAAGCCCCACAGCTAAAATCCCTAAAACTAAAGTAAGCAAGGAATGTAAAACACCCATCTTTGACTTCCCCTAATAACCTAAAACATGAACCTTGGTTGAAAATTTTGTCCTTTAAGATCCTTTATAAAATAGCTGTTCTACAAGCTTCGTACACAACACTTTGTCGCAGCAAAATGAGTTAATAAGTTACTATGGTGTCACAATACGATAATAATCCCAGCATGTGTGCACACACACAAACAGACACGCGGGCGCGAACGCACACACACCTGGAGGGGGGCTGAGGGGGATTCCGTTCTTGAGGCACCATTGGGTGGGGAAGATCCCAGGGCTGTCCCTGTGGCACAGGAAGCTCCGCCCCCTGCCGCCGCTGTTACCGCTACCGCCGCCGCTGCCCTCCGACTCCGCACTGAGGTCACAGAGGTCGTCCATCCCCACCAGGAAGAAGTGCTCGTCAAACACCTGGAAAACAACCAAAAAAGGCGGCGTGCATTCATAAACGCACAATGCCGTTTCAACTGACCTTTACCTAAGCCCCGCCCCCTCTTCTACTTTCCAGCCAGGCTCATTCATTCCGATGTAAACGTCACAGAATGTACATGTTCTGGAATGTAATGGTTAGTGTGTGTCATTCAAAAATCCAGTACGTGGCCCGTCGGGTGTGCTGAGTGCGTTCCCCGAGGGACCCTGGCACAAATATTTAGTTCAGTGTTGCCAACCTTTTGGCCAACCTTCTCCTGGTGGAAAATCTAGTGCTTTTTTGCTGGTGAGTTGGGGTGAGATTGGTTGACAGGCACCAGAGATAAAACCCTATTTTTTCACCATTTTTCCTCCTATGATAGAGTCCTCCTTCCTTCCTAGAAAGGACCATTGGTAACCAAATGGACCCTTTTAGATCTGTAACTCTTGAGAGCGTAAAATGAAACGTTTCATTTCACACTCTCAAGTGTTAAATTATATTTAAACATCGGAAATTACCTAATTTTCAAGAGTCTACACCTTTAGAAAATGTAGAAGAAGAATTGTTATTTTGACCAACATTTTGCCAGTTATTTCTACTAAATTAGACTGAGACTAAACTCAACATCAAATGCTAGTCCATGGCTAAAATGCAGAATAAATAGTGGGCCCTGGTATGAAAATGGTTGAAAACCACTCTGCATTCTAGTGCATTTTGGAAGTGCCACTAGCACATTTTGGATTTTGGCAACACTGATTTAGTTCAGTCGGTGAATGGTTCAGAATCATTCAGAAGCTGTGTCCAGTGTCCACTGTCCATGTTTACTTCTCCCATTTGAGAAATTATAGACGCGAGGTCAACTGGTCAGCATCCATTCATTCATTCTCACAGAGCTGACTTAGTAGGGCTTGTGGTTGCCCCTCATCCACCATCTGGTTCAACGACGTCACGCTTTGAAATGCAGCAACAGGACTTCTAAAGACACGTTTCAGGTGTTTAGAAGAGTCTGAGGAGTCTGGAGGCCTTTGGTTGAAAGGGGAATTTATAGTTTTAACATAAATAGAATGGCCCAACTAGAACTGAGTATGTGCCTAGGATGCACACCTCACAACACACTCAATTAATTGATACGTACGATTGAAATGTACTTCTGTTTATACAAACACTGTTTGTAAAACCAGAATCCCAACTCCACCTCACCTCCACTTTATTGGTTCATTATGAATCCACTGGAGACTGCTGTGCTGTGATTGGCTAAACCGCTGCCTCACCCCAAACAACCCCACCTCCCACCCCCCTTCACAAATTAGCGCCGCCGTTCCTGAGCCCGACGAATGTTTTGTTTTCAAAAAACAGAACAAAGTTCTGGACCGTCTGCAGTCCAAAGCAAGTGTTTGTCTGCAGGGAAACAGCTGCAGCATCAAGGTAGAAGCAACATAGACGAGAAAAAGGCAAATATAGCTATATACAGTATCGACCGTATTTTGACCTTTGTCTAAAGGTTAAGCACTTTAATCATCCAGGATGTTTAGACAATTTCATTTTAATATTTAATGTTTTACTCCAAGATGGACATTACTTTGAACAAGTGGACAATCGATAGAACATCGATATACATCATATCGTAGCCCATGTATTGCGATACCTATCTATTGTAAGATCCCAAGCAATATCCGCCGTTATTACAGCGTGTCTTAAGTCGTTTTGACTCAAATATGAGTCAAAACGACTTAAGACACGCTGTAATAACACACAGCGGAGAGACCATTACCTTGGTGACCGTTGCAGGGCGGATGGAGGTGGCTTCAGCCGGGTCGACCGCCTCCAGTTTCATTCCCTCCTTAAAACAGTGAGAGGCCAAGGCAGGTTTCTCCTGACACACGCACACGCACACAATAAAGAATAATCAAATGATTGACTCTGGAAAACAAATAAAAAAATTCAAGTGTGCATAGGAAACTCACTCCTTTGCTAAGTGAGTGTGTTCTAGTGTGGTACCTTGTTGAACTCCTCAATGAGGCAACAAGTCTAGAACCTTGCAGGGAGGGATGTAACATTTCCCAATTGGGGGGGCAAAAGAAAATGGTATGGGAGCGACTTCATCGCCTGTGTCGCTTCACGCCACGGGCGATGAAGTTGCACCCATACCATTTTCAGTTACAGGACTTTTATTAGGCAAGTAAAGCATCAATAATAACATCAGTTGTTGTTGAAGCAACAGACACGCAGCATGCATAAAGCTAAAGGTCTGACTCAGAGAGTTTTCTGTTTTCAATGATGAAATGCTGTTGGTTTAGTGGTGACACAGCTGTAGTTAGTTAGTAGCAGTAGTAGTGTTTCAAATGACTTGAACTACTGTATAGGCACTTTAATTTGAGTTCTAGTGCAGTACCTTGTTGAACTCCTTAGTGAGGCAGTCAATGTGTTAAACAGTCTATAGTGAACACAGGAAGTGAGTGTGTTCCAGTGCGGTACCTTGTTGAACTCCTCAGTGAGGGCGTCATCTTGTGGCAGTTCAGTGATCCTCTGTCTGACTTCCTCCCACTCTCCTTCTGTCCTCAAAGACACCACGTCTAGAGGAAAACACACACACACACACACACACACACACACACACACACACACACACACACACACACACACACACACACACACACACACACACACACACACACACATATTAACACACCGACCGCAAGCGTGTGTTCGTCATTTTCTGCTATATGCCACGGCTCAAGCCAGTGCAATCGGTAAAAAAACCCTTATTTTGAAGCACCAGATCTCCTAAACAGGATGTGCGATGACGTCATGCTGTTTCTGGTGTCTTGACTAACCTGTCCTCTCATGATCTGAGCAAAAAGTTCCGGGTCAAAAGTCAGGAAGTGACGTCTAGCCCTAGTGGATCTACCCCTGTGCCCATGACATTCAGGGGGTGATTCTCAGGAGAGCCTGGGGTGCAAATGGTACAAAAAATTGTCCCATTGTCCCATTCTGTCCCAAATGAAAGTCAGCCACGGGATCTTTATCAGACGATGCGCTCTGACTAATAGATGGATTAAAGAATGAAATTTACATTTCATCGTGTTCTGCGCCTTCATCGTCTTCTGCGTGCGGTTTTCACGGTAAGAGAACGACGAGCGCGACTTCGGCGGTCCGGGAGTTAATAAATCTCTTTTCCAATCGCTATAAAATAGTAGACGTTGTATATTAGGTTTCCACAAGGAAAGCGACGATACAAATAGTCTCTGTCGGGGAACAAGCTGCCTCATCTCCTTATTCTAATCTGGAAAATAATGTCTTCATTGATCATATTTACAAAAGCATTAAAAGTAGCAGATCCACAAGCTTGACACGCGCTGAAAAGCAACACGTTTCAGATTGCTGATATGTTCATCAGATATGCATGAAGTCTGCACTGCTCTGTAGTAAATTTTTCTGATTTCTTGTATGCAACAGGGACAATGATGCACTACACGCATCATAGTAGTTGCACCAATTGATTCTACAAAGCTAGAAAGTAATGATCGCAAGCATAGGTCTGCATTCTATGACACAGCAGGGCTCTGTCAGTAATGTCATATACTGAAAACATGCTGATGCAGCAACATATTGATTTGCTGCCAGCATAGAGCACGCTAGCTTGTACTGGACAGCTACATAATTAATGCAGAAATGGTTAACCAAGGGGCAGGAGGGAGGGAGGAGGAGGAGAGGGGGGGTCAAGACCGCAATTTAGTTTTCTAATGCGATTGCCAAACCACAGAGGTTATACATTTTGAATCTCAAAGGAGAGAGAGAGAGAGAGAGAGAGAGAGAGAGAGAGAGAGAGAGATGATGTTCTAGGGGTGACCCCCCTCCCCAGGAAAACAAGCAAAACGCTATTCTGGGTGCAGAATCAATCAAGGTGCGTGCTCAGAGACAATACGCTCCTCACCGCATTCCATCTCTGTCAACACCAGGCCCTTGTCCTCAGGCACACACAAACAAAAAAGGGAGACTTTTTTTTTTTTTTTTTTTTTTTTACAAAATAATCAATAAGAGTCCCAGTGTCTGACCCAAGGACTATCTCAAATTATATGATATACATATGAAGTGTGAGGTCTTGTCTCTTGTATCATTGTACACCATGACGTAAAATAGACACTATTTGCGCAGACACTAAGCTAGGGATTTAAAAGGTGTTAACTTCTGTTAAGCAACTTTTTAGCCAAAAATCTAAATATACTGTATACTGCATAGCTACTGTATGTTTTCTTTGCCTTTTTACCCTCAACGTTGCTTCTACTTTGATGCTGCAGTTGTTTCCCTGCAGACAGACACTTGCTTTGCCCATGCAGACGCTTCAGGACTTTTGTGGCCGTCTCCAAATCATTTTTGGAGGGCTCATTCTAGCTTCTGACACTAGATTCTATTTTATGACACTAGATTCTATTTTCTGACACTAAATTCTAGCTTCTGACACGACTGTAGATTCTAGCTTCCGACACTAAATTCTAGTTTCTGACACTAGATTCTAGTTTTTGCCACTATATTCTAGTTTCTGACACTATTTTCTAGTAGTTTCTGAAACTAGATTTCAGTTTCTGGCACTAGTTTCTGACAATAAATTCTAGTTTCTGACACAAGAATCTACAACCCCAATTCCGTTGAAGTTGGGACGTTGTGAAAAATGTCAATAAAACCAGAGTGCATTGATTTGCAAATCGTTTTCAACCTATATTCAGTTGAATACACCACAAAGACAATATATTTAATGTTCAAACTGCTAAACTTTATTGTTTTTTGAAATTATACAATCTTTTGTAAATTGATCCCTGCAACACGTACCAAAAAAGTTGGGACGGGGGCAACAAAAAACTGGGAAAGGTCATGAATGCACAAATAACGCCTGTTTGGAACATTCCACAGGTAAACAGGTTCATTTTAAACAGTTTACTATTGTGATTGGGTATAACAGGACCAGCCCAGTCGTTCAGAATCAAAGATGGGGCGAGGTTCACCACTTTGTGAACAATTCTGTGAGAAAATCATCCAACGGTTTAAAAACAATGTTTCTCAACATTCAATTGCAAGGAATTTGGTGATTTCATCATCTACAGTCCATAATATAATCAAAACATTCAAAGAATCTGAAGAACTTGCTATACTAAAGCGACAAGACCGAAAACCAACACCGAATACTTGTGACCTTTGATCCCTCAGGTGGCTCTGCATTAAAAAACTGACATCAGTGTGTAAAGGATATTACTGTGTGGACTCAGGAACACTCAGAAAACCATTGTCAGTTTACAGAATTAGTCGCTACACCTGCGATTGCAAGTTAAAACTCTACCATGCAAAGCAAAGCCATACATCAGAAAGGTTGGTTTGAAAAACAACCAGAAATGCCTTCTCTGGGTCCACTATCATTAGAAATGGTTAGACACAAAGTGGAAAAGTGTGCTGTGGTCTGATGAGTCCACATTTCTAATGATAGTGGACCCAGAGAAGGCATTGCTTTGCATGGTAGAGTTTTAACTTGCAATCGCAGGTGTAGCGACTAATTCTGTAAACTGACAATGGTTTTCTGAGTGTTCCTGAGTCCACACAGTAATATCCTTTACACGATGATGTCAGTTTTTTAATGCAGAGCCACCTGAGGGATCAAAGGTCACAAGTATTCGGTGTTGGTTTTCGGTCTTGTCGCTTTAGTATAGCAAGTTCTTCAGATTCTTTGAATGTTTTGATTATATTATGGACTGTAGATGATGAAATCACCAAATTCCTTGCAATTGAATGTTGAGAAACATTGTTTTTAAACCGTTGGATGATTTTCTCACAGAATTGTTCACAAAGTGGTGAACCTCGCCCCATCTTTGATTGTGAACGACTGGGATGGTCCTGTTATACCCAATCACAATAGTAAACTGTTTAAAATGAACCTGTTTACCTGTGGAATGTTCCAAACAGGCGTTATTTGTGCATTCATGACCTTTCCCAGTTTTTTGTTGCCCCCGTCCCAACTTTTTTGGTACGTGTTGCAGGGATCAATTTACAAAAGATTGTATAATTTCAAAAAACAATAAAGTTTATCAGTTTGAACATTAAATATATTGTCTTTGTGGTGTATTCAACTAAATATAGGTTGAAAACGATTTGCAAATCAATGCATTCTGGTTTTATTGACATTTTTCACAACGTCCCAACTTCAACGGAATTGGGGCTGTAGTTTCTAGTTTCTGACAGTAGATTCTAATTTCTGTGTCAGTGATGCTCAACATATTTAATGCCAAGGAACCCCCAGAATCACCTGTGATTGGCAGCGGACCCTGCTCTGAAAACATGTTGTTCTAGGAATCCCACAGCAAAGATTTGAGTTAAGAACGTTTGCTCAACATTTTCTCGATCTTTCAACAAAAACAGCATGCAGACCTACAAGCTCAGAGCGAGCTATTCGGTGGTGCGCTATGAACTTGTAGATTTGCTATTTTTTTTTTCAACAGCTCAAGTGCTTAAAACCCTTAGTGTACTGAACGCGTTTTGGTGTTCTCAGCATTATGTTTTAACTATTGAAAAATAGCAGATCTACAAGCTCATAGCTATGAGCTTGTATCTCTGCTATTTTTTGAAAAATCGTGAGAACGTGGTGCAAATCTTTGAATATTATGTTATTCAGAAACTAGAAATCTAGACAGCATCATGTTTTAACTATTGAAAAATAGCAGATCTACAAGCTCATAGCGCGCCACCGAGTGGCGCGCTATGAGCTTGTATCTCTGCTATTTTTGAAAAATCGTGAGAACGTGGTGCAAATCTTTGAATATTATGTTATTCAGAAACTAGAAATCTAGACAACATTATGTTTTAACTATTGAAAAATAGCAGATCTACAAGCTCATAGCGCGCCACCGAGTGGCGCGCTATGAGCTCGTATCTCTGCTATTTTTTGAAAAATCGTGCAAATCTGTTATTCACACTGCAAAAAAACTCTGAACTAAGCAAGTCTTTTATTCTTAAATCTATACTTTAAGTATGATTGCTCTTGTTTTAAGAAGGATATACTAACCAAGAGCAAGTTGTGTAAGATTATCAACCTTATTTTTAGAACATATTTCTTATTACAAGAATTCTTACCAAGTACAATTCACTTACCCCACGGACAATTATTTTGCTTGTTTCTAGTACTATTACACTCAAATATATATATATTTTTTTTCTTATATGAAGGACAGCATTTTTGTTATTCAGAAACTAGAAATCTAGACGGGACACAATGGCTTAAAACCCCAAAAAGAGATTCCCCTAAAAAAGTGTTACTGTACCAGCAGGGGGCGTGAGGGTGCGTCCGTGCTCCGCGGCCCAGCCGGGTGGGTGGAGGCGCGGGTGCAGGTAGTAGAGCCAGAGGGTACAGGCGGAGGAGGGCGACGCCCCCTCCAGCCCCTCGGTGCCCAGGAGGCGGAGTTTCAGCCGCCCGCCGGCGTTCTCCTCCACCTCGGCCGCCCAGGCCGCCGCCGGGTCCCGCCCGTCCTGGAGCTCCACGTAGGAGCCGGCGCAGAGCAGCTCCACGGGGTCCGCGCCGCGACGAGGCTGGATGTATGAGGGGAGGAGGAGGTACTGTTATTATTACTGTTATATTTTATTTTATTTTAGCTAATTTTTTATCCCACGATTTTGTAACCCATTTTTCCACCCAGTGCCAATTCCTAATGTGATCATGGCCTCTCCGCCAAACTGGGGAGGAGGCCTCATGCTTTCTTCAATGCATAAGGAGTCCAAGCTGCTTTCTTCCCACCTGCCAGGGGGGAGTTTTTCCTTATTACTATCTATTACTTATTTTTTTTAATCGATGAATTAAGCAAATGGTAAATGGTGCATTTACTGTATATAGCGCCTTTATCCATAGGTTGTGCATCACATTCACCCATTCACACAGACATTCATACACCGATGGCAGCGGAAACCATGCAAGGCACAGCCAGCACATCAGGAGCAATTAGGGGTTCAATGTCTTGCTCAAGGATACTTTGACTTTACCCAGGTTCGAACCGGCAACCTTGCGGTTACCATCCAGTGACTCTACCCCAGAGCCACTTCCGCCCATATAGGTCAGGAGCCTATCTCCTGCTTCTGTAGTGTGAGGCAGCTTGAGGTACATTTCTTTGGTATCACCCGGCTGGGAATTGAACCCCGACCTCCCAATCTCAGGGTGGACACATTGTGCACTAGGCGCACAATGTCCCGATATACTGTAAGTTTAAAATGTACAAAAAATGTTTCAAAAATAGCCGAACGGCACACTGTGAGCTTATAGATCTGCTATTTCCAAATGGCCAAAAATTACTTTGTTGGGGGGTCGGGCTTTTAGCTTGTAAATATGTCCAGGCAGGCAGGCCTGGAGCTGCAGAAAGTGTTTTCCAGGACCCCACCCTGTCCTGTAAGCCATAACTCCTCTCACCGTCTCCAGCAGGTTGGCAGGAGCACTGCACTCCTCAGCTAACACCTTCTCCAGTAGGACGCCCCAGTCCTGATGCCGCTCCCGCACACCTGGAAGCACATGACACACACACACACACACACACACACACACACACACACACACACACACACACACACCACACACACACACACACACACACACACACACACACACACACACACACACACACACACACACAGTGTCCAAGTTCAACCCATTTTGTCGTGACCCTCGATTCGACTTTCTGATACCAGATTATACAGTAGTTCCTTACACCAGATTATAGCTGCAGCAACATTCTAGCTTTTGACACTAGATTCTACAGTAGTTTCTGACACTAGATTCTAGTTTTTTTCTGAAAAATCTGTGTTCCTGTGTCAGTGATGCTAACATATTTCAAACCAAGGACCACCAGAATTATCCATATTTGGCTGCAGACCCCCATCTGAAAACATGTTGTTCTAGGGATCCCCCAGAAGCAAAACATTGAGTTAAAAATGTTTGCTTCCAAAATAATGTATTCAGAGATTTGCAGCACATTTTCACAATTTTTCAAAAAATAGCAGAACTACAAGCTCATATCGCGCCACTCGGTGGCGCGATATGAGCTTGTAGATATGCTATTTTTCAACAGATAAAACACCAAAATGCGTTCAGTAAACAAAAGGGTTAATTGAAGTGCATATCATAGGATATACTTTTCTTCTTTTTGTTTCTTGAAATGAAACCTCTTCATTTTTCATTCATATTTTTTTACTGAACAGTCAAATTGATAAATGCAGTATAGCATTTTACCATATAATATACTGTATTTCTGTATACCATATATAATGATGGTATACAGAAATGCACAAATGCGTATATGTGGGCGTGCGCTTGTTGCCTCACCCTCGGGCGTTTTCAGGACCTTGTGTTGAGTGTGTGCGTGTGTGCGTGTGTGTGTGTGTGTGTGTGTGTGTGTGTGCGTGAGCGTGTGCAATCTGTGCATGAATGCGCGTCTTAGGTACAGTAGGGTCAGTGTTGGGTAGTAAAGCCCTACATTAAGTTTATTTTTATATGAAGAAAACTACTGTTTGCTTGTACAATTACTTGTTACATTTCCCCATTCAGTAACACCATTACAGTTACTGTGTTTTCACTGGGTGAGTTACTAGTACGTAACGTGCGTTGTCTTATATCACAGCATTAGACTGGCTATTGTTTGTGATTTGGGATATTGTACTTGTTGGCATAAGTGTTCTGTGTGTTTCTTGTGTTCTTGTTTTTTTCCCTCTGTTTTGGCAGTGACACTGGGGAACGTTTTCTCCTTGAAAACAATGTGTCTGCTTTGTTTATTGTTTTTATTATATAGTAAGGTAGCTAGTAACTTTCATAATTTAGTAACGAGTAAAGTAGTTTACCCGTTAATGATAATAGTTTACTTTTTCTAAACAAGAACTGTGAGGAGTTACTTTTTAAAAGTAACTTACCCAACATGCGTGCATGTGTCTGCCTTTGTGTGCGTGTGTGTGTGTGTGCGTGTGTGTGTGTGTGTGTGTGTGTGCGCGTGCGTGCGTGCGTGTGAGCGCGTGCAGTGGCGTTTCTAAGCAATTTGTAGCCCCAGGCACAGATTTTCCCTGGAGCCCCCTTACCAAATGGACACTTACCAAAGGGTCCATTTGGTAAGGGGTATGACGACCTCCAGGGACGTCATACCTATGACAGGCACAGTAAAATGGCACCCCCCAAGGGATAACATTATGAAGTATTTTTAAACTAAAGAACATATGTGTTTTAAATGTTCAATTCTAGTTATAGAGGATAAGTACAATGTATTTATCCATATTAGGCTTATTAGCCTGGTATCCTCTTAAAGATGGAGTGCCATGATTTTTTTCTACCCAATCATCAGGTATTAATGTTATATGAAAAGTAAGATTGTTTCCCCCAAAAGTGTACAGTGTTTGTTAAACTGTCATTTTTATAATTCCACCCAGCCAGTTCATTAAGTATGCCTGGTTTGCCTGGTGGGTGGTGATGGGTGGAGATCCAGCTGAACTGAAGCCACGCCCACAGCTTTAGTTGCATGATAAAGGGGGAGGAGTTAGGAGAGGGGCTGAACACATGATGTCACTATATTGAAGTTTTTTTCATTGGCACGTTTGACTGGAAAGGTTCAGCCCCCAGGAAGAAACCCTAAATACAAAGGGAAGACACCATTGCACATAAAAAACACACCAAGGGGCCTATTTACATACTGTCACCTCTTAAACATGTACAAAATTGGAAAAAATACAAAAATCACGACACCCCCTCTTTAAAGCAGGGATTTTCAACCAGTGGTCCGGGGACCACCAGTGGTCCCTGAGAGGGTTCCAGGTGGTCCCCAGGCTAAATGATGGAAAGTTGTTTAACCAGATGTAACTCTTGAGAATGTAAAAATGAAACCAAATGGACCCTTGCGGGTCCATTTGGATTTTCACACTCTCAAGAGTTAAAATATTCATCATCTGAATTAGCACTATTTAATTAAGAAGTCTGCACTGTTTTGTTTTGCAAAATCCAGCCTGGAACAAAACCTGGAACAAAACCAAAATAATTCTTTAGTTTTAGGTCTTTGGGGCTAAAATGTCATCAAATGGTGGTCCGCGGCTCAAATCCTGAATAAATGGTGGTCCCTGGTGTCAAAAAGGTTGAAAACCCCTGTCTTAAAGCATGCCTGGTGGTTTCCCCCCTCCCCTCGCCCGCCTCCCCTCATGGTGCCCTAGGCAACTGCCTAAGTCTGCCTAATGACAAAAACGCCCCTGTGTGTGTGCGTGTGTGTGTGTGTGTGTGTGTCTCCTCTCACCCTCGGGCGCTCTCATCTCCTTGCCGTGCTGGCGGCACCAGCCCAGCGGGTGCAGGTCGGCGGTCATGATGTCGCACCAGAAGTCTGCGCGGCGGTCGTCGTGGTAACCCTCGTAGCGCAGCAGCAGCAGCTGGCCACACGTGGTGATGATGGAGGCCACCCAGTAGCACTGGCCCCGCTCCACGCACACCTCCAGCTTCATGCCGGGGCTGAGGCCCGTCTGGAGGCCCTGGTCCACCTGCAACACGGACCACGCGCGCGCGCACCCACACACACACACACACACACACACACACACACACACACACACACACACACACACACACACACACACACACACACACACACACACACACACACACACACACACACACACACACACACACACACACACACGAGCAGGGGTTTTCAACCTTTTTCATCCCAGGGCCCACTGTTTATTCAGAGTCTGAGCCATGGACCACCATTTGAGGATATATGAGCTCGACCGACTCAAAAACTAAAGATTTATTTTGCTTTTGTTCACAATTCCAGGCTGGATTTTGGAAAAAAAAAAAAAAAAAAAACAGTCAAACATACAGATCAAAATGACCATTAATCTTCTACATTCTCTAGTTGTGTAGACTTGGGATAATTATGAATATTTTAACTCTTGAGAGTGTAAAATTTTTATGCTCTGAAAGAGTTACATCTGGTTTACCAAATTTCCATAATTTAGCCTGGGGACCACCAGGAATCCTCTCAAGGACAACAGGCGGTCCCCGGACCACGTCTTGAAAACCCCTGCGCTAGAGCATTAACTAATTTTGTCCTGACACAGCATTCCAGTTTCTGACATAAGATTCCTGTTTCTGACGCTAGATTCTAGTTTTTGACGCTACATTCTAGTTTCTGATGCAAGTTTCTAGCTTTTTAATGCCAGTTTCTAGTTCCTGGCGCCAGATTGAAGTTCGCAATGCTAGATTCTTGTTTTTGACGCTAGATTCTAGTTTCTGGCGGTAGATTCTAATTTCTGACACTAGATTCTAGTGATTGACACTAGATTCTAGTTTCTGACACTAGATTCTAGTTTCTGACACTAGATTCTAGTTTCTGACACTAGATTCTAGTTTCTGACACTAGATTCTAGTTATTGACACTAGATTCTAGTTTCTGACACTAGATTCTAGTTTCTAAAATCTCTGTTCCTGTAGCAGTGATGCTCAACATATTTCGTGCCAAGGACCACCAGAATTATTTATATTTGGCTGTGGACCCCCATCTGAAAGTTCTAGGGGTCCGCCAGAAGCAATGATTTGAGTTTGCTTCAACCTGTCTTTATATAACAGATCCTCACTAATGTAGGTGACAAAAATACCAGTATTTTTTCCTACTCAGTCTGTCTCGCAGTAGGGCTGTGGGCAGTTCAGAAACACGGCCTTCCATGAGCATCATCATCATCGTTTGGCCAGCAGTTTGTATTAGCTTGAGCCATGGTCAACACCAGGGGTGGGCAATTATTTTTCCCTAGGGGCCACATGAGATATATAAAATATTGTGGAGGGCCAAGACTAAAGGCTGAACTAAAGTCTGCATTGTATTAATTTAATTTCAAGACAAAAGTAAGAGTAAGACCAAACTTTTTGATACTGGGGCCCTCTATTTATCTAGTATTTGAGCCACAGAGGACCACCATTTGATGACATTTTAGCCCCACAGACGCCAAAACTAAAGATTTCTTTTGTTTTTGTTCACAATTTCAGGCTGGGGTTTGGGAAACAAAACATGCAAACATAGATCAAAAATGACGATGAATTTTAACTCTTGAGAGTGTAAACATGAAACCAAATGGACCCGCAAGGGTCCATTTGGTTTCATGTTTACATTCTCAAAGAGTTACATCTGGTTAAGCAACTCTCCATATTTAACTGGAACTCTCTCAAGGACCACTGGTGGTCCCCGGGCCGGTCAGAGTCAGCCAAAGGGCCGCATTTGGCCCCCGGGCCGCATAATGCCCAGGTATGGTCAACACCATGTGTTTGTATGCAGAAAACGTATTCACAGTGTGAATCAGAACTAAAGCTCTCACATGTTTGAAGGCATGGTGGGGAACAGACACAGCCCCGCTCTCCTCCAAATAGTCGTCCCAGTTGAAATCAGACGCATCCTGACCGGAGTCCCCGTCTAGGAGAGGAACGCACGCACGCACGCACACGCACACGCACACGCACACACACACACACACACACACACACACACACACACACACACACACACACACGTACATGCCATTTTAAATTGGTTATACTGTAATGTCATCATCAACTAAAACTGTGACTAAATATCTTCAACGTAAACCTAAAGGACCACTTCACCACTTTTGATGTATATTCAGGGGTGCACATAAGTGGTGCTCCGGTGCTCAGGAGCACCAAAAATCCTACAATGAGCTGTCAATCCAGGGGTAGAAAGCTCCTTTGAGCACCACACAGCTGGGGCTCATAATGACTGCCCGACTGGGCCAGTAAAAAAAAGCCTTGAAAATGAAATAATTCTTAAGTCTAAATACTACTAGTATTTTTAATGGATGTAGAATGCAGGTAGTAGTAATAGTACTAGGCTAGCCACTATTGCAACGTCCAAACTATCGCCATGTACTGTAATACTGTACATGGATCGTGCTGTACGGAGTGTAAAAAAGCGGTCCCAGGGCCCGGCGATGCGGGTCGCCGCATTTTGGGAGCACCAAGTAACATCCCCAGGTGCTCCTCTGAGTACTGGACCAAAATAGTTATGTGCACCCCTGTGTACTGTATATTCATATAATAGGTCCTCACTAATGTATTAAAATACCACTATTTTTGTGTTAAAATACCACTATTTTTGTGTTAAAATACCACTATTTTTGTGTTAAAATACCACTGTTTTTGTGTTAAAATACCACTATTTTTTCTACTCGGCCTGTGTCTCACAGGAGGGCTGTGGACAGTTCAGAGACTTCTTCCAATGACATCATCATTCTGCAGATTATTTTTTTTTAAACAATGTGTTTTTGAAAAAATATTTATATTTTTACTATTGGGAGAACGATGGCTGCCATTTTTTGCATTGCGACTTTTCAGCAACAGAAAGCCTGCAGTTTCTATTAGCTTGGATTCCATCATTGATGATGTCATTGGAAGAAGTTTCTGAACTGCCCACAGCCCTCCTGTGAGACACAGACTGAGTAGAAAAAATAGTGGTATTTTATCATGTACATTAGTGAGGACCTATTATATGAATATACGTTGAAAAGTGGTGAAGTGGTCCTTTAACCCATTGCGTCCTGACCCTCGATTGGAGTTTCTGACACCAGATTATACAGTAGTTCCTGACACCAGATTATAGCTGCAGCAACATTCTAGCTTTTGACGCTAGATTCTACAGTAGTTTACAACACTAGATGCTGGTTATTGACACTAAAGTATAGTTTCTGAGTTTTTGACACTAGATTCTATTTTTTTTTCCTGACACTAGATTCTACAGTATTTTTTTTTTCTGAAAAATCTGTGTTCCTGTGTCAGTGATGCTAACGTATTTCAAGCCAAGGACCACCAGAATTATCCATATTTGGCTGCAGACCCCCCATCTGAAAACATGTTGTTCTCGGGGTTCCCCAGATGCAAAAAAAATGAGTTAAAAATGTTTGCTTCCAAAATAACATATTCAGAGATTTGCAGCACATTTTTTTTCACTTTTTTTTTCAAAAATAGCAGAACAACAAGCTCATGTCGCGCCACTCGGTGGCGCGACATGAGCTTGTTGATCTGCTATTTTTCAACAGATAAAACACCAAAATGCGTTAAGGCGGACTTAAATGAAAGCCTGGGTGTCGGGGATAGCGTAAACTGAATAGGACCTCATCTATGATGTCTATGCCTAAATACCCTTTTGTCAAGAAATAAAAACTAGACGTAAATGCGAGGGGGACCAGAGATAGACAAGGTGACTGCAGACAATAGTAACAACGCCAACTTTGATGAGGCAGTATTGCTTTGTTGTCAAAAATTTAAGTTCATCTTCATTTCATGAAAAATGCATATCTTACCAAACTCCAGAGACTCCTGTTTCATGGTGGCAGCCCCTCCCCCCTAACGGTCAGCCACGCCTGGACGTTCTGGAGGAGGAGGAACAAACAGGGAATGGTAGATTAGTTTCTAGAAAAGATACTGTGAACAATAGATGCAACAATCCTGTTGCAACAATCCCCAGTCCGCCCCACCAAACACGATGGCATGCAAACCAACCCAAGATATTTCAAATTGAAGTGCCTATATTTAAAATGATTTGAAACACTACTACTGCTACTAACTAACTACAGCTGTGTCACCACTAAACCAACAGCATTTCATCATTGAAAACAGAAAACTCTCTGAGTCAGACCTTTAGCTTTATGCATGCTGCGTGTCTGTTGCAACTTCAACAACAACTGATGTTATTGATGCTTTATTTGCCTAAGTACTGTAACTGAAAATGGCATGGGTGCAACTTCATCGGCAATGAATCCGCCCCATACCATTTCTCCCCCCCCCCCCCCCCCCCCATTTGGAAAATGTTACATCCGCCCCTGCAGGTGAGCTACAGTTCTAACACTAAACACAGAAGAGAAAGAAGCGCCTGTTTTCTTTCACTAGGGGACACTTATGGAGTAAACACCATACTGCTGAAAATCTGTTTCAAGACGCTTCCCAATTTGGACGAGACAACAAGGGAAAACGACGGCAAAGAAACAAACTCGAATAAATTTAAATTTGATACATTCCAAAGTTGTTGTTGTTTTTTCAAAATGGAAAGTGTTTAATAGGCCCTCGTCTCGTCTGAAAATCAAAATGAATTTTAGGCATTTCCCCAAAGCAAAGTTTGGTCTGCTCTGCTCTCTTTTTTCTTGTTTTTTAATGTAAGCTCAAAGAGCCCAAGAGATGAAAGCTTCCATCGCTGGCATTAATATTCTAAAAGCAATCCCCTCCTGTCCCAGACTTGAATCAATAGAGAAGATGTGAAGCAAGCAGTGAATAAAAAAGGGGGAAAAAATGTCACGGCGTATTATATCTATCATTCATTAGAGGAAAACGTTTGCCACCGGAGTGGGAAAGCAGATGGTATCCATCTGACTGGGAACTCTATTAGTTAGAGCATGTTAATAATAATATCTCTTCCAAATCTAATTTAGGTTTAAAAATAATAGTACCTGCAACTGTCATTTTAAAACACTTTCAGACCTGAGGCTGATTCTACAAATAAATGCCTTGACTCTGAAAAAAAACAAAAACAAACTGTGAAACAATCAGAAATCTCTATCTTCGTATTGGCAAATGAATGGTCACATAAACAAGAGTGCAACATAAAAGTCACACTTGTGTGAAGTGAGGGGCACCACCATCATCGTACATCCTTATGCTGCATAACACGTCCATTTGCTCGGACACTACCGGTATGTGTAAGTCTACATTCACTGGCAATGAAAATTTAATCTTTGTGTAGTGTGGAAATCTACATCGACAGGTGAGTACAGGAGGCCCTAGGATGCCCTTGAAAAAATAAAACAAAGATAATACGACACGTTTAACCCATTTCAGGTGGGAGGAACGCTTTTTGGTGTTCTAAGCATTAAGTTGTCCCTGAATAATAGCAAAAAATATATATATATATTTTTTGAAAGATTGTGAAAATGTGGAGCAAATCTTGAATATTCTGTCACAGCAAACTTTTTTTTTTAACTCCAATGTTTTGCTCCTGGAGGGGGGCGGGGGTGTGGAACTTTTAGTGCAGGGGTTTTCAACCGGTGGTCCGGGGACCATCAGTGGTCCTTGAGAAAGTTCCAGGTGGTCCCCAGGCTAAATGATGGAAAGTTGGTTAACCAGATGCAACTCTTTGCGAGCGTAAACCTGAAACCAAATGGACCCTTGCGGGTCCATTTGGTTTGAAATCCATCCCAGTATTGTGGACAAAGGCAAAATAAATCTTTAGTTTTGGGTCTGTGGGGTGAAAATGTCCTGAAATGTTGGTCCCTGACTGAAATGCTGAATGAATAGTGGGCATTGGTATGAAAAAAGGTTGAAAACACTGTTTTAGTGCAAAAACCCAAGGAAACCAGGGGCTCCATTTTCGTCACACGCTAAACTTATTTTCATTTTTTACTATTTTGAAAAACCTTTTGGAATAGATCAACACGCCAATCTATTGACATGTTGTCAGCATGTAGAATGGCCATTTTAACGACTGAAAAATGTTTTTTTAAAGTAGTTTAAAAGGGCAAATAAGTTAAGGGGTTTAGCGGCGACGCAAATCTAGGCCGAAAAAACTAGGTATACGCCATCAAACCTAGCATCTGTCATATCACCACATCGACGTAGCGAAGACAGAGAGACAGACAGAGAGACACAGAGAGAGAGGGCAGTGAAGAGGAGCACTGGGAGATGACAATAGTTCAGAGCGTGGTGTATGGGGATGCGAAGGGGAGCTGCACCCTCCATTCAGCCCGCCTGTCAAAGCCTTTTGTCGCGTGTGACGTCTCTATTAAAGACGGGCCGCTGTCACACACACTGAGACCCCCCTCACCCCCCCACCCTTATGACCACCGGCCGGTCGCGGTGACCCCAGGGCTCCTCTAGGGGGGATCAGTACCGCCTTTCACCCTCGACCTCCAACGCCCCCCACCACTCCCCCCTCCACAGAGGCGGATCTAGGCATGGGCATGGGGTGGGGGGGGGGGGCAATGCCCCCCTAAATGCCCAGTCTGCCCCATCATCCAAACATGACGGCATGCAAATCAACCCCAAGATATTTCAAATTAAAAGTTTAGCTTATATATTTAAAATGATTTGAAATACTACTACTGCTACTAACTAACTACAGCTGTGTCACCGCTAAACCAACAGCATTTCATCGTCGAAAACAGAAAACTCTCTGAGTCGGACCTTTAGCTTTATGCATGCTGCGTGTCTGTTGCAATGTCAACAACAACAACTGATGTTATTATTGATGCTTTACTTGCCTAATAAAATTCCTGTAACAGAAAATCGCCCGCTTCGCGCCACAGGCGATGAAGCCGCCCCCATACCATTTTCTCCTGCCCCCCCCCCCCCAATTGGGAAATGTTACATCCGCCCCACCCGCCCCCCTGTCTTGCTCGCTTCGCCCTGCCCTGACTCCGTCGCCCCCTTGACTCCGTCTCGCCCTTTACTTTTCTCCATTTCGTATAAAAAGAAAAAACAGCTCAAACACCCCACCCACGCGCGCACACGGATATTTGCATTGTAGATTACCTACGTTCGAAAAATGTGTGAACAAAGCATTGCTTTATATAAGAAAAAAAAAGACGTACAATGAAAGGGTAGAATTTTTTATCGGTTTCCATATGGGAAGGTTCTCTCTGGGCTGCCGGTCTTTCTCAGGCTCCACAATGAATAATAAACTAGAAAAACCCGGCTTTTTTATCAGGCATCCGGTGGATAGTCAAAGCATTATGGGAAATGCAGTTTTTTTTTTTTTTCTTTTTAAGTCAGTTTTTCGCCTTTTCGACGACCGACGTGCTCATAGGCAGATCTCAAAATGATGGACCGCCGCCAACCTTCCTCTTTCGTGTATCATCCTCAAATGTCCAACTCAGTCTTGAGTAGCCACGCCAACCAAAGGGCCCCCTACACCGGAGCTTTGTTCTTCCCATCGCAACGCATTATGGGCTCCATTTTCATCACCGCTAAACCCCTTATCCCTTAAAGGGGTTTTACACTTTCAAAAAAACTTTTGGTCATTTTATGGTCTACTCAGTCTCATGTGAACACACCAGACAGTTTATAAGTTACTCCTTTCAGTATTTAGATATTTGATGTTTATTTTAGCGCCTCCAGCTGCTTCCCATAGAAACCCATTATAACTTAAAACTCCATTTTAACCATGACAGATTATTCGAAAACAACCATTTTTTTTTCTGGTGACTGATATTGTCCTCGGAATACGTGAGAGGGCCGTGGAATTTCATTTACAGTTTTTATTGATTTTTAAAATATTGTTTTATTCATTTGGGTAGGCCTACCCAAATATGGAGGCGGCTACATTTTCCAAAACAATATTTAAAAAATAAATAAAAACTGTAAATGAAATTCCACGGTCCTCTCACGTATTCCGAGGACAATATGAGTCACCAGAAAAAAGATTGGTTGTTTTCGAATAATCTGTCATGGTTAAAATGGAGTTTTAAGTTATAATGGGTTTCTATGGGAAGGAGCTGGAGGCGCTAAAATAAACATCAAATATCTAAATACTGAAAGGAGTAACTTATAAACTGTCTGGTGTGTTCACATGAGACTGAGTAGACCATAAAATGACCAAAAGTTTTTTTGAAAGTGTAACACCCCTTTAACTTCTTTGTCTTTTTAAACTATTAAAAAATGAACATTTTTTCAATAGTTCAAATGGCCATGCAGTCTACAAGCTCACAATGTGTCAATAGATTGGCACGTTGAACTATTCCAAAAGGTTTTTCAAAATAGTAAAAAAAAATGGTAAGGGGTTTAGGATAAGGGGTTTAGATGGCAACGAAAATGGAGCACAATGTCTGTAAACACTGTAAGCACTTATGACATATAGGCCTGCGATATTCACATGCATTTCAGCAGGACTTAACGCAAGGTATATTGTTTATTTAAAAAAATAATAAACCGCCAAAATAACTACTATGCTAAATAAATGCTGTTCTCAAACTTGGCGGTAATATACTGTATCATTTGGGGTTGGTTGATTCATTGAAACACAAAAATTGAGCCTCTTAGCGATCATGCAGACACTCAAGCTCATACTCCCAAACGAAAAGAGCAACTTAGAGGGATTTCCTCCAAGACAGGTTGTATGATCATTACCACACCTTGGTGCAATAGTCTTCCTCATCACCAATTAAATATTTATACACTGAACCACCACCACCACACAACTGTCTACATGGCTTGACACTAACACTAGCCCGGGGCAAGTAAAAAAATGATGGGGCAAGTGAAGACTGCTACCTGGTTGCCCGATCGGGCAAGTGTGCAACTTAGTGCACTATAACACAACACAAGATAAATTTGTCTTGAAGGCAGTCATTGCACTCTACCTCTGTGTCTTTCACTGCTTTCTAGCTATCCACAATTCCAGGCTGGATTTGGGAAACAAAACAGGCAAATTAACACATAAAAATGACCATTAATCTTCTATCTACAGTGTAGACCTGGGCTAATTAAGATGATGAATTTTAACTCTTGAGAGTGTAAAAATGAAACCAAATGGACCCGCAAGGGTCCATTTGGTTTCATTTTTACGTTCTCAAGAGTTACATCTGGTTAACCAACTTAACTGGGGACCACCTGGAACTTGGGGGGCAAGTGACCATGACCTGAGGGCAAGTAGAACCTGACTTGCACTTGCCCGATGGGCAAGTGCCTCGGAGACCTTAGTGTCAACCCCTGGTCTATATGTACGTGTGTGAGTGTGCGTGTGTGTGAGTATGTCCACACACACACACACACACACACACACACACACACAACACACACACACACACACACACACACACACACACACACACACACACACACACACACACACACACACACACACACACACACACCATTAGGTTATTCTGGGGTATGCAGTATATGGAGACCTTTTGAAATTTCTAGCTGGCAATGAGCTTTGGGAGATTTCCTGGAATACTTCTTGCTGCATAAGCTGTCTGTGCTATTGCTCCACCGACTGAACAGAACAGAGGCTCTACCAACCACACACACACGCACGCAACACGCAACTTACACACAGGCAAGACGCAACTTCCCTGTTTCATAGTCTACTCTAGAGCGTGCTCACACACACACACACACACACACACACACACACACACACACACACACACACACACACACACACACACACACACACACACACCTTTCAGCAGCTATCCTCTCTGTCTCAAGGCCTATTCAGAGTCTGGAATTTCGGTGGCCACCGCGACCACCGCTCAGAGCACCGCACCGCGCGCTATTATATAGTCTGTCACCACCGCGACCACCGCTATTTCATTAGCTCCGATGGACCCCCACTCTCTACTCCGTCCGTCCCTCCCTCCGCTCCAGCGGAGGGAGGGACGGACGGAGTAGAGAGTGGGGGTCCATCGGAGCTACTATTTCATATACCACTAGCAGCACCTCGCCCTCCCTCCCCTGTTCTCCTCGCGTCCATTGTTGTTTATTTTCCCCTCTGCTTTTCTCTACTTCCTACCTCAATTATCTTCTCCCCGTGCTGTAACCTTGTCGTGGTGGAGAGGCTTGGGTGCTTCAATGATCCTGAGAGCTATGCTGGGGGGAGCATCATGCTCCTGGCAGGTTTAACCATACCAGACAGGTCTAGGGTGAGGAGTGAGACGAAAGACAGCACACTGGCCCTCCAGGTTGGGGGTTGGGCGTGGCACTAACAATGCCACCCTGTAAAAAAACTATTGTTACAGAAACTACAATGAACAATCCTATTGACATCGGGCCCATAGTAGACCCTGGCTCCCCTATTTCTGTGGGAGGCAGCATGACCACCCCTGATGAAAGCCGGAAGGAAATCAGGAGTGTGAGAGAGGGCCTACTTGGGCCCAAAACCACGATCCGTATTGGAGCATGGAATGTACGAACCATGTACGAGACCACCAAGACAGCACAGGTCCTCAGTGAGATGAAGAGGTATCACCTGGACATCCTGGGGATAAGTGAAAGTCACCTGACTGGCTCCGGACGTCGAGTCCTGCACGACGGGTCTGTGATCCTCCACTCGGGCCACGAGAGCTCCCACACACATGGGGTAGCAATCCTAATCTCCAAGGAGAAAGCCAAAACCTTGCTGGAGTGGGAACCAGTAAGTGAGAGGCTGATCCGTGTTCGTCTCAACTCCAAGTTTTGCAAACTCACCATCTTACAGTGCTACTCACCAACCAACGACGCAGAGGAAGAGGTCAAAGACGACTGGTATGAACAACTACAAACGACAGTTTCTAAAGTACCCCAACACGACATGCTCCTCATAACTGGTGACATGAATGCCAAAGTTGGATCCGACAACTTCAACTATGAGAGGGCAATGGGCAGGCATGGGTGTGGTGAAAGAAACAACAACGGTGAGCGCCTCGTTGATCTCTGCATGAGTAACAACTTGGTCATCGGTGGCACCATCTTTCCACATAAGAATATCCATAAGCTCACCTGGAAGTCACCTGATGGTAGGACCATCAACCAAATTGACCACATTATCATCAATGGTAAATGGCGCAGGTCACTTTATGATGTTAGAGCTTACCGAGGAGCAGATGCCTACAGCGACCACTACCTAATCACTGCCACCATCAAACTCAAGTTGAAGAAATCAATCCCTCAAAGCCACCGGCAAAAGAAACTGGATGTCGCAAAACTCCAGTATCCAACTAAGTCCAAGGAGTTTGTGTTGGAACTCAGAAACCGCTTCAACACTCTAGAGGCCTCTTCTGAAGTGGAAGAAGAACCCACCATGAACAGAAGATGGAACAACATCAAAACTGCATACACAGAAACAGCACAGAAGGTCCTGGGTTTCAAACAGAAGGGGGCCAAAGAATGGATTTCGGCTAACACCTGGCAGAAAATCGAAGAGAGAAAGCAGTTGAAGGCAAAGGCTCTCAACACCAAGTCCCAACGACTCCTCGAGAAAGCCAACTTGTCCTATAAAATCAAGGATAAAGAGGTGAAGAGGAGTGCCAGAAGAGACAAGAGGGTCTTTGTGGAAAACCTGGCAAGTGAGGCTGAGAAGGCTGCAGCCTATGGAAACCTGAGTACAGTGTACAAAATCACCAAGCGACTCTGCGGTAAATGTACAAACCAAACTGCCCATGTTTTGGACAAAAATGGGCGCATCTGTACAACAGAGCAGGAGCAGGCAGCCAGATGGGTCCAACACTTCCAGGAAGTACTCAATCTCCCTGAGCCAGAACAACTAGCCAACATCACAACAATAGACAACATCCTGGAAATCTGCACTGACCCGCCTAACTCTGCCGAGGTTAAAGCCGCAATTCAAACCCTGAAGAGTGGCAAAGCTTGTGGCATTGATGCTATTCATGCTGAGATGCTGAAGGCCGACATCTCTACATCTACACGAGTGCTGACAGACCTCTTCCAGAGCATTTGGAACAGCGACACCATCCCCGAAGACTGGTCCAAAGGTCTCATTGTCAAAATCCCGAAGAAGGGCAACACCAAAAACTGCAATAACTGGCGTGGAATCACACTCCTTTCGATTCCAAGCAAGGTCTTCTGCAGAGTCCTCCTCAACAGGATGGAGACAGCCATTGACAGCAGGCTTAGGCAGGAGCAAGCAGGCTTCAGGAAGGGAAGAGGATGCATGGACCAAATCTTTGCATTGCGAAACATCATAGAGCAGTGCCTGGAATGGAACACACCCCTCTACATCAACTTTGTAGACTTCAGGAAGGCCTTCGACAGTGTCCACCGAAACACCCTCTGGAAGATACTACGCTCCTATGGAATACCATCTAAAATAATATCCCTTATAATATTATTTTACGAAAAGTTTGAGTGTAGTGTTATTTTGGGAAACAGCCTCTCGAAGTGGTTTCCTGTGAGATCTGGGGTGAGACAGGGGTGCATTATCTCTCCTATTCTGTTCCTCGTTGCCATTGACTGGATCACCACCAACACCACAGCCGACAGGCCTAGAGGCATCCAGTGGACTCTATTCTCGCAGCTGGAAGACCTGGATTTCGCGGATGATCTTGCTCTACTATCAACTAACCACACCAACATGCAGACAAAAACTGACAGGCTTAACAACTTCGCCAGACAGGTTGGACTCAGCATCAACACCTCCAAAACACAAGTGCTGTGCGTTAACTCCACCTCCACACAACCCATCATTATTGATGAGGAACCACTTGAGTACGTTGAAGACTTCACCTATCTTGGCAGCCTTATCAGTAAAGATAGTGGGGCATCAAAGGACATTAAGGCAAGGCTGGGAAAGGCTCAGGGTGCCTTCTCCCTCCTCCGCTCCATCTGGAGATCAAAACAATACAGCCTGAAAACCAAGATGCTCCTTTATAACAGCAATGTAAAGTCTGTGCTGCTGTATGGTTCAGAGACCTGGCGAGTAATAAAATCAGACGTGAGAAAAATTGAAGTCTTCCACAACCGCTGCCTCCGGAGAATACTCCAGATCTTTTGGCCAAACAAAATCTCCAATAATGAACTGTATAAGAAAACAGGGAGCCAGAGCATCACAAAGGACATTACACACCGACGCCTGAGATGGCTTGGACATGTCCTGAGAATGGATCAGGATCACATCACAAAGGTGGCCTTAAGATGGACACCACCAGGCAGGAGAAAACCGGGGAGGCCCAAAACCACCTGGCGCAGAACTGTGACACAGGAGCTGGAACAGATGAACCTGTCCTGGGGAGAGGCCCAACATGCTGCCAGGGATCGGATGCAATGGAGAGTGCTCATTGAAGCCTTATGTCCCATCGGGGACGAAGAGGAGTAAGTAAGTAAGTAAGTACATCAATTATAATAAATTCTGCTGCTTTTATGTTTATTTCGTATTCTGTTTATGTCATTGTGTCTATCATTGAATCCCCTCGTTCTCCTCCTGGCCGTCGTGCTGTGGTGTGTTTTCTTTTCTTTCTTTTTTTTTTTTACCAGCTGGCAGCCGTTAAAAACAAGTAGTGGAACCACCGCGGTGCGGTGGTTAGTAAAATCCGAGAGGAGGGCTGGGAGGTGCGGTGGTTGCGGTGGTATGACGTCATATTGTAGGAAACGGTGGTCGCGGTGGTCGCGGTGGGCACCGAAAATCCAACTCTGAATAGGCCTTCAGACTCTGCATCACCAGCTAGACGAGGAGGCTGTGCTACGGCGATGGAACTTGAAAGAGAAAGCGGCGACATATCATCAAGGGTAGGGTGGGGAAGTGGAAATTATGTATGTCCACAATCAAAAAAAAAATCAGGATAGAAAATGATTAGATACCAGGGACGACTATTTATTCAGCATTTGAGCCACGGACCACATTTGGGACCTCCACAGACCCCCAAAACTAAAGATTTCTTCTGCTTTTGTCCATAATTCCAGGCTGGATTTCGAGAAAAAAAAAAGGCAAACATAGATTTAAAAAAATTACCATTCTTCTACATACTCTAGTTGCATAGACTTGGAGGTAATTCGGATGATGAATATTTTAACTCTTGAGAGTCAAAGAGTTACATCTGGTTAACCAACTTTGGCTGGGGACCACCTGGAACCATCTCAAGGACCACTGGTGGTCCCCGGACCACTGGTTAAGAACCACTGCTTTAGTGCGACGCTGATCTTCCAAGTAAGCAAGGAAGGGCTCTCATTTACAAACAAGTAATATGCAACATTAAATGATATACTGTATGTGCAACAAAGAAATATCACGTCTCACCCAGGGGTTGACACTAAGGTCTCGGAGGCACTTGCCCATCGGGCAAGTGCAAGTCAGGTTCTACTTGCCCTCAGCTAATGGCCACTTGCCCCCAAAAAATATGTTGTAAATTTTGCAGATGTAACTCTTGAGAACATAAAAATTAAACCAAATGGACCCTTGCGGGTCCATTTGGTTTCATTTTTTACACTCTGAAGAGTTAAAATTCATCATCTTAATTAGCCCAGGTCTACACAACTAGAGAATGTAGAAGATTAGGACATTTTGATGTGTTAATTTGCCCGTTTTCTTTCCCAAATCCAGCCTGGAATTGTGGATAGCAAGCAGGGAAAGACACAGAGGCAGAGTGCAATGACTGCCTTCAAGACAAATTTATCTTGTGTTGTGTTACAGTGCACTAAGTTGCACACTTGCCCGATCGGGCAACTAGGTAGCAGTCTTCACTTGCCCCACCATTTTTTTTACTTGCCCCGGGCAAGCGGGCAAGTGTTAGTGTCAAGCCCTGTCACCTATAGATAGATACAGGATCTCACACTAACTTGGACCTGATGCTCAAGATTCAATTTACCCCCCATTGCTGGTGGTCTGTCAACGCTTGGGAGTGTAAATTGAAACCGAAAGGAAGTAATTTGCCTTTTGTCTCCCCTATTCCAACATCGATGCCAGTAGGGAGTTAAAAAAAACACTATAAATAAAGTATTTTTTTCCCACAAATGGCGAATCGTTCACTCAATAGCGACTGCTCCTTCGCAAGTTCGCAAGATGATGTCATGTGCCCACAACGTGTGGTCTAGCACTATGGAATTTAACGGTTATGGAATGATATGCTAATGAAAGAAACTTATAGTAAACGATTACAAGCTTCAAATAAATATATATTTTTTTTATATTTTTATGACCACATAGATTCCATAATTCCATGAAGCTGGACCACTACAGGATCTTGCCCTACTAGGTGAAAGATTCTCTCAAACATCCCACCACCCCCACACAACGGTTTATTCTTCAGTCAGTTAGATTGGTGGTTACCCGTTCACATTCAGCTGAAAACCCCTGCACCACTTAATCACGCAGTAGTCTCAGGGGCGGATCTAGGCATGGGCATGGGGGGGCAATGCCCCCCTAAATACCCAGTTTGCCCCCCCAAACACGATGCCATGCAAAACAACCCAAGATATTTCAAATTAAAGTGATTATGTTTAAAATGATGTGAAACACTACTACTGCTACTAACTAACTACAGCTGTGTCACCACTAAACCAACAGCATTTCATCATTGAAGACCTTTAGCTTTATGCATGCTGCGTGTCTGTTGCAACTTCAACAACAACTGATGTTATTATTGATGCTTTACTTGCCTAATAAAAGTCCTGTAACTGAAAAGGGTATGGGTGCGACTTCACTTCACGGGCGATGAAGCCGCACCCATACCATTTTCTCTTGCCCCTCCAACATGTTCTCTTGCCCCCCCCCCCCCCCCCCCCCCCAAAATGGGACACTTTACATCTGCCCCTGAGTAGTCTACAGTGTCGCACAAAATCAAAAGCAACAAAAGTAGCAGACCCACAAGCTTGAAATGCCTAAAGTGACACCATTTGTGCTTGCAGATCTTTTGCATTTTGAATCCCGAAAAGTTAACAGTTTCGGACACAATTGAGGTTTCCACCCGATAGATGCTATTTGACTTAAGAAATCAACAAACAAACTAAATGTAAAATGATGGCATCATCTTGACATCCTATTCCCTCCTGCTCTCTGTGTATATTGGAACACATCGTATTTGGCAGTGCTACAGAGGATTCATGCTACGTTTGTTTGGAGCCAGATTTTTCACCCCTCCAGGAAATGCTATGATCAAATACAGTACATGTCACATTTGGATGAATTTCATGTTAATGCAACATAAAGCCAAACGACACACAATACAAAAAATATTAGGGAAATGCTATTTTCCTGCATTATTGTATACTCTACAGTAAAAGGTTTTAATGCCAGCAAACGTAAATGTCACACGGTTTGAGGTGGCGTGACTTTCTCTTCATAAATGAGTATCACACTATCACGATGAGTGGCTTCTATTGTTAGAATCCAGGGTCTTGCACATTGTAATAAATCGAGTATTAACCCATTGTGTAGGGTGTTTTATGTTTTATTGAAAAACAGCAGGTGTACACGCCTCATAGCGCGCGTGAACCTCTGCTATTTTGGGGGCAAATCGTGAGAACACAGCACAAGTCTTTGAATTTTATACCTTCTTTCAGAGCGAACGTTTTGTAGAATATATATATAAGTGTATAAGTGGGTTAATATTGGAGGAGAATGAATGGGGCTTCGCAACAACAAAGGCATGGAAATGAAACTCAACGTTAAAGTGGAACATCCATATAATTGCAGTGATTCTACAGCTACAAAAGACTACTCTACTATAAATGGTTCATAAATGGCATAACTGTGTCGAACGTCAATTTTCAGCCAAAACATTCCCTATACCTCATCTGTCAAACTCAAAGCCCAGGGGCCAAATCAGGCCTGCAAAATTATCTTTGGCCCACGGGATGATATTTATTTACCATTAGAACTGGCCCTCTTGTATACAATTGTGTGTGCAATATACAAGTGCAATATTGTGTGATTCTGTTACTTTCTCAAGTCAGTTGATTCACTTTCTCATTTTACTGTGAAAGCAGTGCTTGGTGAGGATCATGGAACAGGAAACAGGCTTTAATAATGGCACCGGTTTTGAATGCCGTTTTCAGCCCAAAATGGGTGTTTTTTGGTGCAAAACTAAACTAATACTTGTTATGGATTCAGAATCATGAAAACCCACTAGTTTGACATGTCACGTGTTACTTAAAAGGAGCGCGAGTGATTTGGAGAACACTCCGGTCCCTTTGGTGACAAGATATGCACATGTACGCACTCTACAGTCAGGGTGGGGGCAACAGGCTAACAGCACATACACCAAGGCCCACCCCCACTCGATCCTGATTGGACGAAAAAGGCTTTTCTCCCAAAGCCCCAGGGGCTCACTTGGGACAGACTGCTTATAATATGGTCGCCACAGGATTAACAAAAAAAAGACAGAAATAACATTATTTGAAATGACTTAATGAAGTGAAATAACGTAATAGGCGAGTAGCCTACTAGTACACCTTTAAAGCATGTTCGGTTTTTAAAGGTATGTTCACATATTAGGCCAATTATGAAAATTGCTCAACACCTGCAAGTTAGCATCAGGCAGCTTCTACATGCTGGGGACCCCCTACTCAACATCCAAACCTTGGTGGCTGCTCACCAACATGCATGTCGGAGTTCATATTCCGTGCCTCAAAAAATAATAATAAAAAATAAAAAGCCAATTAAACAATGTGCCCTAAAATGAAAAATGGTTGAAAAACACCGATTGAAAAAAGCTTCAAATGCAGTGAGGCACTGCTGCTGCAGATGCATGGGGTCTCTCTTTGGCGCGTCGGTTACTGGGTGAGGGGATCATGTATGTCCGTACAACGGTGTCGATCCACGGTGCCAGTAAGTATAGCCCAGGATCAAAGTTGCACAATAGAGGAAGTTGGACCCGAAGAGAGAATATGCGTTGGTTTGTTTGCAATATTACAGCAAGAAGAAGCCAGTATGGAAATGAGTCAACGTGCTCTGCTCGGCGGTGGGGGGGAGATCCGTCATGAAAACTAGAGTGACAGTTAGCCCACGGTTTAGATTTGTTGCACGGGATGTTGTTTTCGAGAGCTGTAACCTTAATTATGTAAGACCATAATAACATGAATAAAACACATACAAGGGAACCTGAATCTACACGACTGTCGCTTAGCCTGGACTATTTAACACGCGTAGATTATTGCTTTCCTAAAATGACTAACCTAACTGTTGCCTTATGTTATTCAATAACATTTACTGTCAAATATAAAACGATAAAAGATTGTTTCCAAACATCACGTTCATCAAGCCTATATAGCTACAATGTCCATAAATGAGTGGAATTCCCCTTTAGGCTCTCTTGTGGAATCTGTTCTTTTCGGCAAAATAGGCGATCACAGGCCACGAGGCAGCTATAATAAAAAATCAAATCTTATAACAGTAATAATAACCGCAGCGTTGTTCATTCAGCAGAGATGACGGTCGCCGCGGATGTGCAGAGACCGACTGTATACGTGCAATGCGTTGCATGGTCTTAACTTTCAACACTGAGCAAGTGCCATCATATTATTTCATCATCATCATGCGATTATGGCGATCACTTCTTTATAATACAGGCCTAGCATGTGTCCTCTATATAGAAAAGGTGCGCGTAACGTTGGTTGGAGTTTGCAGGGCGTCTTTTTACTAATATTTAGTGCTAAAAAGACGCCTCTGGATCAAGTCAAGTTAGCGTGTTTCAACGTCACGGCTTTGAATAGAAAGCTAGCGAGCAATGCATTTATAAGAGAGAGAGAGAGAGAGAGCCGAGAGATCCCGAGTCATCTTTCGTTTTTTCGTTTTTTTTGGAGACGGGAAAAAAGCTCAAATCAACACCAAATGACGCGCCGTCTCCACGGATCGCTGGGCCACAACGCGCTGCGTGTGAATGTTGAGTCGCAGAATGCTCCACTTACCGGTAAAATAGTTTTTCAAGTGGGTTTTCGTGGGGTCCGTCCGCTTTCTTTCCGCCTGCCTCTGTGTTAGTGCTTCAGTTGCACGACCTCATTCCAATATGGCACAAACCCCCTAGCCGCCACTGCGCATGTTCTGCCGCCGCCTGGCTTGCTCTTCTGGAGCTACCAGACGACTCGCCCCCTTTTCCGTATCGCCTCCGATCGCACAGAACGGTCGCCGCCGAGCCATTGAGAGCAAGTGTGGTTTTCAATAAGGGTGGACCGTGGGACTCACCTCATGATACGATACAATATTGATATTTAGGATCATGAATCGATGTAGGCCTATATTGCGATTCTTAATTATGATGCAATTCGATTTGCTGAGTGTTATTAGCCTATACTAGCCTACATCAAGCAAAGGGGATTCCACCCATTTCAAGATTTTTTATGAGAGCGTACAAATGGAACCAAATGGACCCTGACAGGTCCATTTGGTTCCATTTGTAGCCTACACCCTCAGAAAAAAGGTCCTAAAAGAAAAATCATTAACAAACAGCATAAGCACAACTTGATGATGCCATCATCAAGTAAAATACAGTAGGCTACAGTAAAATGTTGAAAATGGGCAGAATTTTGAACAAATATGGACCATGACAAGTTCAATAAACAATAATATAAATAACAAAGTTCAATTGTACACATCAATGCAGCCTGATAACGTCAGCCCGTCTTTCTGACATTAACAAATGAATCAATAGGCCTACATAAGTATAAAAAAAAATGATTTTGGACCTGGCAATTCGATATTGATATCATTGCATCAAGCATTGCAATATATTGGCATATCGTTTTCAACCAGTGGTCCGGTGTCCCTAAGTGATATTGGATATTTTCAATGCGTTATATATTGTTTGCAAATCATTATCATCTGAAAATAACCTGCAACAGGTCTTTTTTTAATTTGTCTGCATCGACCCGTAAGCGTTGGAGGTTGTTTACGAGGTCATAGCCAATGATATAGTATAGAGGTAATAATATTAATAATATGTTTCAGTTAGTTATTGTGAACACATATGATACAAACGACAAACAACAAAACGAACAATCAAGATTATAAGATTCAGATCCCTTCCACAACAGCAGCCTAATGAATTAGCCCTTTAGAGATCCATGGAAATTTCTGTACGGCAACCTATTTCGACAATATAACTCATCTAATGAATACAAGGCAATCACAGCTTATTTTCACAATGTCTTGTAAGTTTATGGTTGGGTGCTGTCTGTAGCTTTTGGGTAGGTTCAGTTGTCTCTATACTTTCCTCAAGACTACCCACCTCTGACATCTCATCAAATCACGTTTTTTTGGGGGAGTGGGGTGTAGGCCTATTCATTTACACAGGTTTGGGGAGAGAGACGTTTTTTTTTAAATTCCGGGGCGATTTCTCTTCACTTTTCACGGGGTTGAGATGTAAAAGGGGCGACCACCCCTGTTACCGGTTCGCTCTGTGTGTGTGTGTGTGTGTGTGTGTGTGTGTGTGTGTGTGTGTGTGTGTGTGTGTGTGTGTGTGTGTGTGTGTGTGTGTGTGTGTGTGTGTGTGTGTGTGTGTGTGTGTGTGTGTGCGCGCGCGCGCGCGCGCGTCTTTCAGTTTCAACACGCATCCAACAATAAAATATTATTTAAATGGTAGGCCTATGCCCCTCTAACCCAGCATGCGCGAACTGCGTGGAAAATATTTCAGTATATCCAGTGTCCACTTTCTATTTTATTATTTATTCTAAAATTTAAAAAATGACAGAGTGGAATGTTTTGTGTGTGAGTCGATCGAGGGGAGGTTTATTTCCCCCCTCCGTATAAATTCCCCGTGGATTCAACACTTTGTTAATGCCTATACATTTGCACTGCTGCACATAACCTTAAATTTACTTTTGACAAGTACATTAATCTACAGATCTCGTATAGCCAGGAATGATTATTTGTGTTGTATTTTAGCAGCGGCGGATGCGATGCTGGAGTTTCTTGATTTCCATACACCCGGTGCTTCTACAGTAGGCTGGTAGCCTAGAACTAATTTCTATAAATAAAAAGCGAAACGCGAGTGAACGACCTAAACAATGAATGGACCACCACTTGTATTAAATCGATTTAAAACAACATCCAGACAATTGCAGGAGAATCCTATGAAATATTAAAAGCATTTTTATTTGCCTTTCTCCCTTTCCCTTCCCCCCGTTGTAAGGAAATTCTGGAAAACGTTTAGAAAGCTGTAGAAGCTGAGAATCCCGATCCGTTCCCTGGAACAGGTTTAGTCGCTTTACTTCGACGATGCATGTAGGCTACATACTGTAGATACTGAACTGCTGCTTAGGCTAATCCCCTCCACAATAATATGATCACACATTGTAACAATAGAAACAATAACATCCTACACATGATCTCGTTTTATTTAGCCTACAATCGTAACACGTAGGCTATAGGCTAAAAAGAAAGAAGGAAAGAAAGAAAGGAAGGCAGCTCTGGCAGTTGAAAGAAAGAAAACAGGCGTCAATTCATTTCAGTGTGTCCATTTGTATTCAAAGTCCTTTCGAGGTCGAGTCGATTTCTTTCCCCTTTCCTCAGAACATGTTTTAGATTACCAAACTGATCGACGTACGTACGGAGGCAGCCAAAACAATACAGTAGGCCTACATAAACATGTTTTTCACAGGGTTACAACAGTGTTACAACTTTAAAACTGCAGAACAAGGGGTATATTTTTTTTTGCAAACAGAAACAGCTATGATATTTGCCCTGTCTGTTTTCGTTGCAACTTAACTAGGGGCTTCTAGCCTATATGTTAATGCCATAATGTCTGTCACATTATGTGCATGGGCTACTGTGATAGGGCGTTTTATTTAGTGTAGGAGACGATCCACTGTGCGCACTGCAGGAATGTCCATAGACTCCCCTGCTCGATCTCTCTCTCTCTCCCCCACACAATAAACGGCAAAGTGCTCTTGCAGCACCTGACCCCTAGATGGTAGTAAAAGTTCGGCCAGCCTGCCTCACCCACTCTGAGCCTCAGCCCCCCCAGTGGTTCCCAAACCTTTGCATGCCAAGGGCCCAAAAAAGTTTGCCACGCATAATAGTCTATGGGACTGCTATATCTCTATGAGAAATATACTGTAATTCTGTAAATTATGATGCCAGATATGTCATGTCATAGAGCCTTGGGCCCTTGGGTGCTCATTGTTACGCTCTGGTGCCACATGTCAAACTATATAGCCTAGTAATTCGCTGCATGACCAATTTGTTGCTAAGGCATTTTAATGGGTTACAAGTAATTAAAACAAATGTTTCCAAAGAAAGATGCCCCACCTCACAAAAAAACAAATATTAAATTTGTTGCACCCTAAAGGGCCCTGAAGCGGACCTTTAGGGTGCAACCTTGTGATTCTCGTTTTTGGGCCGGCTAGGGCAAAAATGCGTGTTAATTTTAATTAGTACAGTGAGGCCTCAGGCCAGCCGAATTAGGGCCCGCAGGTAGCCCTATAAGGGTCTAAAGTTTTTTTTTTTTTAATTTTATAATTTTATATTTGTTTTAGGTATAGGCCTAGGCTATGCAAAGCATTTATGTGTTAATAACTTTGGAGCTGCATGAGTTTTGGACAGGTATCAGTCAAAAGGGAGCCATCAATGAGGAAGGACAGCCGAGGGAGGATCAACATCTAGATCTAGAATGTGGTGATCCAGTCTTCTCGGTGTATGGCTGACCTGGGTGTGATGGGGTCAGTGCAATGATCTTCATATAGGCCAAGGCTACCTGTATGGAGACAGTCGGGCATAGTGTGGCACAAGGGGTGACAAAAAACTGACAGACCTCATGTAGGCCTAGGCCTATGGTGGTATGACGTGTCACAATGCGCGACTGACTGACAATTATATGGAGGCCTGCACTGACCGACTGACAGGGGCGTTTTTGCCATTAGGCAGACTAGGCAGTTGCCTAGGGGGCCATAAGTGGAGCGGGGCGACCATGAGGGGAGGGGGGCGATCGATCACCAGGCATGCTTTAAAAGGATACCAGGACAGTTTAAAAAATTACCAACTTAGTTTAAAAATAGTTCATAATTTTATCCCTTGTGGGGCGCAATTTTACAGCCCCCCTTATCAAATGGACCCGTAAGGGTCCATTTGATAAGGGGGGCTCCAGGGAAAATCTCGCCTGGGGCTCAAAATTGCTTAGAAATGCCACTGCTGAGTGCCGACTGACATGTATTGCAGGTTTCCACAGGCTATAGTAACCAGAATTAAGGAATCTGTGACAATTTACAATTTAGGCATTTCAGATATGCTCTTAATCCAGAGGAATTTGGCTACATCATATCCATAAATAGTTAATGTGTATCACACCAGCCCCGTTTGCAACCTCTCATTTACACTGGCTATGCTGGCTCCACCAAGGAGAGGTTGGCATGCTTAGAGGAAAGTTA
>CM076971.1:53026577-53124077 GCA_039105355.1 Benthosema pterotum | reverse complement strand
AGGATATGGGACGTGAGGAAGAGAGAATTTTAAAGAAGCCAAAACTTAAAAGCAACGCAGATTAAGGCTACTTCTTACCCGATCTAGCTAGCCAATTTGACCAAAAATCAAGCGATAATTCCCACTAGGATGCTTATCACACCGATCTTGTCACATGCTGGCAGCCGACTGAGTTGCTGCGTGCCCTCAGCCGCGCCCCCTTCGACTGCACCGCGATGCGATCAGATTAAGCACACATTCATCTTAATTGGGTTGTTTTGTCCGACATGTATTAAAACGACTAGTCTCCTCCAACCCCTCACCCACGACATCAACGCCAGCATGTCACAGGACTGCGGACTCAAAGTCAAAGTCGCATGATTTGTCACTACGTTACCGCAGCGAAATTGGTTCTCCGCTTTTGACCCATCACTTGGAGCGGTTAGCTGCGGCATTAGCTGATTTTGACCCCCAATCCATCCCTTTTGATGCTGAGTGCCAAGCAAGGAGGCATTGGGTCCCATTTTTAGAGTCTTTGGTATGACCCGACCGGGAATCGAACCCCGGTCTCCCAGTTCCAGGGCGGACACTCTAACCACAAGGCCACTGTTCTGGTCTGGACTCTGAGCTTAATACAAGGCGGCCAGCCGGCATGCTGATGATGGATTTCTGGGTTTTCGTATTCTAAATACCAATCCCTGCCAGTTGGTTCCTTCCCAGACTACATGCAGTGGGAAGAGAAGATCAGCTTGATAAGCAAACTACTGGGAAGTATTGCTTGATAACAGTCACAGTGGGTGCTTCAGTGTAGAGATCGACCGATCAGACTTTTGGCCGATGTTTCCGATCACCGATTAGTGGAACATCAAAAAGGCCGATAGCCGATATCAGCCGATACGATTATTATTTACTTTAATAGAATAAAAGTGCGGAAGCAGCAAAAGTGTTTCAGTTTCCCCTCCATCACATGCATCTTTTTTAATTCAAGTACAGGCACATGTAACGCGAGCTTCAGACATAAAAGAAAAAGAGAAAATATATTTTGGATAATTTGGATAAATCTATAAATACATGAGGTGATAGAGTCAGAGACACACAGCTATACATCTCCTTACCACCACAATCTACCGGATCTTCAATGAAAGTGGTCGATGTACCATTTTTGAACATTTATAATAAATACAAATAATCGGCTGCTCTTTTTTCGATTATTTATTTTGAGCACCGATACCGATTATTAATAAAATCATGAATATCGAATTCGATAATCGGCCGCGGCCGATAATCGGTCTATCACTACTTCAGTGTAGTAGTGATAGCTCGACAACCAAGCGACTCCGCTTATACCAGATTAGTGATCCAAAATGCCGCAGACCGCATGGTCTTTAACCAGCCAAAAGTCTCACATGTCACTCCGCTTCCTCCATTGGCTCCCAGTCGCTGTACGCGCAGTGTTCAAAACTCTCACGCTTGCATTCAAAGCAACCAAAGGTTTGACTGCACCTTACCTCAGTGGCCTCATAAAACCCTACAAGCTTCCCGTGCACTCCGATCAGCCGACACTGGGAAGCTGGCAGTAGCCCCACTAAAAACACCTGGTCAACGATCCACACGCCCCAAGCTCTTCTCCCTCCTGGCTCCAAAACTATGGAATGCACTTCCCACCGCAATCAGAACCACAGACTCACTACCTATCTTCCGCCGCAGTCTGAAAACACACCTCTTCAGACTCCATCTCGGCCCATAGCACTTCTATTACATACCAACCCACAGCACTTGCTGCAATGACTTATATAAGTTGCCTAATGTATTACAATGTTTTTTTAGCGCTTCATTGTATATTGTAAAATGTATTGTAAATCCTGATTAAATTGTAAACCTTTCACCATTGTAAGTCGCTCTGGATCTAGAGTGTCTGCTAAATAATAATAATAATAATAGATTGCATTTTTATAGCGCTTTTCTATGCACAGCGTGTATACTCAAAGCGCTTACAATGGTCCATTCATTCATACATTGGAAAGTAGAGCGGCGAACAGTCAACGCCAGCGTCCCCACTTCCTACATTCATACACCAGTGGTGGCAACCACTGGTGTATGAATGCCTAAATGTCTAAATGCCTAAATTGTAAGTGATAAATCTTTGTCCTATAGAGAGTGGAATAACTAACCAAAGGGACCCTGTGTACAGAACAATATCTCCACGATTTTAATACTTCTCTCACGCTGTGCTTCTGCTTCCACTGTTCCGGAGAGGTTGGCGCAAACATGGGGCAAAGAATCCACGTGAAGTTCCTCCAAGAGTCTTCTTATGGAGAAGACTTGATAAAGTCTTCATCACGGCTGCTAAATGGAGATGGAGGATGACCCCGCCAAGTCAGGACGGTTCTTCCATGACAAATACGGCTGAGAAGAACTTTAACAGAGTGAATCAGCTGTTACGAAGTGATCTTGAGAAGGAGCTCTGACGGGTAATTATTAGGAGGTTGTCAAAAAAGATGCACCAGCCAACGAGCAAAGGAGCATAAAGGAAAAGATCTCTTTGGCATATCTCACAGGCATATTCCAGTTATGTCAGTTAAGACTAGACGACCGTCTTGCGGAAGCCGGCGATGCGGAAGGTGTGCAACTAGGATGGTGCCTGCCTGAGACAAGTCCTGGCTGTGGCTCTGCCTAGGGATGTCACGGTATCCGGTAATACCGGAATGGGGCCACAAAACCGGTACTTTGCTTGCCCACCGAATATACCGAAAAAAAAAATGCGCCCATTCATTCAATATTGCATGTTCTAACTAGATGTAACTCTTTGAGAGTGTAAACATGAAACCAAATGGACCCTTGCGGGTCCATTTGGTTTCATGTTTACACTCTCAAGAGTTAAAATATTCAAGTGAATCAGCCCAAGTCTACACAACTAGAAAATGTAGAAGATTAATGGTCATTTTGATCTGTATGTTTGACTGTTTTGTTTCCCCTGTCCATCCTGGTATTGTGGACAAAAGCAAAAGAAATGTCGTTTTTGGTCTGCGGGGATAAAATGCTATCATATACAGGTATATTACTAATGTTGATTGAGGATTTGGCCTGCATGTGCCAGGACTCTGAGAACATCTAGTGGTCAAACTATAAAACCGATAATACCGGTATTAAAGCAAACTATAAAACCGGTGTCGAGATTCTTACACCGGTCCGTGACATGCCTAGCTCTGCCACAATGTGCCTGCAGACACTGTGCTCAGAAGTGACACAGTCCCTCTCATAGCTGCCTATAGCGCCAACCTGGAGCCACTGTTTTTAACGGGAATGTACCGTTGACACGACCCAAAGTCAAAAGGAGGCGTTGGAGATCTTGTTGGAAAACATGGGTTCATTGGGAGTGCAGGTTTAAACTGTCCAGTCACTTTTAAGTTTCTGCATGAAGTACTAGAGCATGATCTTTGTTTTATGTGCTGAGTAGGGATGTCCCAATACTGTATCAGTTTTGAGCCTTTTTGTGTAAAATTGGTTTATATCAGTATCTGCGCCTTTTCAGCAAATATATCATCCTAAACGCTGAACCCGGCATGGGTAAGGAATTGACACTATGGTGAATATGCCATACCTAACCAGTGATCAGACACGGATAACGAGTTGGCACTATGGCAGTTAAATAAAATGTTTGTTTTTGTTTTTTTTTTCCTGATCAGTATTTGGCAATGTTATCGGCTAACACAGAAATTGTAACTACACTGTGTTCCAAATTATTATGCAAATCATGTTTTTGTTTGATTTTCCAACATATTTGATGCAAATGATGATCAGCATAATTTTCATTAGCTGTCAATTTATATTTCAAATGTTATTGAACAAACCTCCTAATGAAAATAGAATTTAGAAAATAAATTAAAAACTTGGAACAGTGCGTTTCGCACTGTTCCAGATTATTATGCACATCATAGTTTCAAGACATTTTCTAGTTTTGTAAAGAACTGAAAATAGTAATTTGTTGAATTCATAGCAATAAGGAGGTCATATGTACTGGAAAAAAAACTATTTCAATCCATAACATCTTAACAGGTCAAGTTACATGTTAACATAGGACCCCTTGTTTGATAGCAGCTTAATCCATAAAACTTGTGAGTTTATGGAGAGTTTCTGCTTGAATGTCTTTGCAGGATGTCAGACTCAGAACAGCCTCCAAGAGTTGGGCTGTTTGGATGTGAACTGCCTCCCACCCTCATACTGTAGTGTACATGAAGACCATTTTTCAACCATTTTTTGTGACAGGCGATTGAGTGATTGTGACAGGCCTATGAGATGTGTACTTGCATAATAATCCAAACTTTTCTTTTCCTCGAGAAATCTAGCGTTCTGGAGACGGTGGCCTCCTCCGCCGTCAGTGGTTGTCAGAGAGCTCTCCACAAACAAAGAGGACGGAGGCGTTTGCGACGCTGTGGGATGAGGTAGTAGGTTGTATAGTTTTAGGGTCACACCCACACTGGGAGATAACTATTCAACCTACTATCTTTCTCAAAGCGACCATGGCATCTTCTGAGGGCGAGGGGGACTTCCCTGCTTCTACGCTCGTGTGCATATGACGGACGGAATGGTCCAATGCGCTGGTTTTCTCAAACGTAGGTATATCATTTTACTGTTTTAATATCAAGGACGACCCTCGTCAAATCATTGATATAAAAATAGTTACGCCCACTGCCATTGACTGGGATCGTTGTCAAACATGGCTTCATTGTCCCAATTGTTTGTCATACTTATCTATCTACCGTGACTGTGCTCATGCGGTGTGAGGTAGTAGTTTGTATAGTTGTGGGGTAGTGATTTTTTTGCCCTGTTTTGAAGATAACTATACAATCTATTGCCTTCCCCGTAGAGCTCTATAGCATCTGTTTTTATGTGATATGAAAATGTAATGTTGGTTTAAAGAACCAAACGCAGCCCTCCAAGAACAGACCTCCAAAGTTGGAACGTTAATTACGGGGAAAACCATGCCTATATTAAATTGTTATCACAACCAGACAGATATGACTTTAAATTAATGTATTAAAAAGCTTACATTTGAAATATGCAAATTAGGCATATGCATAAAATGGGGGGTGGGGTATTCATACTTGAGTGCTACAGTGTTACACAACTGTAGTAGCGGATTCACAACCTCAAAACACTTCGTAAAGCGACACATTTTCCTTGTACAGTAGATCTGCTTTATTGTACTTTTGGATTATGAAACATTAAGTTTTGGACACATCTTTATTTATTTTTTACTATGAAGAATGAATTTCTGCCGGTCTCTCCCAGTTGCACAACTGTGTTCTCTTAAGGTATGTTGTCATACCATAAGAGGTTATGACAACATAAGAGTTATTTTATGTGTATTAGTTATGTTCCCTATCATGTTATGATTGAAAGAAGATAATAAAATATTTGTACGACATTCCTCAACACTGTATGTGTCTTATTGTTTTACAACCGCTATTTCCAAGTTGGGGCATTGTGAAAAATGTAAATACAGATGGAATTCAACATGTATTCAGTTGAATGCACTGCAAAGACATTTAATCTATTTAATTGTGATGATGAATGCACAAATAACACCTAGTTTAGAACATTCCACAGGTGAACAGGTTAATTTTAAAGTGTTGATTGGGTATAACAGGAGCACCCCAGTCATTCACACTCAAAGATGGGGTGAGGTTCACCACTTTGTGAACAACTCTGTGAGGAAAATCATCCAATGGTTTTAGAACAATGTGTCTCAAGATTCAATGCAAATAATTTAGGGATTTCATCACCTACTGTCCTGTCTGTCCATGATATCATCAAAAGCTCCAGAGAATCCGAAGAACTTAAAAATAAATAAATAAAAACTTTCTAAACACTGAATGCTTGTGACCTTTGCTCTCTCAGGTGAAACTGCATTAAAAACTGGCATTTTGTCAGTTTACATACACAATTCGTCGTTACATCAGCAAGTGCAAGTTAGAACTACCATGCAAAGCAAAAGCCATACATCAAAAACAACCAGAAATGCTGCTGCCTACTCTGGACCAAATATCACTTGAAATGGTCAGACACAAAGTGGAAAAATGTGCTGTGGTCTGATGAGTCCAAATTTCACCTTTTTGGGGGAGATATTATGGATATCATGTCCTCTGGGCAAAATGGGGAAAATACTATCCAGATGTTAACAGCACAAGGTTAAAAGCCAGCCTCTGTAATGGTATGAGGGTGTGTTAATGCCCATGGCATGGGCAACTTAAACTTAAATGAACTTGAAGTTCATGAAGTTCACTGGTATTCACAACAAACAGCGTGGTAGTAGTTACACACTTCCACCAGGAGATGGCGCCATTAGCCAGGCATCCTGAGTCATGACAGCTCGACTTGGATTGAAGCTCAAACCACCCATGCACCATCAAACTGCATGGGAGCCCTGTAACTAAAAATTGCTTTGAGAATCACTGATGGAGGAGGAGGGGGGGGGGGGGTGCTCTGCTCTGCTCTGTAATTGGGGGGTCTCTTTTCAAATGTGGCTTTGCAGGCTAATTGGTGTCTATTTGGGTATTGAGGTGGAAAAGTTAGAATTTGAAACCACTTTGTCTGCCGCATCCCGTGGGCTAATATTAGGCAGTTTAAAGGTAGGGAAAGTGATTTCACTTTTGTCAGATATCCCCCCCCCCCCCCCCCCCCCCCCCCAAAAAAAAAACTGTTAAAATGCTCTATTATGAGGTGTGCAGACCATATATGGAGTTTCCCCCTCCCCCACGTTAGCAGAGGAGCTAATAAAAGTTCCCCAGGTGGAGGGTGAATTCTCCTCCAATCAGGATGGAGCAGCAGGTTCACATAGTGTAGCTACTCTTGGGCGCCCCTAGTGCACCAGGCTGGTACTACACCATGAATTTCAAATCACTTATACCCTACCCAGTGATGGGCAAGTTACTGGGAAAATGTAGTAACCTACACTACTTGTTACTCTCGAAAAAATGCAGCTAAGCTACACAACAAGCTATCGCCAGAGATTTGTAGCAAGCAACACTACAAGCTACATGACAAAAGTAGCTTGATGTAGCTTGCTACATAATCACTACATAATATAAATATATAACTTAACTTAATGTACAACTTTCTAAATACTAATCATAATAATAAAACAATATGGGTAAAAATCATAATAAATGATAATAATTTAGCGGAGGGTTTGAACATAGGATGGTGGCATGTTTAAGTTTTGGGATGTATATTAGAGGTTTTCTACCCACTAAAAATGGGTGGAATTTGAAAATGTGTGTGGGAAAATGTAGTAAGCTACAATCCTTGTTACTCGAAACAAGTAGTGTAGCTTCACTACAAGCTACTCGAAACAAGTAGTGTAGCTTCACTACAAGCTATTCCCAGAGCAAATGTAGTAACCTACACTACAAGTTACGGGAAAATGTAGTTAAGCTATGTAGCTTAGCTACTTGTAACAAGCTACTGCCCATCACTGATACCCTACCTTTAAGCATCGACTCTCACAACGGCTCCCTTTGCGGAAGTACGGGGGGCGTATTAACATGGTGAAAATACATCGTGATGATGTCATCAAGATATGTTTCATCATGTTAATGATTTTCTTCAGACCTCCATTTCTAGGAAACACAGAATGGGGAAACGTTTTATCTTGTCCACCCAGCACCTCTAAGGTAGGCTATATTAATGATATAGGCCTATTAGAACAGGGGTTTTCAACAGGTGGTCCGGGGACCTCCAGTGGTCCCTGAGAGGGTTCCAGGTGGTCCCCAGCTAAGTTGGTTAACCAGATGTAACTCTTGAGAACGTAAAAATGAAACCAAATGGACCCTTGCGGGTCCATTTGGTTTCATTTTTACACTCTCAAGAGTTAAAATATTCGTCATCTGAATTAGCAGCACTTAATTAGGACCTTTACACCGTTTTGTTTGCAAAATCCACCCTGGAATTGTGGACAAAACCAAAAGAAATCTTTAATTTTAGGTCTTTGGTGTTAATGTAATCAAATGGTGGTCCCGTGGCTCAAATGCTGAATAAATGGTGGTCCCTGGAGTCAAAAAGGTTGAAAACCCCTCTATTAGAATGTTGAAAATGAGTGGAATTCCCCTTTAAACAGAATTACCAGAAAGACTATCAGAGGACTATAACTTTTGGGGGCATTTGAGCACTACCATGTGGGCAGGGTCGGGTGTCAAAAATAATATGAACACCGATGGCTGTCAGTCACAATGTGGGACATACAGGGTCTTTCTTGGGACGCTTGGAAGGTATTTGAAACGAGGGACTGTCTGTCCCACGCAAAGGGGGACATGTGGTCACCCTAGAGGAGGAGCGTTTCCATCAGAACAGATAAAACCTGGCGGTAGGTAGAGCTGCGGGTTGCACATGATCATTACGCAGCAGCACCACCACTGCAGCTACTGTTTATGAACGGAACACACACACACTCTTCTTCAGTCTTCACATCAACCTCCTCGGCACTGGATCGGGTCTTTTTTTTTTTAAAGAGAAGATCAGCGAGAGAGTGAGCACGAGCAAGCGGGATTTATAATGGAAGCGATTGATCTTAACTTGTGTAGTGCAGTTTGATCGAGGTGCGCTGCCTGCAGCAAAGTGCATTGATTCCAGTCGCGTTATATCTGTATGGTGCTCGTTGTACGTGCATGGTGCGATCGGAGTATATTCTACCTTTAGGGTGAATTTGTACTGTTTTTCTCTCTTTTTTCGGATCACGCCCTGATTGAAAAACGCAGAGGGACAAAAAAAAAACCCTCGGGGGTTCCAGAATATACCCCGGAAAAAAAACTCCAAAGAAACATTAAGGCTTCTAATGACACTGCATCAGACGGATTTATTATTCTGCCAACAAAATAGATCCAATGAGATTGGGACAAACTTTGCAGCTTTGTCCAGGGGACACCACCACCATCGTATCCATCATCTGGGGCAGCCGCTGCCGCTGCTGCTGCTGCTGCTGCTGTGATCTGCGGTCGGACACACATCACCAGAGTCCAGAAACATCTGGAAACACCTGGGACAACTGCTGCTGATGCTGCTGCAGCTGTGACCTGCACTAGGACATCACCAGGAGTCCAGCAGCAACATCTCCTCCTACTCCAGAGATATAGAATTATAGGCTACAATACAAAAAACAAACCAAAGAGCCATTGAATAAACCGCACTTAGTTCAACCATGAGTAGGAAGACGCGGCGGTGGATTTTCCATTTCTTCCTTTGCCTTGGAATTGTATATTTGAAAATCGGGTAAGTCGACTGCATGGTATTTATTTATTTATTTTTTTGGTACTGTAGCGTATAGCAATAAACCCATCCAAGCTTCTTGGTTTAAAGGAGTACTCCACCCATTTTCAACATTTTAATATGTCATTAATATACCTTAGAGATGTTGTGTATGTGGACATGATAAAAAAAAGTTCCCCCAATTCTATATTTCCTAAAAAATGGAGGTCTGAAAAAACATTAACATGGTGAAATATATCTGATGACATCACCAAGATGTATTTCACCATGTTAATGATTTTTCTTTCAGACCCCTTTTTTTCCTGAGAGGGTACAAAAGGAACCAAATGGACCCACTAGGGTCCATTTGGTTCACATTTGTATCCTCTCAGGAAAATTTTGAAAATAGGTGGAATTCCCCTTTAATGGAAGTAAGCCTAAAAATCAAATTATTTTTTTATTCTCTTCTATTAATAATTATAATAATAAAGGGACACGTGTGTAATTGCTATAGTAACTCAGCCTATCCTATCTGCCAATACAACATTAAATAGTTGAATTCAACCAAGACCTCAAGTCTAAGAGCATCCATACAGGATTACAGTATATGCCCCTGTTTGCTCCTTTTCCTATAGATTTGTGGTACTTGGGGCAAAAATATATCAATTAAGTTTTAAACTATGGTAGGCTATTGATCTGGAATTTGGCAAAAGCTCATAAATGTGACTTGATGGATTTTGGATTCATGCCATAATTGCTATACTTCACTATAATGGAGTTTTAGTGCATTTTTCCAGTACAGGAACCAAACTGTGCCAACTGCAAGGGCACCCCAAACAAATGGCGAATGTGAGGGACATAAAATAAGAGATGATTTGTGTAAAGCATTTTCAAAGTGATTCCAGCATGCTCTAGATTTTCCTTAGATTTACAAGCAGCGCAAGTTTGCCTATAGCAGATGGGAAAAGGGAAAGGGAGGGGGGTGGTGTTCCATCTTGGGAGCCACACCGTCTCCCCATACATGCAAAATGTGTGAATAGTGCATGTGAATAACATTCATTTGAACCGCTGCATCCATCTATATATCCTGGCTATTAAAGAATAACACATGTCACTTAATTGCTAGCACTGAGCTTCCGCATAAAGCTATTTTTGGGGATAATCCTTGGAAACTTTTTTTTTTTTAATATGATTCTCCTGTTTTTCTGGGGGCTCCTATCATGGCACAAAACATTTTCAGATGTGGGGTCCATGGCCTATAATTCATATGAATTTAGGGATCATTGACAAGAACACAAGTTCAAGTTCAAGTTTATTTAACTAACTATATGCATCCTGATATTTCTAACAATGTAAGTCAAGAGGATTGCTCTATTGTTGTTTTTTTTTCTTCTTACATTTCTGTAACTCAAACGCCATTGAGAACCAATGCCGTAGGGTCCCCTGATCCCATGCAGGGACCACTTTGAAATCTCTACGGTTCATCATGCGGTTGCTCCAGAATACATTGTGTGTCTGCTTAAGTTGACTCCATCACTGACCACTGTGATTCACACAGCAGGCTATGCCACTCCAGAACATGAGTCAATGTATAAAATACTCTTTGTCGATTATTACTAGAACTGCAAGTGAAAGTTGCTCTGCCAAATTTGAACTTGAGGCAAATTAACAAGGCTAGGCTTTAACTCTAGGCTTTAGCATTTATTGGCTAGAAATATAACCATACTCAGTATACAGCCAGTCATTAATGCCTGAATTTAAAGGACAACGTACACCACGTCCATGGGGGCTTGTTTCCATTATGGTCCTATGTTCAATTCAGCATAAACAAAAAATATCAACAAATACAAAATTCAGGTTAGGGTTATATGAAAACATAAAAACAAAAATATACACGTTTTCTTTTTCTTTTTACGATAATCAATGACTGCTATTTGTGGTATCAAGTTAAAATATAGTCAAAATAGCATAAGCAATGTGTTGATAGATACGATAATGTGTGTAGATAAGATATTAAAATGTTTGCACTACACTGTTGTCTGAAGGTGTATATATTTGTTTCCAGATTATTCTTGACAACACTATAAGTCAGGGGTTTTCAACCTTTTTTTCATCCCAGGGCCCACCATTTATTCAGCATTGAGCCACAGACCAACATTTGAGGACATTTTTAGCCTCACAGACCCAAAAACTACAGATTTCTTTTGCTTTTGTCCACAATAGTGGATTTGTTCACAAGACTGGATTTGGGCAACATATCAGGCAAAACATACAGAACAAAATGACCATTAATCTTCTAGTTGTGTAGACTTATGGGCTAATTAAGATGAATATTTTAACTCTTGACAGTGTAAAAATGAAACCATTTGGTTTCATTTTTACGTTCTCGAGGGTTAACCAACTTAAGGGCACCACCTGGAACGCTCTCAAGAACCACTGGTGGTCCCCGGACCACCGGTTGAAAACTTGCTATAAGTTAAAAGGGGCTAATGTGCACAAACTGGGGGTCCTCGAAAATGCTGAAAGTTGAGATTGAGAATAGCTGAACTAATGCACTGAAAATAGCAGATCTACAAAGGTTGCAACCTGTTGCACTGCAATTGAAAATAGCAGATCTACTACAACTATTTTCAGTTTGTTATTTTAAGATTAAATTGTATTTGAAGTGGTCAAACTAGCAATGGAATATACTGTACTGTTCGTATGCTTCGAATTCATCTCCCGAAAACACAAATCATGAAGTTGGCACCGGTTGGCTGTATATTACAATAGCAGTGACTTAGGTTCTAGCATCATACTGAAACAATGTGTTTTGCTTTGTTTCAGTGTGCGTGCGTGCGTGCGTGCGTGCGTGCGTGCGTGCGTGTGTGTGTCTATCTACTATTTTGTCATTGTTTGTAAGTGAAGATGAGTAATGTATGTTATGCAAGAAACACAACATATTGAGGGAAAGGGTAATAACAGAATATAATTCCATAACATTCCTCTTCTAACCTGGATTTGAACCCTGTGATGACCTGTGCCAAGTGCTGACATTTTTACCATTGAGCTAATTGAGGCTGTGCTGTGGCTGGTTACTCAGTACATAGATTTGAACCGTCTCAATTAGAAGAGTATGCAGGGAGGGAGCCAAAATAAAAACCACTCCAATTGTATAAGTCATACATAGACAACACCTATTCATATTTAATTAAAAGGTTACATTTCAGGATTCCAATTCTGACATCGCAAAAAAAGTATATATATATTGAGGATTAAATTGAAATAGCCCTACAGTAATATGCAACACGTCCCTCTGGAGTGAGTGTGGAAGTATAGGCTACTATAGTGTCCATGTTTCTGCACCTCTCGTATCTTGTAACATATACTCCCGTTTATACCATACAGATGAAATTACACTTTACCTTGGTCTGCTTTAAAGGGATATTTCACTTTTTTTGGTGACAACTGTATTAATTGATTGCCAGTGGTGGGAGTTTTGCTCTGGTTTTGGTGACCCCATGTTCTGGTAGTTCCGGTCATTCTGTGGGGTCTACTGGGGCCACACATAAAGTTAATCTACAAAACTAGTCATTTGTATTAGTGACCTATTTATAAAATATTAACACAGCGGTCATTTTCGTTCAACCTCGACCCCTCTATCACATGGAATTACTTTTTGGGACGAAGTGATATGGACACAAAATACATAGTTACATGTGATAGAGATGACATAAGTGGACACATGTTGCACTAACATAAATAAATAGGTTAGCAATACAAATGATGTCAGTTGTCAGATGTCAGTTTTGTGGATTCCTTTACTTTTAATATGTGGCCCCAGTGACCCCACAAAATGGCCGGAATTACTTCCAGGGCAAAGCAGAAATCCCACCACAGGACTCTGGCAATTAATTAATACAGTTGATACCATTATATTAATGTCAAATATTTAATCCAACTTAAGGTAAAAAAATAACCTTATCCCTTTAAGAGAAAAAGGCTTTCAAGCTCTTTCATAAATCACAGGCTAGACCCTGTGCTAACAAAATGGTTCATCGGTCGTGAGATTTGATGTTTCTGATGTTTTCCTCATCCTCGTGCCAGGGGCCTGTCGTCCGTGGTGGCTCTGGGAGCCAGTATCATCTGCAACAAGATCCCGGGGCTGGCGCCGCGCCAGAGGACGATCTGTCAGAGCCGGCCGGACGCCATCATCGTGATCGGCGAGGGCGCGCAGATGGCCATCAACGAGTGCCAGTTCCAGTTCAAGCACGGACGCTGGAACTGCTCGGCGCTGGGCGAGAGGACCGTCTTCGGGAAAGAACTGAAAGTGGGTATGTTTCAACGATGTCCTTCCCTCCCTCGCTCCCTCCCGACTACCGTTCTGGTTGTGGTTTCCCGCGTCTGTAGAGATCTTATGTCGTTTATGCGCATAGACATAATATAGCTAGACAGAACACCCTGAGGAAACATTGAGGCGAAATGGACATAGTGGCCAAAGTTGAGAATGCAGTTTGAGAGCATGGGGCCAGTAACATGAACGCGGAATAGGCTCCGCCCCTCCATAGCTCTCCGCTCTGACGCACGCACACGCACGCGCGCCGAGCGTGCATGAGGTCGCCCGCGTTCATGTTCTCGGCCCCATTTTCCCAGAATGCACTCTGTTTTTTCCCCGGAAATAGTGGAAAAATAGGAGTGAAATCGCCTCATGCGCTGAGTGAGCAACTCAATGCAAGTGGATGAGAGGGGATCTCGGGTGTTCTCTCTATTTAATATATACTCTAAGGTTTATACGCATCCTACTGTTTATAGGCCCCCCCCCCCCCCGCCACATACAGCAAAAAATCTTTGAGAATAGGCTACTCTGTGGACGTAGGGTGGAGAAGCTGCTGGCTGCTTCTGTTCCATTGGCTGGTGTCTATCACTGCCGGGTGACGCGCATTTGTAGGCAGCGTCTTTTTTCCGCCAGGCCGGGCGCACCAAAGAAGCTGGTCTTTGCGGCACTTTTCCGCCATGGCCATTTTTATTTCCCATCCACATCCATTCAAAAACTCCAAAGATGGCGGAAAAGCCGCCGGACTTTTTGCGTTCAGGTGTAGCCACGGCCTTAGTATGCCTGGTTTGCCTGGTGGGTGGGTGGAGGAGATCCACCTGAACTGAAGCCACACCCACAGCTGTAGTTCTATGATAAAAGGGGAGGAGTTATAGAATGGGCTGATAATGTAATAATACATTTTTTTTTTTTGGCATGTTTGACTGGAAAGGTTTCCGCCACCAGGAAGAAACCTTTAAAGGGGAATTCCACCCATTTTCAAAAATTTCCTGAGAGGAATTCTCACATTCCTCTCACATTTGTATCCTCTCACATTTGTACCCTCTCAGGAAAAAGGGGTCTGAAAGAAAAATCATTAACATGGTGAAATACATCTTGATGATGTCATCAGATGTATTGCACCATGTTAATGATTTTTTCAGACCTCCATTTTTAGGAAATACAGAATTGGGGGAACTTTTTATCATGTCCACACAACATCTCTAAGGTATATTCATGACATATTAAAATGATGAAAATAGGTGGAGTTCCCTTTTAAAGTACTAAAGTACAAAGACATTGCACATAAAAAACACACCAAGGGGTCTGTCACCTCTTTGCAGGGAAAACTGTACTAAAATCACAGTACTCAACATCTTTAAACATTCTAATAAGAACTGTGTTCCAACAACAAGCAAAGTATCCTGGTGGTTTGACCCATATGCACATAGAGCATCCATTACCGCCGATTTAATGAAATCAAGCTAAAAACAAGACCGTATATGAAATATTTTGGCTATGAGACAATTCGAAGATGACCCAATGTTATTCTCCGTAGGAAGAACTATTTCCGACGAGTGACATCAGGACTTGAGAGGGTTCCAGGTGGTCCCCAGGCTAAATGATGGAAAGTTGGTTAACCAGATGTAACTCTTGAGAGTGTAAAAAATGAACGATTCTGGTTCCTTAACGTTCCTGCATTTAACAGTGAAATTCATTAACGAAATATTCGACTAGTCGATTATTTGACTAGCAAAACACTATTCGACTATTAATTCACTATTCGTTATTCGGTAATATTAACCCTTAGTGTACTGAACATTCAGCGTTTTGGTGTTCTAAGCATTATGTTTTAACTATTGAAAAATAGCAGATCTACAAGCTCATAGCGCGCCACCGAGTGGCGCGCTATAAGCTTGTATCTCTGCTATTTTTGAAAAATCGTGAAAATCGTGGTGCAAATCTTTGAATATTATGTTATTCAGAAACTAGACCGGACACAATGGGTTCATTTTTTATGTATATTTTTAAATTTTCTGCAGCAGGCATTGTGGATGTGTGCTGTGGTGTTGGTAGTGATTGTAGGTTGATTGCTCATTTTTTCATGTCATAATGTAACTGAGTTACAGTAGTGTTACAGTAGTGTAATAGGCATGTATTTTTTTTCAATGGGAAGTCCAGAATCACACATTTTATATTCTATATCACTATAGACTAGTCGACAATTATTCGACTACCAAAGTATTCGATTCTACTAGCAAAAAAACGTGTTTGGTTAATGCCCTATTTAACAGTGAAATTCCTTAACAGCTCTGAAGACCTGGAGACAAATGTATACATGATTTTCATAGCGGTGCTGAAAGCGAGGGACAGAGACGCTCTGGGTTACTTTAGGGGAGGTTCCAAACCCATATAGGGGGTTCTGTATCTCTGAGAGGGAGGACATGGAATCAAAACGAACCGTTGCGGGTCCAATTGACCTTTAGCTAAGCCCCTCCCAAACTGCTATTGTCCAATAAACCTTTAGATACCACCCTCCCCAAACTACTATGGTCCAATCACAGCTAAGCCTAACATATGATAGACAAACCTCTCCACCAATAGCTTTCCTATAAAACATTGTTTTAAAAAATAAATACCACACACACATTTTTCCACTGCATAGGACATATACCTTGTTGGTGGATTTGGAAGAGATTTGGAAGGTCTGGTTCCAAAAATAAACCAGTATTTATTGTGTAAAGTCCATAATATTTACATTGGAATGAATGAGCCCTGCTGGAAAGTGTCTTAGGGTGGACAAGAGGGCGGGGCTTAGCTAAAGGTCCATTGGTTCCATTTCTAGACTCTCAGAGGTATGGTGGTGATTAAAACGTTTGAGATCAAATTGTATAGCACACACAGAGTCCACATACTGTACTGTATGTAGCAATTCTGGCATATTTATTTTATTTTATTTTTGGAGAAACTGGTCCCCAGATCAAATATGATACTTTGGTGGGTCACGGCCTTACAGAATGGCTATCATATAGAGATAATATGTCATAATACCTTGAGCAGGTTCCTTCTATTTATCTGACCCCCCCCCATTTGCCCCCTACCATTGTATGAATACTTCCTGAGAAGTTCAAGCTTTGAGACTTGTACGACTCTTTCTGCAACAGGCCATAATTGTTCTATTATTCCCATATCCACGGTATTATCACCTTTGTTGCAACATACCTGCTGATTATGATGGCCAGTGGCGTTTCTAAGCAATATGGAGGCCCAGGCAGGGTCGGACTGGCTATAGGGTGTACCAGGAGCTCTCCCAGTGGGCCACGGCCATAGGGGGCCGCTATGGGGGCCGCTGTGGTGCTTAAAAAAGTGCCCCCCTTTTTGGGCAGACCTGTATTGTAGCTGTACCAGTGAGTAACAAATCAACCCTCTTCTATCTTGGATCCCTGGATCATTCTTGTGAGCAACAAAGGGCTGTGTAGGAGGTGTCTATTAGGCTTATATCAGTGGTTTTCAACCTTTTTCATACCAGGGTCCACTATTTATTCAGCATTTGAGCCACGGACCACTATTTTGTGACATTTTAGCCCCACGTACCCCAAAACCCAAAGATTTCTTCTGTTTTATCCATCTTTAAAAAAAAATAATAATAAAATGACCGGGCCGAATTTTTGTCCCAATCCAGCCCTGGCCCCAGGCCAGGCAAAATCTCCTGTGATGTCATACCTATGACAGGCACTGTAAAATGGCGCCCCCCAGGGGATAAAATTAAGAACTATTTTTAAACTAATGGACATATGTGTTTTAAAGGTAGGGTAAGTGATTTGAAATTCATGGTGTAGTACCAGCCTGGTGCACTAGGGGCCCCCAATAGCAGCTACACTATGTGAACCTGCTGCTCAATCCTGATTGGAGGAGAATTCACCCACCACCTGGGGAACTTTTATTAGCTCCTCTGCTAACGTGGGGGAGGGGGAAACTCCATATATGGTCTGCACACCTTGTAATAGAGCATTTTAACAGAAAAAAGATTTTTTTGGGGGTGATATCTGACAAAAGTGAAATCACTTCCCCTACCTGTTTTAAGTTCAATTCTAGTTCTAGTCCAGGCAACTGCCTAGTCTGCCTAATGACAAAAAATGCCCCTGCGTCGAGGGCAGTGAAACCTGATTTGCTAGACATATTCACAAGCTGAATGATTAGACAATACTGCTGGTATTCAACATGTCCAGCCAGGAGAGAGCCAGGTTATTTTTGGCAGGTCACTATGTGTATGAGAGTGACATCATTCAAGCCCCGGAAGTTATGCAGGAATGCCTATTAATTTAAGTGTCAAAAAAGTACTTTCTGGCCTTCGCCGGCCCCATGCGTCCAAACATAGACGTCCTATCCAATCGAATGAAACTACGTCACAGGTAATATAGGCAACTTTTTAGCCAAAAATATATACAGAATGTATCATTTTTTATGTTTCCCCCTCTATAAATGGTAAATGGTGCATTTATACAGTATAGCGCCTTTATCCAAGGTGCTTTTCATAGAATGTGCCTCACATTCATACACACATTGATACACCTATGGCAGCAGAAACCATGCAAGGCTCAACCAGCACATCAGGGACAGCTCAAAGCACGTGCTTTGAGCTTCTAGATCTGATTTTTTTTTTTTATTTTTTAAATGGTGAAAATCTGGCACAAATCTTCGAATCATTTTTCAGTTCAGAAACAGTTAAACTATAATAGTCCTAATCACAGAGGAAAACGTGCTACGTGCAAAGTTGTTTTCCCTGCTTTTTCCTTCTTTTTTTTAAAATCAGGTCAGAGCTTTTTTGACATTGACTGGGAGGTGTTCTGGGTGATAAATGAGACAGAGACATCCTGCACTATGAGGTGGAATAACGCCGTGGGCCATGGATACTCAAATGACATAAATGAATGATCCGCAGAATGAATCATCTTTTTTTTTCTTTTACCTTCAAGCGCAACTCAGCGCTGTACTGTACCTCTATAGTGAAAAGAATAACGCGTATCATTGTTGATCGCACACTGCCAGAGGAGCCATGTGTGTGTGTGTGGGTGTGTGTGTGTGTGTGTGTGTGTGCATGCACTTAAACAATTGTGTCCTGACCCTCGATTGGAGTTTCTGACACCAGATTATACAGTAGTTCCTGACACCAGATTATAGCTGCAGCAACATTCTAGCTTTTGACACTAGATTCTACAGTAGTTTCCGACACTATCTGTTTTCAACAGATAAAACACCAAAACGCGTTCAGGACACTAAGGGTTAAAGGAGAATTCCACACCAAAACACATTGGTCATCAATCTACCTCGATTCCTGTGACATGATACATAATGTCCTTGATTTTTGTCACAGATGTCCCCTTTTCTACATTTCACCACGAGGTCCTCGTCCCCACGACGACGTTGGGAACAGTTAACATGGCCGCAGGTTGTCTTTATTCTACTGCGGGTATTTCTGTAACTCCAAACTTTTTTTTTTCACACATAGTATACACGCTTGAGTTTTACATCAATCTGGGCAGTGTTTATACGTAATCTATTCCTCCTCCTCTCCTCCCCTCCCTTTTGCCACTCTCCTCTGCAATCACTCTGGTAGAAGCTCCTGTCCCACGGGTGCCACGTGAGTTTTTAAAAAATCATATAGTGGTCCAATTATCTTGTAATGTGTGGTTTGATGTGTGTGAAAAAAAAAATACGTTTGTAGTTACAGAAATACCCGCATTAGAATAAAGACAACCTGCGGCCATGCAAACTGCATTGGAGGGAGGGGGGACCTCATGGTGAAATGTAGAAAATGGGACATCTGTGACAAAAATCAAGGACATTATGTATCATGCCACACAGGAATCAAGGGAGATTGATGCCCAATGGGTTTTGGTGTGGAATTCTCCTTTAACATCGGCTTACATCTCAATCACACACCTATAGGGCCATGGCCGCGGGAAGATATTGACAGTAGGGGGTGCTGGACGTTCACTATGGGGTGCTGCAAGATGCGCACACACGCAAAATGTGTGTGAATGCGCATTGTGCATGCACATTTTCATGCATTTACACACGGAAAAGTGGCTTTTACCTTCCCTCTCCACATGCATAAGCTAACTGACACAGGTACCTTAGATTCCTGTTAATAGGCCTTATGCATATGCTCTATCATGTTGTATCAGAGGCTGTTTTGATTAAAATAACTAGTATTTTCCTCCTCCTGTCCAAGGGGGGCTGTGTCTGAAAAAAGGGGGTGCTCAAGCCCCCCAGCACCCCTACTTCCCTCAGCCCTGGAGAGGGCTCCCCTCGAAGACCATTATCAGGTGTTTGTCAGATCTATGTGCAAGTACGGTCAACAAGTTGATGTTATACAAGCAGCAATATCGGCTTTGCCATGTAGTCGTCTGTTTTAAGGGTTGTAGCTGCAGTATGATCAAGCCTATAGGCCAGGGGTTTTCAACAGGTGGTCCCGGGGGCCACCAGTGGTCCTTGAGAGGGTTCCAGGTGGTCCCCAGCTAAGTTGTTTAACCAGATGTAACTCTTGAGAACGTAAAAATGAAACCAAATGGACCCTGGCGGGTCCATTTGGTTTCATTTTTACACTCTCAAGAGTTAAAATATTAATCATGTGAATCAGTCCAAGTTGTCCAACACAACTAGAAGATAAATGGTCATGAACAGAAGCAAAGGAAATCTTTAGTTTGGGGGGGGTCTATGGGGCTAAAATGTCTTCAAATGGTGGTCCGTGGTTCAAATGCTGAATAAATGGTGGGCCTTGGGATGATAAAGGTTGAAAACTGCTATAGGCCTATAGGGCATTCAATTTATGGGGGGAGGAGGTGGGCGTAGAATATGGATTTAAGATGTTTTTGTCCGACAGCAGCAACATTTTTGTTTTATCTTCACGTCAAAAAAAAAAAAAAAAAAAAAGATCCCGGCAGGTTTCAGTTGAAATGTACTTTCATGTGTTCATAAAATACTTTTCCCCCTAAAAGCAGAAATGCGTCAAGTCCAGACAGGCAGGCAGGTTGGTCCGTCGGGTAGGTAGCTAGCTAGGTAGGTAGCTGCTTTATACATGTGGAGCTCCTGTCTTTGGGTGCAGCTTTGGCAGGAGAATCTTTCTAATGAGGAATCACTGTAGGTCAGGGGCTTTCAACCTTTTTGACACCAGGGACCACCATTTATTCAGCATTTGAGCCACAGACCACCATTTGAGGACATTCTAGCCTCACAGACCCCAAAACTAAAGATTTATTTTGCTTTTGTCCATCTTCTTGTTATGTAGACTTGGGCTAATTCAGATGATGTATATTTTAACTCTTGAGAGCGTAAAATTTTTTACGTTCTCAAGAGTTACATCTGGTTAACCAACTTAGATGGGGACCACCTGGAACCCTCTCAGGGACCACTGGCGGACCACTGGCGGTCCCCGGACCACCTGTTGAAAACCCCTGCTGTAATTAACCACTTGTATACGCCATATGTTACATGCAGCGTACCGTATGTCCGTATTGTGTGGTGCAAGCTGTTGGCGAAGACGAAAGACTCCCCCACAAAAACATAGAAATGAGGAATATCCAACTCGTCCACGACCGGGTTACTCTCAGCAAAAGCAAAAATATTAGGCAGAAAATGGCTACAAATGCAATGTTGGCAGAAAGCATGATAAATGTTTCATGGAAGTTAAATTTTGCCTTGTGTTTTGCCATAATCGGGTAGATGTAAAGGTACAGCCATGCCAGCAATGGTAGGGGAAAAAAAGATATATAATATCAATCATATTCAGGTATTGTTTCGGTTTTCGGCCAACTGTTCCCTATATTTGAAAATGGGTGGAACTCCCCTTTACGATATGCTGCTGTGGTGTCATTGTCCGACAGCTCATTGTTGAGATGGCACATTTGTCAGACTCACACATCACTAACTCTGTCCCTAACCTTAACCGCACACCAAGCCACACAGTCTGGGATTCATTATTGGGATGTCTGAGTAGTACAGCAGATTAACTCATTTTTTTCATACGATACTTCACTTTGGTATAGAAGCGTGAAAATTGGCACAGATACTCTCCAAGGTCTACTCTTTAGGAAAAAGGCGCGTGCCACTCAAAATTCCAAGATGGCGGCCCCAAAATCCAAAATGTCCGCCCAAAAATGTGGTTTTTCCTTCATAACTTGAAATGCATTGATTTTACACCCCATAAATGTATTGAACATTAATACAAAGTTGGCCATTACGGACGGTTTGGCACCAAGACCATGTCTGTATCACTTACGGCTCTTGAGATACAGCATATAGGTACTTTCACAGATTGAGGAGAGCAAGACATTTGTAACATTGATTCTTAAGTGAATCAAATGGTGATACAGGCATGAAAATTGGTACACACACTCTTCAAACCCCACTATTTCTAAAAGTACTGCGTGCCCTGCAAAATTCCAAGATGGCAGCCCCCAAAATCCAAGATGTCCGTCCAAAAATGTGGTTTTTTCCTTCATAAGTCGAAATAAAAAGCTTTTAAGCCCCATAAATGTATTGAGCATTAATATAAAGTTAGGCATTACGGACATTTTGATACCAAGTACATGTCTCTATGTGCTACGGTTCTTGAGTTACAACATATACGTAGTGATGAGGCACCATAAGTGTAACATTTTGGCACATTTCCCTCTTTAACTCAAAGATCCCTTTATCACCATATCTTCTGTTTTCAGGAAATGGACCTACATGTATCTGCTATCATAAACCACTTCAGGTATTTCAATTGATGAAACAGGTCGGGAGTTATTAAGCCGATCGCGAAGGGCTGTTTCAGTGCTAAATTTGCTGCGTACATTCTGCGAATATAAGCCACCCAGAAATGTCTGTTTGTGCATCTGTCCTTCACAATAAGTGTATATGTGAAGTGGACGCACCAAGTGCACCATGTGTCATACTATAATTGTATAATGTGCTAAAATGCGTAATAGTGTAATATATGCAATAGTGTAATAGAGCTAATAGTGTAATATATGCAGTATATAGCGGTATACTGTAATAGGGTAATGTATGTAATAAGTGTCACAGTGTAACATGTGTAATAGTGTAATAGGTTAATATGTGTAATAGTGTCAGTGTAATATGTGTAATAGTGTAATAGGGTAATATGTGTAATAGTGTCATAGTGTAACATGTGTAATAGTGTAATAGGGTAATATGTGTAATAGTGTCAAAGCGTAATATGTGTAATAGGGTGTCATGTGTAATAGTGGCATAGTGTAACATGTGTAATAGCATAATAGGGTAATGTATGTAATAGTGTCATAGTGTAACATGTGTAATAGTGTAATAGGTTGATATGTGTAATAGTGGCATAGTGTAACATGTGTAATAGTGTAATAGGTTGATATGTGTAATAGTGGCATAGTGTAACATGTGTAATACTGGCATAGTGTAACATGTGTAATAGCATAATAGGGTAATGTGTGTAATAGTGTAATATGTGTAATAGTGTAATAGGTTGATATGTGTAATAGTGGCATAGTGTAACATGTGTAATAGCATAATAGGGTAATATGTGTAATAGTGTCATAGTGTAACATGTGTAATAGGGTAATAGTGTAATATATGCAATAGTGTAATAGGGCTAATAGTGTAATGTTTGTGCATTATGGTAAAAGTGTAAGAGTGTAATAATATATTAATGTAATATTGGTATAGCATAATAGCGTAATATGTGTAATTGTGACATGTGTAATAGGCAAATATGTGTATCATGTGTAATGGTGTAATAGGACAATTACACTAGACCACTATTCCATATATTACACTATTACCCTAATGTACACAGATTACACTATTACACATATTAGCCTATTACACTATTACACTAGTAGCCTATTGTACATACATTATGCTATTGCACATATTAGCCTATTACACTATTACACAAATTACCCTATTACAGTATTACACGTTACACTACGACACTATTACACATATTACCCTATTACACATGTTACACTATGACACTATTACACATATTACCCTATTACACATGTTACACTATGACACTATTACACATATTACCCTATTACACTATTACACATATTACCCTATTACAGTATTACACGTTACACTATGACACTATTACACATATTACCCTATTACACATGTTACACTATGACACTATTACACATATTACCCTATTACACATGTTACACTATGACACTATTACACATATTACCCTATTACACATGTTACACTATGACACTATTACACATATTACCCTATTACCCTATTACACATGTTACACTATGACACTATTACACATATTACCCTATTACCCTATTACACATGTTACACTATGACACTATTACACATATTACCCTATTGCACTATTACACATATTACCCTATTACAGTATTACACATGTTACACTACGACACTATTACACATATTACCCTATTACCCTATTACACATGTTACACTATGACACTATTACACATATTACCCTATTGCACTATTACACATATTACCCTATTACAGTATTACACGTTACACTACGACACTATTACACATATTACCCTATTACACATGTTACACTATGACACTATTACACATATTACCCTATTACACATGTTACACTATGACACTATTACACATATTACCCTATTACACATGTTACACTATGACACTATTACACATATTACCCTATTACACATGTTACACTATGACACTATTACACATATTACCCTATTACCCTATTACACATGTTACACTATGACACTATTACACATATTACCCTATTACCCTATTACACATGTTACACTATGACACTATTACACATATTACCCTATTATGCTATTACACATATTACCCTATTACAGTATTACACATGTTACACTACGACACTATTACACATATTACCCTATTACCCTATTACACATGTTACACTATGACACTATTACACATATTACCCTATTGCACTATTACACATATTACCCTATTACAGTATTACACGTTACACTACGACACTATTACACATATTACCCTATTACCCTATTACACATGTTACACTATGACACTATTACACATATTACCCTATTACACTATTACACATTTTACCCTATTACAGTATTACACGTTACACTACGACACTATTACATATATTACCCTATTACAGTATACCGCTATATACTGCATATCTTACACTATTAGCTCTATTACACTATTAAACTATTGCATATATTACACTATTACGCCTTTTAGCACAATATACCATTATACTATGACACATGCTACACTTGGTGCGTCCGCTTCACATATACACTTATTGTGAAGGACAGATGCACAGACAGACATTTCTGGGTGGCTTATATTCGCAAAATGTACGCAGCAATTTTAGCACTGAAACAGCCCTTCACAATTGGCTTAATAACTCCCGACCCGTTTCATCAATTGAAAAACTTGAAGTGGTTTATGATAGCAGATACATGTAGGTCCATTTCCTGAAAATGGAAGAAATGCTGATAAAGGAATCTTTGAGTTAAAGAGTGAAACATGCCAAAATGTTACACTTATGGTGCCACATCACTACGTATATGTTGTAACTCAAGAACCGTACTACATACAGACATGTACTTGGTATCAAAATGTCCGTAATGCCTGACTTTATATTAACGCTCAATACATTTATGGGGCTTAAAAGCTTTGTATTTAGAGTTATGAAGGAAAAACCACATTTTTGGACGGACATCTTGGATTTTGGGGGCTGCCATCTTGGAATTTTGCAGGGCACGCAGTACTTTTAGAAATAGTGGGGTTTGAAGAGTGTGTGTACCAATTTTCATGCCTGTATCACCATTTGATTCACTTAAGAATCAATGTTACAAATGTCTTGCTCTCCTCAATCTGTGAAAGTACCTATATGCTGTATCTCAAGAGCCGTAAGTGATACAGACACGTTCTTGGTGCCAAACCGTCCATAATGGCCAACTTTGTATTAATGTTCAATGCATTTCAAGTTATGAAGGAAAAACCACATTTTTGGGCGGACATTTTGGATTTTGGGGCCGCCATCTTGGAATTTTGAGTGGCACGCACCTTTTTCCTAAAGAGTAGACCTTGGAGAGTATCTGTGCCAATTTTCACGCTTCTATACCAAAGTGAAGTATCGTTTCACTAATCTGCTCTACTAGAGGTACTGTATAGGCAGTAAGTCTCCCCTACCATAAGGTATAGCGTGGGTTTGACGTGGTTAAGTCAGTCATTTAGAAGAGCCCCACATGCCTCTCTGTCATACGTATAGTTTGCTCATATACCTGGACTGCTTTTAATATTGCTTTTCAAGGTGCCTTTAAATGTCACGGTTAGGTGGGAGATGTTGGACCCAGTTCCAGAACAGACCGTCGGGATGCAGAGCAGGTCAAATTAATATTCTGTATATTTATTAACAAACAGGACTGGAACAACAAACACCATTGAAGACCTCACAAGGAACACAAAGAGCTGAGGGTTTAAGTAGGCACAGGCTAACAACACACAGGTGAAACAATAACTACAAACACTTCATGATTGGCCGAGAACATAACAAGACACAGGAGGAGAAAACTAGCAATCACAGTGGGGTAAGACAAGACAGGGAACAGTAACCACAAAGGAAACCAAGACACTCAATATTACAAAATAAAGGCACTACACAAACTACTTCAGTCTGAATAATGAAACGAAATGATAATTCAGACTGTAGTCAGGCTTCATGCAGGGACCTGCTAACACTCAACTCGCCGATGGTTTTAATTAGGTCCAGCTGCTAGTATTTTTTTAATATATTTTATATTGTTTCCTCCTTTGCAGACTTATCTCCATTTCTCCTTCTTTAACGAAGAACACCGTTTGACCCGAAGCAGCTGATTTATAGCTGTATATCAGTGCGCTCAGTGCAGGGAGGATATCGCTGCTGTCTTGCCAGAAAACCTTGTATGTGTCCTAAAACGGCATGTTGTGTTTTTCCCACTATCGTTGGTGAGATGTTTTAAAATTGCAATAACGACCAATCTACTTGTGCGCAACGCAACATACGAGCTTGTAGATCTGTTATTTCACTGTATACGCACTGTGAGACCTGCTGGAGCACAGGGGCGGATGTAACATTTCCCAATTGTGGGGGGGGGGGGGGGGGGGGGCAGGTGAAAATGGCATGGGGGCGGATGAAGCCGCCCCCTACCCCTACCCCTACCCCCTACCATTTTCAGGGGGGCGGCACCCCTACCATTTTCAGTTACACTACTTTTATTAGGCAAGTATAAGCATCAATAATAACATCAGTTGTTGTTGAAGTTTCAACAGACACACAGCATGCATAAAGCTAAAGGTCTGATTAAGAGAGTTTTCTGTTTTCAATGATGAAATGCTGTTGGTTTAGTGGTGACACAGCTGTAGTTAATTAGTAGCTGCAGTAGGGATTCAAATCATTTTAAATATAGGCACTTTAATTTGAAATATCTTGGGTTGTTTTGCATGATGCCATCGTGTTTGGTGGGGAAGACTGGGCGTTTCTGTGTGGAGTGTGCATGTTCTATGTGGAGTGTGCATGTTCTCCCTGTGTCCCCTACACGGCAGGTGCCCTCACAAAAAACAGAGCCTTCTAGTGAGAGATAGTTAGGATATTCCCGTTCACTCCTATGCGCCAGGTCGCTCGCGCTGCTGGAGGAGCATAGAGCCAACAGCACCCCATTCACACACACTGTTAGCAACTGACAATCTGCTGGAGGAGCATAGAGCCAACAGCACCCCATTCACACACACACTGTTAACAACTGACAATCTGCTGGAGGAGCATAGAGCCAACAGCACCCCATTCACACACACACTGTTAGCAACTGACAATCTGCTGGAGGAGCATAGAGCCAACAGCACCCCATTCACACACACTGTTAGCAACTGACAATCTGCTGGAGGAGCATAGAGCCAACAGCACCCCATTCACACACACTGTTAGCAACTGACAATCTGCTGGAGGAGCATAGAGCCAACAGCACCCCATTCACACACTGTTAGCAACTGACAATCTGCTGGAGGAGCATAGAGCCAACAGCACCCCATTCACACACTGTTAACAACTGACAATCTGCTGGAGGAGCATAGAGCCAACAGCACCCCATTCACACACACTGTTAGCAACTGACAATCTGCTGGAGGAGCATAGAGCCAACAGCACCCCATTCACACACTGTTAGCAACTGACAATCTGCTGGAGGAGCATAGAGCCAACAGCACCCCATTCACACACACTGTTAGCAACTGACAATCTGCTGGAGGAGCATAGAGCCAACAACACTCCATTCACACACACTGTTAGCAACTGACAATCTGCTGGAGGAGCATAGAGCCAACAGCACCCCATTCACACACTGTTAGCAACTGACAATCTCGCGATACGGGGGCGTCTCGCGAGGCTGCTCTGAGTCCAATGTAGCAGCAGTAGGAGTATGCAGAAATGTGTTGGATTCAGATATTTAATCAAGCTTTAATGACAATCTGCTGGAGGAGCATAGAGCCAACAACACTCCATTCACACACTGTTAGCAACTGACAATCTGCTGGAGGAGCATAGAGCCAACAGCACCCCATTCACACACACTGTTAGCAACTGACAATCTGCTGGAGGAGCATAGAGCCAACAGCACCCCATTCACACACTGTTAGCAACTGACAATCTGCTGGAGGAGCATAGAGCCAACAGCACCCCATTCACACACTGTTAGCAACTGACAATCTCGCGATACGGGGGCGTCTCGCGAGGCTGCTCTGAGTCCAATGTAGCAGCAGTAGGAGTATGCAGAAATGTGTTGGATTCAGATATTTAATCAAGCTTTAATGACTTTAAAACCCTTGTTCTTTAATAATAGTACAACATAAACATTACAGAGACTGTAGTCGTGACTGAACGTTACTAACAGTTGTCGTTTCGCATACGTACCAAAAATAGCTCTTATTTGCGCCGTTCTCATTGAAAATAATGTATTCCCAACTGCAGTTAGGACTCAGAGAGGCTCTGTATAGTCACGTGACGACTGGCTGCTCTGCTCTGGTTTCTGACCCCTCAATATCGTAACTCTTCTACTAGAAGGCTCTGACAAAAACATGCCGCAATCCTGGTCTCTAAACTGCCTCTCCCTGGCCTGATGGAGGGGACAGGAGCTGGTTGGAATAACGTGTTCCTTCCACGTGCTACGTTCAACCAGGGGGAAACTCCTCATGCATTGAAAGAAGCATGAGGTCAGTCCGCTGCCTCCCCAGGTTGTTGGTGGAGGATGTGTAGAATGCAGGATCACATTCGTACAGGATGGCGTACAAATAATATTCACTTCTGTAAAGCCAAAAGCAGCAGATCATAGTGGAGCTGGATTGTTAACGGAAAAATATACATATATAATATACATATACATCTGAATTAGCCCACAGTCTGCACAATCAGAGAATGTAAAAGAATTAATGGTAATCTTTGATCTATGTTATCCTGTTTTGTTTGTAAAACAAAACAGGACATACCAGCCTGGTATTAAGAAATCTTTAGTTTTGGAGTGTGTGGGGCTAAAATGTCATCAAACGGTGGTTCTCTGTGGCTCAAATACTGAATAAATAGAGGGCCCTGGTGTAAAATGGTTGGTGTTACTCTTACTTTTATCTTGAAATTAAATAAATATTACTTTAGTTCAGCCTTTAGTCTTGGCCCTCCACAATATTTTATGGATCTCATTTGGCCCCTTGGGAAAAAGAAATTGCCCACCACTGATTTAAATAGTGGACCCTGATATCAAAAAAACTTTGAAAACCACTGCAATAGAGCTAGTGGGGCTTTACTGGTATATGGATAGATAGATAGAGCCCAGGGGTTGACACTAAGGTCTCCGAGGCACTTGCCGATCGGGCAAGTGCAAGTCAGGTTCTACTTGCCCTCAGGTCATGGTCACTTGCCAGGTTCCAGGTGGTCCCCAGTTAAGTTGGTTAACCAGATGTAACTCTTGAGAACGTAAAAATGAAACCAAATGGACCCTTGCGGGTCCATTTGGTTTCATTTTTACACTCTCAAGAGTTAAAATTCATCATCTTAATTAGTCATTTTGATGTGTTAATTTGCCTGTTTTGTTTCCCAAATCCAGCCTGGAATTGTGGACAGCTAGAAAGCAGGGAAAGACACAGAGGCAGAGTGCAATGACTGCCTTCAAGACAAATTTATCTTGTGTTGTGTTATAGTGCACACTTGCCCGATCGGGCAACCAGGTAGCAGTCTTCACTTGCCCCATCATTTTATTTACTTGCCCCGGGCAAGCGGGCAAGTGTTAGTGTCAAGCCCTGGTCAGCCTATAAATACAAGGTTTCCTCCCAGACAGCGACCGTGTGGGTGCGTCCCAGATCAGCTGTATCAGCGTGCATCATGGTTCTCAGAGAGAGAGAGAGAGAGAGAGAGAGAGAGAGAGAGAGAGAGAGAGAGAGAGAGAGGGGAGGACGGGTAGCGTTCCAGCCAGCGGGGTTCACCTCTCCCCCGGCAGGGTGCATTCTGGGTGGATCCGCAGCCGTGACGGAAGCTGGGACGGGAGCCAGACTGATGTCTAAACATAGACGAATAAGCACTGCCCCACCACGCATCCCCCATCCCCACCCACACACCCACACATAGGTCTGTACACACACACACCAGGGGCGGATGTATAAGCGTGGGCATGAGGGGGGAGGGGGGATGCCCCCCCCAAAATGCCCCTCTAGTCTGCCCCACGAAACGTGCAAAAAACAACCCAAGAAATTTCAAATGAAAGTGCTTACCGTATTTTCTGCACTATAAAGCGCACTGGATTATAAGGCGCACCTTTTAGAACTGTTGTCATATATTTAAGGCGCACTGGATTATAAGGCGCAGAGAATAGAAGCTACTACAGTTAACATATAATAGAAGCTTCTGCAGTTGAATGATCCATATACAGCAGGGGTTTTCAACCTTTTTGACTCCAGGGACCACCATTTTATTCAGCATTTGAGTCACGGACCACCATTTGATTACATTTTCACACCACCAAAGACCTAAAATTAAAGAATTCTTTTGGTTTTGTCCACAATTCCAGGCTGTATTTTGTCAACAAACCTGTGTAAACGTATTAATTAAGTGGTGCTAATTCAGATGATGAATATTTTAACTCTTGAGAGTGTGAAAATGAAACCAAATGGACCCGCAAGGGTCCATTTGGTTTCATTTTTACGTTCTCAGGAGTTACATCTGGTTAACCAACTTTCCATCATTTAGCCTGGGGACCACCTGGAACCTTCTCAAGGACCACTGGTGGTCCCCGGACCACCTGTTGAAAACCCCTGATATACAGTATAAGGCGTACTGGATTATAAGACACACTGTGGATTTTTGAGAAAATTAAAGGCTTTTAAGTGCGCCTTATAGTCCGGAAAATACGCTATTTTTAAAAAATTATTTGAAACCCTACTACTGCTAGTAACTAACAGTGATAGGCAAGTTACTGGGAAAATGTAGTAAGCTACACTACTTGTTTTGTTACTCTCAAAGCAAGTAGTGTAGCTTCACTACAAGCTATCCCCAGAAAAAATGTGTGTGGGGAAAATGTAGTAAGCTACACTCCTTGTTACTCGAAACAAGTAGTGTAGCTACACTATAAGCTACGGGAAAATGTAGTTAAGCTATGTAGCTTAGCTACTTGTAACCAGTTACTGCCCATCACTGGTAACTACAGTTGTGGCACCATTAAACGAACACCGTTTCATCAATGAAAACAGAAAACTCTCTGAGTCAGACCTTTAGCTTTATGCATGCTGCGTGTCTGTTGCAACTTCAACAACAACTGATGTTGTTATTGATGCTTTACTTGACTAATAAAAGTCCTGTAACCGAAAATGGTATGGGTGCGGCTTCATTGAAGGCGCCCCCATACCATTTTCTCCTGCCCCCCACCCCCCAATTGGGAAAGGGTACATCCGCCCCTGCCACACTCACGCACACACACAGGTTCACTGGAATACCGTTCCGCCCAGAACGTTGGAGAGGTCTGCAATATATAGAACGACCCAGGCTGACGTTTTTATGGCTTTTTATGTTTTAATTATCACTGTTTACAATGCAATATCACGGCCATGACAGAGGCAAGAAGCCCAATTAAAGGTAGGCCTGTATTGTACTTATAATTCAAATATAATTATTCTAGACTGCCTCTAGCTGCCTGTAGCCCCTGCCTGAAAAACAGATATTCCCTCCAAGGCCCGGACTTATTTGTACTTGAAAAAAAAAAAAAAAAAAAAAAAAAAAAAATGTTTTCAACCTTACTACTAGGTTGTACTAGCATGATCTATTAAAAAAAAAGCAATTTTGGGGGGGGAAATATTTTATTATTATTTTTTTAAATTGTTTTAATCCATTGTGTCCTGTCTAGATTTGTAGTTTCTGAATAACATAATATTCAAAGATTTCCACCACGTTTTCACGATTTTTCAAAAATAGCAGATCTACAAGCTCATAGCACGCCACCGAGTGGCGCGCTATGAGCTTGTAGATCTGCTATTTTTCAATAGTTAAAACATAATGCTTAGAACACCGAAACGCGTTCAGTACACTAAGGGTTAATTTCTTAAATTAATTAATTATAATGAATTCCAAAAAATATATTTTGGGGAAATCTTTTAATATAATGAATGTACATGTAATAGACATTCTAATAATCACAAAAATATATTTATTGCAGTCATTTTACATACTTTTATTAGGGTTAAAGGCTAAAGGTCAAAGGTTAAAAATAATCAAAAAATGCACTAAGTCCAGAGATTAATTGAAGAGGCTAACTGCAGCCTCTGTGGGGGGTATTGTTATGCAAATATAATGACCAATTTCAATGAAATTCTAAACAATCAACCTTGATGATTTATGTGGAAAAAATAAAAAAATAATGATAACATTTTGGGAATAATTAAAGGCTTAATGTTGCAGAAAAGCAACACTTGGCCTCCTAGGGTTAAATGTGTACTAGATAACTTCACTGGTGGCCGCTGCCGGTACTGCAGTTTTTATATCGAGTCGTACTCATTTCCCAGCATCCCTTGTTTGTCACATTCTGATTGGTTGTTGTAATCAAGGACCAATCAGAATGCGTCTCACACACAACCCAGATGTGTTTGTGATGTCATTTTCCCAGGAAACAGCACCACTTTTCGGTAGAAAACGCATTTAGAACAGGCTTTTGCAGGGCTGAAATTCATGGAATGGCTTATGTGACAAATATGCCTTTCGTCATGGGTGTCAAATTTAAAATTTGTTTTCACGCAAAAAACTGACCTAATATACCTTTAACAATGTGAGTTTATTTGGTTCTCCACATGAAAATGACTTGTTTTCTCTTTACTGTGCACAACTTTCCTTTTGCTTCAGGGGTGGATGTTCCCAATTGGGGGGAGGGCAGGAGAAAATGGCATGGGTGCGGCTTCATCGCCCCCATACCATTTTCAGTTACAGGACTTCTATTAGTCAAGTAAAGCATCAATAATAACATCAGTTGTTGTTGAAGTTGCAACAGACATTGCAACTTGCATGCATAAAGCTAAAGGTCTGACTCAGAGAGTTTTCTGTTTTCAACGATGAAATGCTGTTGGTTTAGTGGTGACACAGCTGTAGTTAGTTAGTAGCAGTAGTAGTGTTTCAAATCATTTTAAATAGAAGCACTTTAATTTGAAAGATCTTGGGTTGTTTTGCATGCCATCATGTTTGGTGGGGATGCCCATGCCTAGATCTGCCCCTGTTTTGCTTTATACTTCATAAATGATATGATATCATTGGCAAAACTTGGTTAGGTTAGGTTTAGGCATAGGTTTACTGAGGTTAAGTTTAGGGTTAGGATTAGGTATAGGCATAGCTTAGGTTTACTGGGGTTATGTTTAGGGTTAGAGTTAGGTTAGGGTGAGAGTTAGACGGTGCTTTATGCGGTAACTAACCCTAAACATAACCTCAGTAAAACTATGCTTCGCCCCGCCCTACTAGTAGTAGCCGGCAGATAAAACAAGCGCTCCTTCATACCCCAGAGCTCTCCGATAAATCACTAACCACATTATGCCTTCTGACGGAAAAGGCACGGAACGCCTTTTTAGAGAAAAGGCATAGAAGTCCTTTTACGAGGGTCTCAGAAGGCGACATGGTCCTTTTATCCATGGTCTGGATAAAAGGCAAGTTTTGCCTTTTAGGCATGAGGATGTGTTGCAACGTAAAGACATGAAGACAAAGCAGTGTCCATCTCCTAGGTCACTCTGTGACTACAACTCCTCATTTAACCTCAAAGTCGATTGGTGGACAAAGGACCTTTTTAGTCTGACCTTATTGTATGCTGGGACACGATATCTTCTTCCTGAAGGCAGCAATTTATATTCTCCATACAGAACATGGCTAGTGTTTGAGGTAATATTCCTTGCTAACCTCAGAATGCTGTTATCATACATGGATGTATAGAGTTTCTGAAGTGGTTGTCCAACAATCTTTGAACAAATGTTCAGTTGTTGCAGCAGTTGTGATTTTAGTGCTGCAGATGTGTACCATGCATCGTTATGGGTGTAGGCCTGTGGCCTCACCTAACTACCTACCTACCGCTGCTTCTACCTGTCAGCCCTATAATCCCCTGGGAGAGGAAGCGTGATGAATCAGTCACACTTGGCTCATCTGCACTATTTTTATGACTGGCTTGGAAGCAGTTATGCCAGGTATGTAAGGAGGCTTTGGCAGAGAGACCACTTCTTTATATCACTATTGCTGCTTCCCAAACTGGGGTGGGGGGACCCTTCCCAAAGTGGGGTGGGGTGGGGTGGGGTGAGGGACCCCCTCACCCCCCAGGGGTCCTTCATGTGGGTGTTCCAAAGGGGGGGGGGGGGGGGGGGGGGGGGGGGGGGGGGGGGGGGGGGGTCTCTGAAGTCTGGACCATAATGGTACCCATAAAAGCATACCTGGGTATTATGCGGCCCAGGGGCCAAATGCGGCTTTTTGGCTGACTCTGAACGGACTGTGAAACGGTACCATGGTTTTCAACCAGTGGTCCGGGGACCACCAGTGGTTGTTGAGAGAGTTCTAAGTTAAATATGGAAAGTTGGTTAACCAGATGTAACTCTTTGAGAGTGTAAAAATGAAACCAAATGGACCCGCAAGGGTCCATTTGGTTGTCTGTAGGTGTTGTCTGTGTGCAAATGTGCACACACTTGTACACTACAGTGTGTTCACGAAATAATTCAAATAGTACTTCATCATCCACCAGTTGTCTGGGCATTATTGACATCAAGATGTTTGAGAATTGTATGTAGTGTTGCACATTTGTCGGTATATTTAGCTTTTTCTCAGACCCCCCCAGCGCCAAAATTAGTGAAAAGCTCCTGGCGGAAAAATCTAGTGCTTTTTTTGCTGGTGAGTTGGGGAGAAATTGCTTGACAGGCGCCAGAGAGTAAAATCCTCATTTTTCACCATTTTATCCTGCTATGACAGTGGTTTTCAACCAGTGCTCCTCAGGTTAAATGATGGACAGTTGGTTAACCCGATGTAACTCTTTGAGAGCATAAAAATGAAACCAAATGGACCCTTGCGGCTCAATTTGGTTTCACTTTTACACTCTCAAGAGTTAACTAATTTACTGCGAGCACGCATTCGTTGTTTTCTGCTATATGCCACGGCTCAAGCTAGTGCATTTGGTAAAAAAAAAACTATTTTGAACCACCAAATCTCCTAAACAGGATGTGCGATGACGTCATGCTGTTTCTGGTGCCTTGACTAACCTGTCCTCTCACGATCTGAGCAAAAAGTTCTTGGTCAAAAGTCAAAAGTCTACCCGTGCGCTCCACGACATTCAGGGGAAGATTCCAGGAAAGGCTTTTGAATTCATTGGGTGCGAATGGGACAAAAAAAAAAAAAGTCCCATCTGCCCATTCTGTCCCAAATGAAAGTCAGCCACGGCATCTTTATCAGACGATGCGCTCGGACTAATAGATGGATTAAAGAATGATTGAAATCTACATTTTGTCGTGTTCTGTGCCTTCGTCGTGTTGGGCGAGCGCTTCCCCACGGTAAGAACACGACAAGCGCGTGACCGGCATTAAAACTATTAAAATATTCATCATGGCAACACTGATCATATGCTGTGTGATGTCAGCAAAGTTGTTTGAAAATGTCTTTCCTTCCCTCTCTCTCTCTCTCTCTACCTCTCTCTCTACCTCTCTCTCTCAGGCAGCAAGGAGGCAGCGTTCACCTACGCCATCATCGCGGCGGGCGTGGCCCACGCCATCACGGCGGCGTGCACGCAGGGCAGCCTGAGCGGCTGCGGCTGCGACAAGGACAAGCAGGGCTTCTACAACCAGGAGGAGGGCTGGAAGTGGGGCGGCTGCTCGGCAGACGTGCGCTACGGCCTGGGCTTCAGCAAGGTGTTCGTGGACGCCCGCGAGATCAAGCAGAACGCGCGCACGCTCATGAACCTGCACAACAACGAGGTCGGACGCAAGGTAGGCGTAATAATAATAATAATGGATTTTGTTTTTATAGCGCGTTTCTATGCACTACGTGTATACTCAAAGCGCTGTACAGTGGTCCATTCATTCATACATTGGGAAGTAGAGCGGTGAACAGTCAACGCCAGCGTCCTCACTTCTCACATTCACACACCAGTGGCGGCAATCACTGGAGGCAACGTGGGGTTCAGTGTCTTGCCCAAGGACACCTCGACATGTAGACAGGAGGAGCCGGGAATCGAACCATCGGCCATTGGATCATTGGCCGACTGATCATTGGCCGAACTGCTCTACCTCCTGAGCCACAGCCGCCCCTTGTGTCTTTATGTCTTTATGTTTGTTTAAAGGGGGAGTCCACCCATTTTCAACATATTAATATATCAGTATACCCTAGGTATTGGGTGGACATGATAAAAAGTTCCCCCATTCTGTGTTTCCAAGAAATGGAGGTCTGAAGAAAACCTCTAACATGGTGAAACATCATGATGACATCATCAAGATGTATTTTCACCATGTCAATGGATTTCTTTAGACGCTTTTTTTTCTGAGTCATCACTATTGTTCTCACTAATGTGATGAACATTAGTGAGGACCAGTTACATGAAGATGGGTTGCAAAGTGGTGACTGCCCCACCAAACTCGATGGCATGCAAAACAACCCAAGATATTTCAAATTAAAGTGCTTATGTTAAAAATGATTTAAAACACTACTACTGCTACTGAACTAACTACAGCTGTGTCACCACTAAAACCAACAGCATTTCATCATTGAAAACAGAAAACTGTCTGATGAGTCAGACCTTTAGCTTTATGCATGCTGCGTGTCTGTTGCAACTTCAACAACAACTGAAGTTATTATTGATGCTTTACCTGCCCAATAAAAGTCCTGTAACCCCCCCCACGATTGGGAAATGGTACATCCGGCCCTGCTACTATGGTAAGGGTAACTGTAGCCAGGCGGTGGAGCTGCTTGTTGTGAGCCTGGTGCTCAGGTTCACCATGCAGGCGACTGTAACAGGAGCTGTTGTGAAAATGTGTCTTTTTTTGTGTGTGTGGAGCGTACAATGGAGCCTGTTCTGTTTCAACTGCTCCATATTGGCCCCGTTGTTTTCCTTATCCCATGGTGTCCTGACCCTCGATTGGAGTTTCTGACACCAGATTATACAGTAGTTCCTGACACCAGATTATAGCAGCCTGCAGCAACATTCTAGCTTTTGACGCTAGATTCTACAGTAGTTTCCGACACTAGATTCTAGTTTTTGACACTAAATTATAGTTTCTGATGCTAGGATCTACTTTTTGACACTAGAATCTAGTTTCTGACCCTAGAATCGAGTTTTTGACACAAGATTCTATAGTTTTTGACACAAGATTCTATAGTTTTTGACACAAGATTCTATAGTTTTTTTACTAGACGTTTTCTGAAAAATCTGTGTTCCTGTGTCAGTGATGCTAGCATATTTCAAGCCAAGGGCCACCAGAATTATCCATATTTGTCTGCAGTCCCCCCATCTGAAAACACGTTGTTCTAAGGTTACCCAGATGCAAAAAAAAATTGAGTTAAAAATGTTTGCTTCCAAAATAACATTTAGATTTGCAGCACATTTTCACTTTTTTTTTTCAAAAATAGCAGAACAACAAGCTCATGTCGCGCCACTCGGTGGCGCGACATGAGCTTGTTGATCTGCTATTTTTCAACAGCTAAAACACCAAAACGCGTTCAGTACACAAAGGGTTATCTCACCTCCGTGTCCTGCCCTGCCGGGGCCCTGATGTCTGTCTAGAGCCCTAGCTGGTTCCCAAAGTGGGGTCCGGGGACCCCCCCTTCCCCAGGGGTCCCCGAGGGAGTTCCAACGAGGTCAGCCCAGCTAAAATGATAGTTTGGAACCAAGAAGTGGAGCATTATGGGTGTGGAACTCTGATAGTTTACAATTCTGTATTGCAGGGGCGTTTTTTGCCAATAGGCAGACTAGGCAGTTGCCTGAGGCGCCATGAGGGGAGGGGGGGGCGACCACCAGACATGCTTTAAAAGGATACCCGGTCAATAAGCTGAATATGGATAAATACAATGTACTTATCCTCTATAACTAGAATTGAACATTTAAAGGTAGGGGAAGTGATTTGAAATTCATGGTGTAGTACCAGCCTGGTGCACTAGGGGCCCCCAAAAGTAGCTACACTATGTGAACCTGCTGCTCTCTCCTGATTGGAGGAGAATTGTGGTGACCTGGGGAACTTTTATTAGCTCCTCTGCTAACGTGGGGGAGGGGGAAACTCCATATGTGGTTTCCACACCTTATAATAGAGCATTTTAACAGAAAAAAAAAAAAAAAATGGGTGATATCTGACAAAAGTGAAATCACTTCCCCTACCTTTAAAACACATAATGTTGTTTAGTTTAAAAATAGTTTTTTAATTTTATCCCTTGGGGGTCGCCATTTTACAGGAGATTTTCCCTGGAGCCCCCCCCCCCCCCCCCCCCCCCCCCCCCCTTACCAATTGGACCCGTACGGGTCTATTTGGTAAGGGGTGGAATGCCCCCCTAAATGCCCTGACTGCCCCACCAAACATGGAAACAACCCAAATTTCAAATATATTTCGAATTAAAGCGCTATGCTGCTAACTAACTACAATTGTCGTACCACTAAAGCAACAGCATTTCATCAGTGAAACCATCACATCACATGTCAATTATTATTTTGACCATAACATTACATATAAGAGCTTTAATGTTAGAGTATCTTTCCAGGGGTTGATACTAAGGTCTCCGAGGCACTTGCCCATCGGGCAAGTGCAAGTCAGGTTCTACTTGCCCTCAGGTCATGGTCACTTGCCCCCCCAAAAAATATATTGCAAATTTTGCATTTAAGTTTAATTCCTACTTGGGTGCTTTCCCTGAGAGGGTTCCAGGTGATCCCCAGCTAAGTTGGTTAACCAGATGTAACTCTTGACAACGTAAAAATGAAACCAAATGGTTTCATTTTTACACTCTCAAGAGTTAAAAATTCATCATCTTAATTAGCCCATAGTGGTCACAGACCCAGTGGTCCCTGACCCCAGCAAAATGACAGTTTGGAAATGACAGTTTGGAACCAAATGAACCTGGGAGAGAGATAGGTAGAGATAGCTAGAAAGCAGGGAAAGACACAGAGTGCAATCACTGCCTTCAAGACAAATTTATCTTGTGTTGTGTTATAGTGCACTAAGTTGCACACTTGCCCCACTATTTTTTTTACTTGCCCCGGGCAAGCGGGCAAGTGTTAGTGTCAAGCCCTGTCTTTCAATACTAAGCACTTTTGCATTGCAATATTCCAATACATCAAATTTCCTTCCCATCGTTGGGCCTCGATCCTCAGGTTGGGAACCACTGTGTCGGTTGTGTCAGGTTAGTACATGGTTGACGCTTCGGGTCTCTCGAAACTTCTCTTAGAATTTCAAGCGTTCTTTTTTTTCCTCCTTCTAATTCCATGAGTGCCACAACACACACTAATGCACACTGACACACGCATGGACGTGCGTGTGCGTGTGCGTGCACGTACTCACAGTTTAAGACTAGGGTTTCAGAGTTTCCTGGCATCGCGTCTAACTACTGTACATCATTTTCAAGTGATGCATACTTGAGATAAATATTATATTGAGACATCTCTGTGTTTGTTGAGGATCAGTCATGGATGGGCTTTGCTTGTCTGCGGGTTAGAGGAGGGAGGGCGGTTGGACTGAGCATGCAGCTGCAATCCAGGGATATTTGAAAACAGTATAGGTTCCCAAACCTTTTCATGGCAAGCACCGCCTAATCGACGCTTTATTAATATGCCGCCGGCCCCCATTTGAAAACATAATGCAGGGACGCCCGATAAGAGAGGATTTTCACAGATCTAGCAGTGATTCCGAAACGTATTCACATATTCAAGGACCACCCAGTAGCATTTAGGCCAGGGGTGCCCACACTTTATTGACTTTATTGAGAGCTACTTTCGTAAGGGTCCATTTGGTTTCATTTTACCACTTTCAAGAGTTATACAGTAGATCTATAAGGATCCAAGTGCTGGGGGACTGTCATGTGATCCACCTGCATGGTCTGTGTGATCTACTGGTAGATCACCATCTACCTTTTGGGCAGCCCTGATTTAGGCTATACAGGACCTTCTTTAGTGGCATTTTCTATAAAAAAGTTGTTCATTTTAACTCTGAGAGTGTACAAATGGAACCAAATGAACCATTTTGGGTCCAACAACACAGGAGCTCACAAGTCGCAACTCATTTTTTAATGTTCCTGATTTGTATTGACAACAGACAGCAGATCCCACGATGTTTTGGCCCGTTCAGTCTTTTTTTTTTTTAAATCCAAGCATATGTGCTTGAAATAAAGCCAGAAAGGGTCCAAAATACAATGATGTGAATACTAATTTGGAACACATGCATAAGTGAATTGTGGGCCCTGTGTTGTTTTCCATAGTTATCTTTAGGGATGTCCCGAGATGCCACTTCATTTCCATTCATTTCCGATCCGATACCACAATTTTTGTGTTAGCCGATACCGATACCGAATACCGATACCAGAGAAGAATATATATAACTAGAAAAGTGCCCTTCTGGGCCAGGTCTCCACCAGGCCAGGACAGGTTCTGGACTCCTGGTGGTGCTATAATAGGCCAATGTAAAAAAAGGTACCATTTATTATTATCACTTTAGGATTTGGATAGTTTGAAGCATTTTGACCAAAAATGTGTTTTGCAAATGTTCACCTGTTGGTAGCGCTATAACAAGCCATTGTGAAAAGAGTGGATTATTTTTCTCAGCCTAGTATTATAGTGTGTTGAAGATTTAATGTAAATTGCCTGCTGTGCTCATCATCTTTACAAAATCAGCCTCCTGGTGGCGCTATAACATGCCATTGTGGAAAACTTGGGCAGAGGTTCATGCTTGCCATCCAGGGAGTGTGTGTGCCAATTGTGATGTCGGTTGGTGCACAGTTTGGGAGATTAGCTGGTAACAGACGGACACACACATTTTTTTTTTTTTCAAAAAGATGCCACGAATCTGCCTCCTGGTGGCGCTATAACATGCCGTTGTGGAAAATTTGGGGCAGAGGTTCATGGGTGGCATCCAGGGAGTGTGTGTGCAAATTGTGATGTCGATCGGGTTAATGGTTTGGGAGATTAGCTGGTAACAGACAGACACACACACAATTTTTTGTAAAAAGATGCCACTAATCGGCCTCCTGGTGGCGCTATAACAGGCCGTTGTGGAAAATTTGGATCAGAGGTTCATGGTTGGCATCCAGGGAGTGTGTGTGCAAATTGTGGCATCGATCAGGTTAACGGTTTGGGAGATTAGCTGGTAACAAACGGACACACGCACAGATTTTTGCAAAACAATGGCAAAAATCGCCCTCCTGGTGGCGCTATAACAGGCCATTGTGGAAAATTTGAGGCAGAGGTTCATGGTTGGCATCCAGGGAGTGTGTCTGCAAATTGTGGCATCGATCGGGTTAATAACACATTTACCGCTACCGCGCGTTCGTTGTTTTCTGTCCTATGCCACGGCTTAAGCCAGTGCAATCGGTAAAAACCCTTATTTTGAAGCGCCAGATCTCCTAAACAGCATGTGCGATGACGTCATGGTATTTCTGGTGTCTTGACTAACTTGTCCTCTTGCGATCTGAGCAAAAAGTTCTTGGTCAAAAGTCAAAAAGTGACGTCTAGCAACAGTCGATTCACCCGTGCGCCACGACAACGTCATTGGAGATCCTTAAGATTCCTTAAACAGAACAATGTGAGTGCTGGCATTTGTTCTTATGAACTGGGTATTAGCAGCAACGTTAGCTCACAAGCGCTGCGGCATTGAATGAAACTCAAATATGAACAACACGCATTCCCTGTATAGTGAGTGTGCTGCTCTCTGTTAAAGAGCGAGGAGCCCCGGCTGGGTTCACATCCAAGATGTACATGAAAGACTTGCCCCATGCTAGGGTCTCACTGTTTAGCCACCTCCTTGCATGGTGGCTTCTGTTTCCCCCTGCCAAGAGTCCAGCTGGCTCCCAGGGGCAGATGTAACATTTCCGAATTGTGGGGGCACTAGAAAATGGTAAGGGGGCGGCTTCATCGCCCGTGTCGCTTCGTTTTTGGTTTCAGGACTTATATTAGGCAAGTAAAGCATCAAAAATAACATGAGTTGTTGTTGAAGTTGCAACAGACACGCAGCATGCATAAAGCTAAAGGTCTGACTCAGAGAGTTTTCTGTTTTCAATGATGACATGCTGTTGGTTTAGTGGTGACACAGCTGTAGTTAGTAGCAGTAGCAGTGTTTCAAATCGTCATAAATATAAGCACTTTAATTTGAAATATCTTGGGTTGTTTTGCATGCCATCATGTGTGGTGGGGCAAGTCTGGGCATTGAGGCGGGCATTGCCCCCATCATGCCCATGCCTAGATCCGCCCCAGCTGGCTCCCGTCCTGTCCTCGACAGGCAGCTGTCCTTCAAGGCACCGCACATGGCAGCGGTCCTGGAAGTTTACACTTCATGACACCCAGAGCCCAGATCTAGTAGAAGAGATGTGACATTGAGGGGGCAGAAAACAGCCCAGAAGAAAGCAGCCTGAGTTAGAAATACTTTGTGGTGTAAATGAAAGTTATTTTAGGCATGCGTGTGCGACTTTTATAAAGGTTGTGTGCAGTACTCCTTCCTTCCTAGAAAGGTTTGTCCCCATTTTCAATAGAAGTCTATGTAGAAGAGCCGCCATTAGACCTGCCCCATGAAGTGAACGGAGTTAGCAGAACTCCGTCAACATACTCTAAGGCTCTGATAAAATTTTGAAGCATATTGTCGCCCAGCAGTTCGGACCCTTATTCCGAGGCCCATCTCAGAGCTTGACTCAGGGGCGGATCTAGGCATGGGCATGGGGGGCAATGCCCCCCTAAATGCCCAGTCTGCCATACAAAACATGATGGCATGTGCAAAACACCCCAAGATATTTCAAGGTAAAGTGCCTATATTTAAAATGTTTTGAAACACTACTACTGCTACTAACTAAACTACAGTTGTGTCACCACTAAACCAACAGCATTCCATCATTGAATACAGAAAACTCTCTGAGTCAGACCTTTAGCTTTATGCATGCTGCGTGTCTGTTGCAACTTCGACAACAACTGATGTCATTTACTTGACTAATATAAGTCCTGTAACTGAAAATGGTATGGGTGCCATTTTCTCTTGCCCCTCCAACATGTTCTCTTGCCCCCCCCCCCCCCCCCCCCCCCCCCCCCCGAATGGGAGTATGGGACATGTTACATCCGACCCTGGCTCGACTGCCGTAACTCCCTCCATGCTGGCCGGCCGCCATGCATGTGCACTTACCATCCCCTCCGAACCATGCAGAATGCACACCTGGCCCTGAACCACGCCAGAAATTGTCACGCGGGTCTGTCTCTCTGCCTTTTATTTCCCACCCTGCCTCCCTTCATTGGTTCCCAGTTGCATGCCCACACACACACACACTCCAAGCAGGGCGGATGTAACATTTCCCAATTGGGGGGGGGGGGGGGGGGGGCAGGAGAAAATGGTATGGGTGCAGCTTCATTGTTCGTGTCACAGGCGATGAAGTCGCCATTTTCGGTTACAAGAGATACCATTCTTGGTTACAGGACTTTTATTAGGCAAGTAAAGCATCAATAATAACATCAGTTGTTGTTGAAGTTGCAACAGACACGCAGCATACATAAAGCTAAAGGTCTGACTCAGAGAGTTTTCTGTTTTCAATGATGAAATGCTGTTGGTTTAGAGGGATGCCACGATTCCCATTTTCAACATTTTTTCTGAGAGCGTATAAATGGAACCAAATGAACCCGAACGGGTTCATTTGGTTCCATTTGTACCCTCTCAGAACAAAGAAGCGTCTAAAGAAATCCATGAACATGGTGAAAATACATCTTGATGATGTCATCAAAATGTTTCACCATGTTAGTGGTTTTCTTCAGACCTCCATTTCTTGGACACACACAGAATGGGGGAACTTTTTCATCATGTCCACCCAACACCTCGAAGGTACATCAATGATATAGTAAAATGTTGAAAATGGGTGGACTCTCCCCTTTAATTTGAAATCTATTGGGTTGTTTTGCACATGCCATCATGTTTGGTGGTGGGACAAACTGGGCATTTAGGGTGGGGGGGGGGCATTGCCCCCCCCATGCCCATGCATGCCTTGATCCGCCCCTGACACACACACACACACACCAAGTACAAAACCCCTGTGGGTTGGCCTACATGGCAGGGCTGAAGACATGGCACCCACATGCCTTCAAAGAGAGCCTGACCCAGCCCCGCAACCTCTACCGCTCACGCTCACCGATCAGCTGACCAGCTCACAGGAATGAATGCTTGCTACTACAGGCCTGCCTTCCCCTTTAAACACACGTTCCGCACGTCGCAGACAGACAGTGTTGCCAACTTGGCAGATTTGTCACTATATTTAGCTTTTTTTCCAGACCCCCACCCCCCCCCCCCCCTAGCGCCAAAATTAGTGAAAAACTCCTGGCGGAAAATCTGGTGCTTTTTTGCTGTATGGTGAGTTGGGGCGAAATTGGTTGACAGGCACCAGAGATAAAACCCTTGTTTTTCACCATTTTTTCCTCCTATGATAGAGTCCTCCTTCCTTCCTAGAAAGGACCATTGGTAACCAAATGAACCCTTTTAGATCTGTAACTCTTGAGAGCTTAAAAATGGAACCAAACGGACCCTTTCGGGTCCGTTTGGTTTCATTTTAAGCTCTCAAGAGTTAAATTATATTTAAACGCCTGAATCACCTATTTTTCAAAAATCTACACATTTAGAAAATGTAGAGGAAAAGGCAATTTGATATTTATTTCATGAATGTTCTGTGAGTTTTCAGAGCAACAATGAAAAAATATTTGAAAAAAAAGGAAAAAAGAAAATGTAGAGGAATTGTCATTTTGACCAACATTTTACCAGTTATTTCTAATAAATTAGTCCGAAAGACTAAACTCAACATCGAAGGGCGGTCCTCCGTGGCTACAATGCAGAATAAATAGTGGGCCCTGGTATGATAAAGGTTGAAAACCCGCTGCTCTAGCACATTCTAGTGCATTGTGGAAGTGCCACTAGTGCATTTTGGATTTTGGCAGTTGGCAACACTGGGAATGAATGTCTGTCTGCAACGTTCCGCACGTTGCAGACAAGACACTTCTCCTCCTCCTCCTCCTCCTCCTGGCTACCAAGCTGCAGAATGGCTCCTAAGCTATTCTGATAATGTGTCTTAATGGTTATTTAATATGGGCTTGGATAACAGTGTGGTTCCCAAAATACTGGGTCGGGACCCTTGTCTCCTGCACCGTAAGGTGGTGACTATATGTTTCGCCCCGTCTGTCCGTGTGCGCGTCCGTCCGTTCACACGCCTGTTAAGTCACCTGCAGGGTGATGTAACAGCATGATGGTGATCGTCTGTCTGTTCAGCCGTCTGTCTGCGCGTGTGTTTGTCCGTCCACACGCCTGTTACGTCACCCGCAGGGTTGCCTGCAGGGGTGAAACATAGTCACCACGGGTGACGTAACAGTCTTCACCCTGATCCAAGACAGTGGAGACCTGTGCCCCGAGGGGACACAGGTCCAGCTTACGGTAGTCATCACACTAGCAATGATTTGAGCAATATCAACTAGCAACGTCAACATCAACGGGCAACATGATGAGACACACGGCAACAGGCAACATTAAAATCGGAATTCCAACCATTTTCATTTTTTCCTGAGAGTGTACAAATGTGAACCAAATGGACCCTAGCGGGTCCATTTGGTTCCACTTGTACACTCTCAGAAAAAAAAGAAGCCTTAGTTTGCAGTGAATCATTTTCACCCAACAGCCACCCAACTCAAAATGTTCATTTAGCGGACTACTGTAAAAGTTACAAAATCCTTGTTTTTGTCCACAGCAGTGAGGCAGCAGCAGCAGCCATGGTTTCAGAAAAGTTTATCTGTGGGAGTCTGGGAGAAAGGGTCACATGATGCCAAGGAGGGCTGTGATTGGAGGATTCCAAAATGTTGACCAGTAGAGGGCGCTAATGATCTGACTTTTCTGAACAACCAGGAGTTGATCATTCTGTATAGAAAGGTGAAAAGTCAACGTTGATAGTTGACGTTGCTTGTCGATGTTGATCAAAACATTGCTAGGTGTATCAGGGCCCTTACTTCACCCTCACAGGGTAACCCAAAGGGGCGCAGATCGAGTATCCATTTTTGTTTTTGTGATTGTTATGATTTCAAAACATTTTGTCAAAAAGCCAAGGAGCATTCAGTGATTTGAGCGATTTGGGGGGGCTGCTACGTCACTGCTACTTCACCCCCTCCCTGTTACGTCATCCCCGTTAGGGTGATGTAACAATTGCACGGACAGACCTACGGACGGACAGGGGGTAAAACATAGTCACCACCACACTGGTGGAGACAATAATTTGAAAATATTGAATTAATATTTGAATTACGTGAAATCACTTACTAGACCTTTAACTTTAACCTTTAACTTACAAAATGCCCCCCCCCCCCCCCATGCCCATGCCTAGATCCGCCTCCTGTGGGCGCCCCGAGATCGTAATCCAGCGTCGTAAGTTACGGAGGTCTGCTGTCATCATTGAATGCTGTCGTACCACAGTATATAAACCAGACTGTGCTTATTGACATGGCTTTCCTTCTTAGCAGCAATTTGGCTGACTCCGCTTAGAGACTGTTTGAGGATATCTTTAACTAGGCTCCCTGAAGCAGATCTCACTGTAATTACAGAAGTGGTAGCCTTTCATGTCGGATACTAAATGATGTTGCAGCGTTGTTTTTCCGAGCAACAAAGGCTGGCATTTAGACGATGGAATGTACAAGGTGCAAATACATAGGGGGTGGTTAACCCTTTGTGTGCAGATCTACAAGCTCATACCGCGCCACCGAGTGGCGCGGTATGAGCTTGTAGATCAGATATTTAAAAAAAATTAAAATGATGCACAAATATAAGAATATATTCTATTTGACACCTGATTGTAGTTTCTGACTAGTTTCTAGTTTCTGATGCTAGATTCTGACAGATTCTAGTTTCTGACTAGTTTCTAGTTTCTGATGCTAGATTCTGACAGATTCTAGTTTCTCTGAAAAATCTATGTTCCTGTGTCAGTGATGCTTAACATATTTCATGCCAAGGACCACCAGAATTATCTTATTTTCCCGAATATAAGACGACTCGTTTATAAGACGACCCTCATTTTTCAAGACCCATTTACAGAAAAAAGAACATTGAATGTCAAATAGTATAGCCCCTGAATATAAGACGACTCCATTAATGGGATATTTCCATTGGGGGAAAAAAAACATAGTCTTATATTCAGGCCAATAGGGTATCTATATTTGACTGCGGACCCCCCTCCCCCCCATCTGAAAACATGTTGTTCTAGGGATCCCCCAGAAGCAACGATATATTATTCAAAGATTTGCATCAAATTTTCACAATTTTTCAAAAATATCAGAGCTACAAGCTCACTCGGTGGCGCGCTGTGAGCTTGTAGCTCTGATATTTTTCAATAGCTTAGGTGTAACGTAATGCTATGAACACCAAAACGCGTTCGGTACAAGAGCGTACAAGAGCGTCCGTCACGTGCCGATCTACAAGCTCACCAGGTGGCGTGGACGTAGCGCCTCGTGAGCTTGTAGGTCGGCTGCTTTTCCGGCAGCATGTGACGACGTGACCACGCTTGTGTCGCGAAGTTAACAGCACAGGGGCGGATGTAAAATTTCCCAATTTGGGGGGGGGGCAGAAGAAAATTGTAAGGGAGCAGCTTCATCACCCGTGGCGCGAAGCGACACGGGTGACACATGCCCATTTTCAGTAGTGTTTCAAATACTTTTAAATATACGCACTGAAATATCTTGGGTTGTTTTGCATGCCATCATGTCATGTTTGGTGGGGCAGACTGGGCATTTAGGGGGGCACCCCCCCCCATGCCTATGCCTAGATCCGCCCCTGTAACGGCAACGCATAAATCAGGCTTTACGACTCTGTTGAGCAAACAGTGGAGCCAATCGACTTGAACGAAGTGCATAAATTAAAGATTTTGCGGGATAGGGATAGGGCATGACCGCGCTGAGCTGAACGCATCCACGGCTCTCTGACAATTACGTCGAATAGAGGAGACTCCACCATGTCTGAGAGCAACATGAGAGCTCACTTATAGGCCTCTGTTTTGGACCCCTGGATTCAAAATGTCCTGACAAAGTCAAGCTTCCACAAGCCTTGAACTGAACTGATTGGACTTTCTGTTCCAATAGCTTCAAAACGGGCAATTTTTTGGTGGGGCTTTTGGCCATTATAGCCTGTTTTTATTTAATAATGGGACAGACAATGACTAATTGTTAAATTTGAGCCTCATCCATCACATACAACCTTTGTGATTTGCACTTTAATCCTTCCCTGCGTCTGAGATTTAGAGTACAGTAAGTAATAGCAGTGTCTCACCTAAAGTTTATGGTTACAGTATGTCTATGTTTGCCTCTGTCTCTGTACAGTATAGGTGTGGATGGATGGATTGATGTTGCGTACTCTACTGTCTGACTGACGACATGTAGGTTCTTGGTTAACCTACTGTATATGATCCTAGTTGACAATCTCTATGCATTTGATGTATCACCTTGTGTTGTTTTTTTTGCCTTACTCTAAGTCACGATGATTTAAGAACGTGCCATAATGGTAAATTGTTGTTAATCATATGTGCAGCACGTATGTATTGTGTACAAAAGTATTTGCTGTACAGTATCTGCAAGATAACAAAGCCCTGCGTTGTGCCGCACAGGGAGTTTAGATACAGCCTGTTTTCGCCGGATGAGGATGCGCCTCAGAATAGGGGCTCTTTTGAGCGGTGAAACGTTTCAGGTAGAGTTTTGCCTCTCTGATATCTTTAGGAAGTTTGTTTTTTTTGGGTGTATCATTTGAGAATGCAGGATCTTGCTATTGTGTCTTTGCCCTCCTCCTCCCCCGGTGTAGCGTCTCATATCGGATGTGACATCTCATCGCTCCAGGCTAGAGTCCCGCCTGCACTTGGGGATTCTTGCTTTTCTCCCTGCTGCCGCTCATTTCTCAATAGATGGAAGAACGCCTTTCTATATCAAAACCTGATCACGCTGCAGATTAATGCCAGCATTCCCAGGAATATGGGTTACAGCGGCAAGTCAGTGTTATAACATGTGGGCCGAGGCCCCGTCGGTGCATGGGGCAACACAAAGTTTTTAATGATTATATGGCATCTTCTTTAAATAGAGAGATTTTTTAAATGACTTTTTCTTTGTGATACCAACAAATGACATAGTTAAGGGGAATTCCACCCATTTTCATTTTTTTTTCTGAGAGCATACAAATGCAACCAAATGAATTACGCTCTCAGAAAAAAGAAGCGTCTAAAACTCTCAGAAAAAAGCAGTGTCTAAAGAAAGCCATTAATCCATTGTTAGTGTTTTTCTTCAGACCTCCATTTCTAGGAAACATAGAATGGGGAAACGTTTTTTTTTTTTTTTATCATGTCCACCCAGCACCTCTAGGGTGACTAATGACAGAATAGGATGTAGGGCCCTGTTCTTTCTTTGGATGGATATGGATTCATATCATGCAATGTCATTAGGTTACTTGCAATGTGGACATTTTACTGTATAACTAGAAAAAGTGCCCTGCCGGGCACAGGTCTCCACCACGCTGTGGCCTCCGGGTGGCGCTATTGGCCATTGTGAAAGGGGTTTCATTAGTTATTACGCTTTTGATGGCAATTTGAGGATATGAGGCTTTTTTTCCCACCCCAAAAAATGTGTTTTGCAAAAATCCACCTGTTGGTGGCGCTATAATAGGCCAGTGTAAAAATGGTGCAGTTATATTTGTACGCCTATTAGGAAAGTGTGTTAAAGATTTCACGTAAAATGCACACTGCTATCATGAGTTGATGTTTTTTCTTCAAATCCTGCGGGTCCCTTGTGGGTCCATTTGGTTTCATTTTTACGCTCTCAAGAGTTAAAACCCATCATCTTATGTAGTCCAGGTCTACACAACTAGAGAATGTAGAAGATGAATGGTCATTTTGATGTGTATGTTAATTTGCCTGTTTTGTTTCCCAAATCCAGCCTGGAATTGTGGATACCGTAAAATACCAAATAACAGCCCTTACTCAAACAACCGCCCACTACCGTATAACGGCCCATGTCCCCACACCATTTTGCTTAATAACCGCCTCGTCCAAATAACCGCCCACGTCCAAATAACCGCCCATGAGCTGTTATTTGCAAACATATTAAATACTATTTGTATGGCGTTTGCAGACCTCCGCATTTCTGCCTAATGCGCACCATCCCGTCAGCATATCGCATGTCACAATGCGACAGCAGTTCTCCACATCCCCAAAATACATGTTTAATTCTGCCATACACAGCCACAATACAACGATTTTTTTTAAAACTCAGACTTCATATTCTGTCAAACGTTTAGGTCTACTGTCATTTTGTGCATCGATCTATGTTTGCGCGCACGCACTCACCATACTGAATCCAAGCGTCAGCGCAGCGCATTGACTCCGATGCGCTGTTTAGATGAGATGAGTTGAGATTACAAATGTCCCTTTCTCACTCAGTTTTCAAGCGATTGCTGTAATTCCTACTCTTCAACACAGTGTATATTTTATATATTTTATATTTCCATTGGGTATAGCTATAGGTCACGTTTTATATGACTTCATCAAACAATATGAAGAGAGATCGTCCGTCCTGTACGCAGTTTAGAGCGAGCACACGTATACGGCCCTACCCCACAGCGGTTCATTTGATTGATTGATTGAAAAAACTGGGCACCATGTATTCTGTAAGGCCAAACCTCATTTGAAATAATATACGGAGGCTATACATTACAATATTCTAAAATGTGAAAAGTTACACAGCTGTGCAGTGTGCAACCAATTAAGTAATTACAGTCAATCATGCCAGTCTGAATCTGGGTCAGATCTATTAAGCAATGCTGCCTATAAGGTCTTCTATTCTAAATATTAAATCAAAAGTCAATAACTTTGCCTGCTATACATATGTTTATTATATCTTTTATTTTGCACTTAAAACATGTTCAACAGAAACTGTAATGAAATAATGGCCCTGTGCAGGACGGTGCAAAAATAAATAACAGCCTACTGCAAATAACAGCCCAGTACCTTATAAGCGCCCGGGGTCCGAATGGATTTGCATAATAACAGCCCGGGCTACTATTTGGTATTTTACGGTAGCTAGAAAGCAGGGAAAGACACAGAGGTCTTGCCCGATCGGGCAACCAGGTAGCAGTCTTCACTTGCCCCACCATTTTTTTTTGCGGGCAAGTGTTAGTGTCAAGCCCTGCAGTATATAATGTCTCCCGTGTCTTCTCCAACAGGTCTTGGAGAAGAACATGCGTCTGGAGTGTAAGTGCCACGGCGTGTCAGGCTCCTGCACCACCAAGACCTGCTGGACCACGCTGCCCAAGTTCAGACAGCTGGGCTTCATGCTGAAGGAACGCTACAACCAGGCCATGCACGTAGAGCCGGTCAGGGCCAGCCGCAACAAGAGACCCAAGTTCCTGAAGGTCAGTACAGCACATCAACCGGAACAACTCCAAGCCTTTTATTTATCACATGATTTTGCACTTGTATATACAGCACTGTACTGTACTACCGTAATTTCTGGACTATAAGCCGCACCTGAATATAAGCCGCACCAGCTAAAACTGGGGAAAAATACAGATTTTCCCTTGTATAAGCCGCACCTGACTATAAGCCGCACCAGACAACAAGCTTCACATTAGAGCAGTTGTTTTCAACTTTTTTGGTCCCAGGGCCCACTGTTTATTCAGCATTTGAGCCAGAGACCACGATTTAACAACATCTTCACCCAACAGACCCCAAAACTAAAGATTTCTTTGGCTTTGTTCACAATTCCAGGATGGATTTTCGCAAACAGAAGAGGCAAAACATCAAAATGAGACCAAAATGAACATGACTTATTACTTATTAATTAACCCATAGTAGACGGGAACCCCTAGTGGAGTTTACCCTAGGTGACGGGAACACCAATATGCGTTCTGTACAGTATGTACAGTATCAAAAAATGTCAAAATTTGGTGATGTTACACAATAATTTGAAGTTTTCCAGTACACTTAGGTTAGTATTTCAGAGACATTTTTAGAATCGGGATAGTCTACAATGGGTTAAGTGGTGCTAATTTAGATGGTGAATATCATAACTCTTGAGAGTGTAAATATGAAACCAAATGGACCCGCAAGGGTCCATTTGGTAGCATGTTTACGCTCTCAAAGAGTTACATCTGGTTAACCAACTTTCCATCATTTGGTCTGCGGAGCCCACCTGGAACCTGGAAAATCCATAGATTAGCCGCACCGTTGTATAAGCCGCAGGGTCAAAAGCACGTGAAAAAAGTAGCGGCTTATAGTCCGGAAATTACGGTACTTGTATTTTACTGTACTAATCATACTGTGCTGTACTGCCTGCACTGACTGTACTGTACCGTAGAACATGTTAGGGTACGTATCCTAGGGGCAGTGATGGGCAAGTTACTGGGGAAATGTAGTAAGCTACACTACTTGTTACTCTCGAAAAAAATGTAGCTAAGCTACACTACAAGCTATCCCCAGAAAATTGTAGCAAGCTACACAACAAGCTACACGACAAAAGTAGCTTAATGTAGCAAAATTGTTGCTACATCAACACTACATATATAAAAATGTATATCTCAACTTAATGTGCAACCTTCTAAATAATAATCATAATAATAAAGTAATAATATAAATAAAAATCATAATAACAATAATTTAGGGGTGGGATTGAACCTGAGATGGTGGCATGTTTATGTTTTGGGATGTATATTGGAGGTTTTCTACCCATTAAAAATGGGTGGAATTTGAAAATGTGTGTGGGAAAATGTAGTAAGCTACTTTCCTTGTAACTAGAAACAAGTAGTGTAGCTTCACTACAAGCTGCTGGAAACAAGTAGCGTAGCTTCACTACAAGCTATTCCCAGGGCTTGACACTAACACTTGCCCACTTGCCCGGGGCAAGTAAATAAAATGGTGGGGCAAGTGAAGACTGCTACCTGGTTGCCCGATCGGGCAAGTGTGCAACTTAATGCACAATAACACAACACAAGATAAATTTGTCTTGAAGGTGGTCATTGCGACCTGGGCTAATTAAGATGATGAATTTTAACTCTTGAGAGCGTAAAAATGAAACCAAATGGACCCACAAGGGTCCATTTGGTTTCATTTTTACGCTCTCAAGAGTTACATCTGGTTAACCAACTTAGCTGGGGACCACCTGGAACCCTCTCAGGGACCACGTGTTGAAAACCCCTGGTTTAAAGCACCCAAGTAGGATGCAAAAAATGCAAAATTTACAATATATTTTTGGGGGGCAAGTGACCTTGACCTGAGGGCAAGTAGAACCTGACTTGCACTTGCCCGACGGGCAAGTGCCTCGGAGACCTTAGTGTCAACCCCTCAAGCTATTCCCAGAACAAATGTAGTAAGCTACACTACAAGTTACAGGAAAATGTAGTTAAGCTATGTAGCTTAGCTACTTGTAACAAGCTACTGCCCATCACTGCCTAGGGGACACAGGGAGAACATGTGAGGGTACCTAGTACTACCCTAGGGGAAATGGGATGAGGAGAACATGCAAAGTAACTCCACACAGAATGGCCCTTTCGCCAACCCCCTCTTGGGTATGGGCACTGATAACACAGAGGAGAGAATACGCACACAGGACCACAGTGGGAATTGAACCCAGGGCCTTCTTGCCACAAGGCGACAGCATACCCACTCTGCCACCATGCCTCGTTTTAAGGGGCAATAGCCGCTCCAATACATGGCTGTCCGAAATAGCAGAACTGTCCCACCAAAAGTCTATGTAGGATAATGACCATGGAAGATGTCAGAGTCGTGCTCTCTTTGTTTATTCATTTGTTAGCAGCGCTAGCCTCCCCTATGCCCAGGTTTGTGTATCTGACAGAACCACGGAAATCATTACTCCTCCTCCTTAGCATGAAAACGCTTGAAAAGGGAACGACTAGACTTGATTGACGCCCAGGGCCGGATCTAGAGGGGGGGGGGGGGGGGGGCATGTGAATTAGCCCACAACTACACTATGGAGGACCATTTTATCCATATTAAGTAAATAAAAACATGTAGCAATATGTAGAATAAATAAATAAAATGAATGTATGAATGTATTTCCTGCATTGAACCATTGCATCCAGTAGACTGGCTTAGCTACGGTATGCAAATATCCAGTATGTTAATGAGCAAGACTGACTGGGCCCGCCCAGGACAGCCCACTAAATTAGCATACTCACACACACAGGAATGACTGCAAAAAATAAATACAGCAGACATAAATAGAGCCGGGAATGTAAATGTAGGAGAAGGAAATGTAAGTTTGTAAGCATAAATAAATATGTGGGACAGAAATACAGGAGACGTAAAAGAGCATCAAGGAAATATTGCAGGAAATACATGTGTAAATAAATAGAAAAATAAAAGGGGAAATAAATGTATTTGGGAATTAATGTAAGCGTAATTAAATGTAACAGTAACTAAAAATGACTTATATCCCATTTCTTTTCTCATAAATGTGTGATATATATTTTTCTCACACTTTTCTTTGGTTTATTTTTTGTCATTTTATTTATTTATTCTACATATTGCTACATGTTTTTATTTACTTAATATGGATAAAATGGTCCTCCATACTACACAACTAGAAAATGTAGAAGATTTTTGATCTGTATGTTTGACTGTTTTGTTTCCACAAATCCAGCCTGGAATTGTGGACAAAAGCAAAAGAAATCTTTAGTTTTGGGGTCTGTGGGGCTAAAATGTCATCAAACTCTTCCACGTCTCCCCCTCCACCAGGTCAAGGACCCGCAGTCGTACCGGAAGCCCAAGGACACGGACCTGGTGTACCTGGAGAAGTCTCCCAACTACTGCGAGGCCAACCCCCTGACGGGCAGCATGGGCACGCAGGGCCGCCTGTGCAACAAGACGGCGCTGCAGCCCAACAGCTGCAACCTGATGTGCTGCGACCGCGGCTACAACACGCACCAGTACTCGCGCGTCTGGCAGTGCAACTGCAAGTTCCTCTGGTGCTGCTACGTCAAGTGCAACACCTGCAGCGAACGGACCGAGGTGTACACCTGCAAGTGAACCCAAAACACAAAAAAAGGGATTTTATCTTTGTTTTTTTTTTGTTTTTGTTTTTTTGTTATTGATGCTTTATTTATACAACTGGCGCTCGCACACGTTCCTGATTCATTGGCGGATCAGATGTGTGTCTGTCTTGTGCGCATCTTTGCGTAAACAGGGTTAAACATGTCGGTGTGACGGATAACGGAGGGAACACATTTCTGTCCAAACGTGGACGTCTATGGACCATCCATCTGTAGCAGGTGGCTACAGCCTCTGTCGTGACGGCCTCCAAAGTCTAGTATCTGCCCCCGGACCAAGGGGATGTCCCTCTGGTCTAGTGGTTAAGATGTTGGACTTTCACGTGGGAGACCGGGGTTCGAATCCCGGGCGTTACATTGGTGCCGTGACCCGGATCGGGTTTCCCCGTGGAAAGAGGTCAAAAAGGGAGGTGAGTGTAGCAGGTGGCTACAGCCTCTGTCGTGATGGCCTCCAAAGTCTAGTATCTGCCGCTGGAGCAAGGGGATGTCCCTTTGGTCTAGTGGGTTCGAATCCCGGGCGTTAACATTGGTGCCGTGAGTCCCGGATCGGGTTTCCCCGTGGAAAGAGGTCAAAAAGGGAGGTGAGTGTAGCAGGTGGCTACAGCCTCTGTCGTGATGGCCTCCAAAGTCTAGTATCTGCCGCTGGAGCAAGGGGATGTCCCTTTGGTCTAGTGGTTAAGATGTTGGACTTTCACGTGGGAGACCGGGGTTCGAATCCCGGGTGTTACATATGGACCATCCGTTCGCCCACTTTCCGAGACCTGCTTTGAACAGACACAGACGTGGACCTTTTTTCTTGTGGAATTTGTGGACCAAGTAGGACCCGGTGCACTTGTGGATCCAGCGGACGATATTGTGGATTTTTAGTGCACTAGGTGGACCGACCAGTGGAACTGCAAGGGGATTTAATAGCGCACTAGTGGTCTTCTAGTGAACCAAGTGGACCAAGTTGGACGACACTAGTGCGATGTCGATGACACTGACAGTCGCCGACAGTGGATACTAATATGTCACATCACGATGGTACTTGACAACAAAGGCATAATGTCTGATAAAATTCAGGAGTGTGAAACACTCGAGTCTTATTATTATTATTATTGTGATACTTTCGCGCTGCAAAAATAGCGAGATCGCAGATCGCAGATCGCTGTTGTTGGCTATTTGCGCAAAACTTAATTCCAACATATTACAGAACATACTGTCTACATTCCCAAAACATACAGCAGAGGGACTCCAGGCTATTCCCAGGTATCTGGAGTTCATGTTTTCATCTTTGAAGTCGTTTTATTTTTTAATCCATTTTGGACGTATTATAATGGGGAGTCAAGGGATCATCTCAAAAGCCTATCAGAAATGTTGCTAACACTAGTGTCCATCAAGCCCATGTATAATAATGCATTATAAACATACTTCACCACACCATTAAATCTACAGTGTCTGTCCAAACTGGCCCAGATAACTTCTTTGGGAATTGTTTTTCTCCACCTTAATGATACCAATTGGTGCTGTATATTTTAACATTTAAACGTTGATTAATCACCTTTACGACAAGGTATGGCATGTAGAGGTCGGACATTCCTGGAATGAGTAACGGTGCTAAACACGTGGGGTTGCACCCGCAAAAAAATGTGACAAAATGAAATGTTATGTTGGCATTTACTGTTGTTTTGGATTTCAAGTGCTGGCAGGTATGTGACAGTCACAGGTGTGTGCCACTCAGTCACAGGTGTGTGCCACTCAGTCACAGGTGTGTGCCACTCAGTCACAGGTGTGTGCCACTCAGTCACAGGTGTGTGCCACTCAGTCACAGGTGTGTGCCACTCAGTCACAGGTGTGTGCCAGGAACCAAAGCATGGGTCCTGTCACTTTCTTGACTTTGTTCATGCTGTTTATGACCCATGGGCTCCATTTTCGTTACATGCTAAACCCCTTATCCCAAATCCCTTTTTCACTATTTTTTAAAAACTTTTGGGAATAGTTCAATGTGTCAATCTATTGACACGTTGTGAGCATGTAGACTGGCCATTTGAACTATTGAAAAATGTTTTTTTAATGGTTTAAAAAGGCAAAGAAGTTAAGGGATCCTTATCGAAAATCTAGGCCCATGTCTTCAGACTACACATCCTCACAGCCTAAAAGGCAAAACTTGCCTTTTAGCCAGACCATGGATAAAAGGACCATGTCGCCTTCTGAGACCCTCGTAAACTAACCCTAAACATAACCTCAGTAAAAACTATGCTTCGCCCCGCCCTACTAGTAGTAGCCGGCAGATAAAACAAGCGCTCCTTCATACCCCAGAGCTCTCCGATAAATCACTAACCACATTATGCCTTCTGACGGAAAAGGCACGGAACGCCTTTTTAGAGAAAAATAGAGATGGCCGATATTGACTTTTTTACCGATATCCGATATCCCGATATTATCCAACTACTAATTCCCGATACCGATATCAACCGATACCGATATATGCGGCCTCCAGTGGTGGAAAAATAACAGAAACTATTACTATACAAATATTTAATATAAATAAACATTTAGTATAAATACAAATTCATGTTATAGCCTAGAAATACTCCATACAACTATAAATTCAACATGTAGCCTACTTCAGTAAAGTACAAAAGTAATGGTATAAACATGACCGTAGCACTGAGTCTACATCTCTGTAAATAGTCATAATTTCCAGTTTGTAAATACCGATACCGATATTTTCCGATATGAAATTTGAAAGCTTTTATCGGCCGATAATATCGGAGGGCCGATAATATCTGCCATCTCTAGAGAAAAGGCATAGAAGTCCTTTTACGAGGGTCTCAGAAGGCGACATGGTCCTTTTTATCCATGGTCTGGCTAAAAGGCAAGTTTTGCCTTTTAGGCTGTGAGGATGTGTTGCTTCAGAATCTGCCTCAAAGCAAGGTTGAATTAGCCATTTGTGCAACGTTTTTGGGGGGTGCAACACACACAGTTTAGCAGCGTTAGTCATTCCAGGAATGTCCGATCTCTGCACGCCATACCTTGTTGTAAAGGTGACTCATCACTGATCAAAACACGATACGATAGAATATTTTGGTATTGGTTTTAGTAAGGTGGAGAAAATATTTTTTAAGTTAGGTTTCTGAACATATGTGGGCTTGTTTATATATGCACTGCCGCTCCGTGCCTACGTGTGTACGCCTGTAAATCAACTTGCATCATTCCAAATAGGCCAGTGCCCACGCAAGTTGCAACGGCCGCTCTAGTGATATTAATGATTATGACAATAATGATGTTTTTGGTGCATTATAGACAGAATGGGTTTCTTAGAAAGTGTCACCAAACTGTCTCTGGTTTCTCTGGTCATTTACACTGAAATTGAGTTTATTATCTAACGAGGAAACTACTGATTCTTTTTTTGTTTGTTATGTTTTTAATTTGTAAATCTGGTTGTAGAAATCAGGTTTTTTCGTCTGTGTACACGTGCGTGTGTTCCTGAAGTGCTCTCAAAGTGTGTGTTCTTGTAACAGACACGGCTTAAACACTGGAGTGTGTGTGTGTGTGTGTGTGTTGTGTGTGTGTGTGTGTGTGTGTGTGTGTGTGCCCGCGCACTGTATAGTAGTTTATCATCAGGCAGAAACCTCGGGTCCCCACATTTGTCCTGTTGCCTGTTGCCCAACTGCTAGGGAACTCGTTTTCGGGAGTAAAAGAGTTTTGTCGTCTATGTGAACTTCACAACGCTCGGCGCGGCAACTTGGCGCAAGTCTAGTTTGCAGAGTAACATACAGTACTTAGGTCTAGTCCGCAGCTGTTGTAGGCGAGACACGAGAGGCACTTCCCTGTTGGCCACAGAAGCAAGGCTAGGATTCGGAATGTCGCGTGATATATACTGTAGATTTGAATAGAACGGAGTCCCAATCGCTGATTGGTTGGCTGTAGATTGATTCTAGAATCTGATTGGACAGTGCATACTATAGTAGTGGTACTGCACTGCACTGCTTTGTGCAAAACGAAAGGATTTTTGGACAGCGTGTGAAAGCGGAAGTATCGCAAACTGTAGTGCTGTTAACCCGAATGAAAGCCTCACGTGGATCTTCCTTATTGAATGGCCAACTGACAACTATATAAGAATATTAATATAAACACTCGCACTGGCAGGTTCACAATGTTTTAAACGTGTTTTCCTCCTGTTAAGCTCGGCTTCCTTTTAACTTTAGTTAAAACTTTAATTAGTCAAACGTCGGACAGGAACACAACGTGAAACCAAACACAAACACCTCCACTGGGGTTAGAAGACCTGTCTGTATTTCATTCTGGGCAAAAGTATTCGTTTAAGGACGCGAAACCAACAATGGAATTCGCACAATGCAAACCTGTGACTGTGTGCTCTGTGCCTGCGTTCAACGCTGGCAGTGTCCGAATGACAGAAAAAAAATAAAAAATAAATGCTGACACCTGACACGGAGTCGAGCCGGCTTCAACTCCCGTTCGGCGCTCCGATGACGCAGTGAAGCGTCAATCAATCATGTTATCCTTTCGCCGCGTCCGCTCCCCTTCTCTCCCTGCACACAATCACTGCTTGTAGAGGAAGAGTTGAGGGGGGGGATAGAAAACTCATTCTTTCTTTCTGCCAGTCATCCAGGTCCCTCATGTACCGTTTGACCCAAACCAAGCCTTCATATTTTCCTTTGCGCTTTAAAAGTGTTTTTATGCTCCCGCGCACGGACTGGACGCACACTCCGTGACGTCAGCAGTGCGCGTTTGAGCGACGTCTTGGTGTAAAGCCGACTCATACCTGTGTGTATATATATTTTGATGCATTCATGTGTATAGTATGTATGTCAAACTCAGAGGTCCGGGCGGTCAAGTCAGGCCCACAAATGAATTATCTTGGGCACTCTGAATGATGTATGTCCATTCTTTAATCCATCTTTTGATCCTGACGTATCGTTTGCAGATCGACGCTTTGTCGCATTTCATGAGAGACAAAATGGGCGTGGCCATTTTGATGAAAAAAAAAGCACACATATGCATTCGAATGGCGTCGTCTTAAGATTGTGCCCCTCAATGTATAACGTATAATATATAGTGTATACGCTTTTTCGGAAGACCAGACTGTTTTCGTGGGGAGATCTCACATAGAGGGTCGATAGGGCAGAATGATCAAGACACCACACACACGATTACGTTATACATCGTACATCCAGTTTTGTGGATCTGGCGCTTCAAAATAAGGGTTTCGAAGGTGAAAGCTGTGACATATGAAGCACTACAGAGTGCTTTCGGTTAAGGGACATTAGGTTTTTGAAGGAAAATGACATCCTCCTACACTGGTGTCAGCTTGTTGAAAAACAGTCTGGTGGCTCTGGCCCTCGACTTATACCATTTTCTTTCTACTTTGGCCCGCTGTGTATTTGGGTTTGACATCCCTGACGAATAGTATCAAATGTTAAAAGTTCAAATAAGGGGGAAAAAAAAGAGGTTTCTGCCCGATGATTGCATTTTGTTTGTTTTCTGCCAGTGTGAATGCAGCATAAAGCCCGGTCTAGCCCAGAGATTCAGAAAGTGAACCACTTTGCCATGCAGTCCCAAAACAAGAAGTCTACACAATTACAGAATGTAGAGAAACTTTCAACACAAACACTATGATGGCCCTGGTCCAGTGGTTACAGCGAGTCTCTGCATTGTCGTCTTGGATGACGCTAATAAAATGACGTAACTAACTACTCACCTTCTAGACCTTCGCAAAGATCTTTTCTCGAACCTGGGAAGGTTCTCTGGTCCTCCGCTTCTCTCTAAAATGCACTTTGTGCCGTTTTAGTAAAGTAGTGTAGCGGACAGATGTCACTTCTTCTACTACTGACATTTCCGGGTTGTGCCTAAGCCGATGCACTTGGCGACGCAATTTTATTTCAGACAAAAAATTTCAGACAAAAAATTATTTTAGACAAAAATATTGCGTTTTTAGAGAGAAGATGGTGAGCTGAAACCCTTCCCACCTTCGAGAAGAGACCTTTGCCGACAACTAATAGGCTTTGTTTCGGTGATTAGTGACGTTGTGTTGTTAATAGACCTTTCAGTTAGCCCCACCCTCTCCCCAGTGTCCACCCAAGGGTAGGACACTTTCCAGCCAGGCTGATTCATTCCAATGTAAATATCATGGACATTACACATTAAATACTGGTTCATTTTTGGAACCAGACCTTCAAAATCTCTTTCAAATCCATCAACAAGGAAATGGAAAAATGTGTGTGAGTGTGACTTAAAAACAAAAAAAACAAAAAAACAAACAAAAAACAATGTTTTATCATATAGGAAAGCTATTGGTGGAGAGGTTTTTCTATCACACGTTATGCTTAGTTGTGATTGGACCATAGCAGTTTGGGGAGGGGCTTACCGAAAGGTCTATTGGTTCTGCATGGCAGTAAGAAAACAACTACAGTGCAGTTGACTGGCCAATGACAGGGTGTCCGTGAGATAATCGCTTTCAAGGTCTTCAGCCTTTTTGATACCAGCATTTGAGACCACCATTTGAGGACATTTTTAGCCCCACAGAGACCAAAACTAAAGATTTTTTTTGCTTCTGTTCATGACCACTAAATCTTCTAGCTGTGTAGACTTGGGCTAATTAAGATGATTATTTTAACTCTCAAGAGTTACATCTGGTTAACCAACTTAGCTGGGGACCACCTGGAACCCTCTCGAGGACCACTGGTGGTCCCCGGACCACCGGTTAAAACCACATGCTGTAAGCACCCACCACCCCACACAATAGTGGTGGTCCCTGGGCCAAACATCTGTTGAAAACCACTGATTTAGACTTGCTGCAATGTTTCTTTTTTGTATGTGTTGTAAGTCTTTGGCGCATTATGAGTGTCTTATGTCAGAACACTGAACTACTGAAACCTGGGGGTTGGGTTGTATTCTAATGAATATTATTATTTGTTATTATTATTATTACTAGTGTTATTATTTCACACTGACTTCTATTCCCTTCCCCATCCAGTTTGCTGCTATTATGTTAACATTAAAAAAGGAAGACCGAGAAAAAAAAAGGAAAGAAAAGAGAATCCCATTAATATTCGTTGATAGAATATATTTTGTAAGAGATTATTTTTATAAGAATATTTTATTTATTTTTTATTTAGGGTAAGATATTCTGTTTAGCTGTTTTTTTTCCTCCTGACTGTATGCAGTAACTATAGAGTCTATAAATGCATTAAGGTTTCACGGACCACTATTTGATATGCTTTTTTGTTTCGCTTGTTTGTTTGTTTTTTTTTTTTCCGGGGACCCCCAATCTACACTGTGTCAATGATAGACAATGAGGACGTGGTGAATGGCATGTCAAACATTTTAAAGGGATTGTGACATTAAAAAAAAGAAGAAAAAAAAAGCTTCTGTATTTCTTCCTTATTGTATTTGAGTTCAAGTCAACTGTAGTGCCATGTTTTTCTGGCTCAAATGAGTTCTCTGATTTTCCTGCTGTTAAACACATAAATAACAGTCAAACAATTCAACATTGATAACACCAAGTGAATATTTCAAGGCTATAATAATTGCATCTCCCTGAAGTCAACAAAATAAGAAGCTAATGTGCCTTTGCAAACACAAACATATCTGTGCTGTAACCTCCAAGGCAAACAAATCATAGTCCTCAATCCTCATCTCCCTCACCCCCAGATAATGTCCAACATGTGAAATCAGAAGTTTGAACTGAACTCACTTCAGTGATGCATAACCGTAGCTTGCTGAGGCTCCAGAGCAGACTGGCTGTTGTTGTCGCTTTGGCCAAAAAGGAACTGACAGAAGAGGCAGCCTTATATACCAAGGCACTAATGAGTTGTGAGTGGGGACAGCAGTGATTGGTGATTGGCAATTGGGCAGGGATCCCATCCATGAGCAGGAGGGGGAGGGTGCAGGAGATGGCTCTTCTCTAGGGTGAAGTGTCCCTTTACCCTACCTTTGTAGCCCCAGTCATGTTTGCCTGGCAATGCCAGAGTCATCTAGTAGAAGAGTTGCGACATTGAGGGGTCAGAAACTGGGCACTCGAGCTGCTGTTCATGCAGCCTGAATAGGGACAAACTGGAGTTGGAAATGCATTGTTTTCAACGACAGCGGCGCAAATAAGAGCTGTTTTATGCATGTTTTCAACATGTCAGGTGTAACATTGTATTGCACAGTAACATTGTTACTGTACAATAATGTTTATGTTGTACTATTACTATTATGTTGTACTATTACTAAAAACGATAACGATAAAATAAAGCGATTTAAGATCATTAACGCTGGGCTCTTGACTGGGTCCAATGCATTTCTGTCTACTTCGGGTCCAGGACTTGTCCCTATTTGTCGTCTCCCATTCTTTCATTCAAGTAGAAGAGCCACCACTGGAATGGCCCCATTAAGTGAACGGAGTTGGCGTAATTCTGTCTATTTCCAAAGCTCTGGGCAAGGCTAAACTGACTCATGAGTCATGACATGATTTGGTTATTGACCCTCTCCATGGGTTAATTGGAGTGGACCGGCTGCAGTCGACTGCACAGGCTCACGCACAACATCTGCAGCATCATGAGACTGCAACAAAGTAGCCTATAGGGCAGTGGTTTTCAACCAGTGGTCCAGGGACCACCAGTGGTCCTTGAGAGGGTTCCAGGTGGTCCCCATGGTTAATGATGGAAAGTTAATTTGGTTCACCAGATGTAACTCTTGAGAGCGTAAAAAAATGAAACCAAATGAACCCTTGCGGGTCCGTTTGGTTTCATTTTTATGCCCTCAAGAGTTACACACACACACACATATATATATATATATATATATATATATATATATTTATATATATATATATATATATATATATATATATATATATATATATATATATATATATATATATATATATATATATATATATAGACTTTTTTCAACAATGTAATGGAACCAAATGTACTGCATAGAGTATAGTAACCCTGTACTACTACTCTACTCTGAGTACTACTACTATACTCTGAGTACTACTATACTCAGGGCCGAGTATTATTTGGGCAGAGCCTTCCTGTAACAACGCAGGGTGTTGTACAACACAACGCTGTACTGCATCTGACTGTATATTCTTTCTGTTTTTCTTATACTTGTACACTTTTTTTACGCTTTGGGAAAGTACACATGTTTTCTCCTTCGCATTGAAGCTCCCCTTTTGGCTTGAATTGAATGGTGAATGGTGTTGTGAGCCTTTCCCTTCTTTACAGCGGCCTTATAAGTTCCATTGAATCTGCCTTCCCTCCTATTGAAGCAAAGCGTTTTGGCCAGGAGGAGGAAGGGTTTTGTGTCAATTCTTCTGGGAAGTTAAGAGGCTTCTTCATCGCTGTGCACATTTAAATCCTTCTTGACATCATCCATGACCCCCCCACTCTCTGTTTGCTCTTGGCACTAAATAAATAGCATCCATCCACACACAGGTGCAGGGGCGGATCTAGGCATGGGCATCGGGGGGGGGGGGGGGGGGGTCTGCCCCACCAAAAGGGATGGCATGCAAAACAACCAAAGATGTTTCAAATTAAAGTGCTTATAATTAAAATGATTTGAAACACTACTACTACTACTACTACTACTACTTACTAACTACAGCTGCGGCACCACTAAACCAACAGCATTTCATCATTGAAAAGAGAAAACTCTCTGAGTCAGACCTTTAGCTTAGCTTCATGCATGCTGCGTGTCTGTTGCAACTTTAACAACAACTGATGTTATTATTGACGCTTTACTTGCACGCTTCGCGCCACGGGCGATGAAGCCGCACCCATACCATTTTCTCCCCCCCCCCCCCCCAATCAGGAAATGTTACATCCGCCCCTGCACAGGCGATGTGGGTTTGGCACGCATGGTTACCGACGGTTACCGAGCCGCTAATGGGGGGAGAGAGCGGGAGAGAGAGAGCATTTCTGGGGGGGCACAGCCTGGTTGCTGGGGCAACGTGGCCAAAGCAGTGAATGAAGCCGATGTCAAAGTCATCCATCAAGACCGACCGCATGCACCACTCCGACTCCCTCTGTCATCCCTGCCTCCTCCTCCTCCTCCTCCTCCCAGGGCCTCAGAAACTCTGTAACTGCACATTTCAATTATGTTTTTGTGAATTACTGCCCTATACCAGTTAGGGATGTCCCAATGCCACTTTTTCATTTCCGATCCGATCCCGATACCACAATTTTCGTGTGTTATTATTGATAACATACAAAAGAAAAAATATCTTTTATATGAAGTCACCAACTGGCAATGACATACTCCTCTCTCAAATGTGCACTTGGGAAACTCCAAAGCAAACTCCACATGACCCAACATTTTACTAAACTGCCATGGTGTCAACCCCTTACCCCTGTGTCTGATCACTGGTTAGGCATATTTGCCAATATGTGACCCGATAAAGACAAATAACCAATACTGATACTTTTCCGATACCCACATTCAGTATCTGCTGATACCGATATGACAAAAAAGGGACAAAAAGAGCCGATCCGATACTTTGGTGTCGGTATCGGGACATCACTAATACCAGTGATGGGCAAGGTACTGTAAAAATGTAGTAAGCTACACTACTTGTTACTCTCGAAAAAAATGTAGCTAAGTTACACTACAAGCTATCCCCAGAAAATTGTAGCAAGCTACACTACAAGCTACACGACAAAAGTAGCTTGATGTAGCTTGCTACATCAACACTACATATATGTTGTATATACTGTAAATATATATCTTCACTTAATAATAATTCTAAATAATAATTCTAAATAATAATCATAATAATAAAATAATACAAATAAAAAACAAATCATAATGATAATCTATGGGTTGGGTTTGATCCTAGGATGGTGGCATGTCTAAGTTTTAGGATGTATATTAGAGGTTTTCTACCCATTAAAAATGGGCGGAAATTTGAAAATGTGTGTGGGAAAATGTAGTAAGCTACAATCCTTGTTACTCAAAACAAGTAGTGTAGCTTCACTACAAGCTACTCGAAGCAAGTAGTGTAGCTTCACTACAAGCTATTCCCAGAACAAATGTAGTAAGCTACACAACAAGTTATGGGAAAATGTAGTTAAGCTATACTTAGCTACTTGTAACAAGCTACTCATCTGCCTATACCAGTGGTTATCAACCTTTTTCATAGCAGTAACAGGCAAACCTCGATCTCTAGTTGTGTAGACTAATTCAGATGACGTTTTAACATAATATTTTAACTCTCTCAAGTCGCACCCATTCCATTTTCATACCAAGTCGCACCCATACCATTTTCAGTTACAGGACTTTTATTAGGCAAGTAAAGCATCAATAATAACATCAGTTGTTGTTGAAGTTGCAACAGACACGCAGCATGCATAAAGCTAAAAGTCTGACTGGTTTTTAGTGGTGTTTAGTGGTGACGCAGCTGTAGTTAGTAGTTAGTAGATTATTTTATCCAGGATTATACACGATTATATAACTCAGGTGCAGTCAGCCTTCTCAACATTCCCACAACAATATTAAGGACTACAGAGGAAAATTAAAAAGAAAAAAAAAAAACATTTTGGACATAGTTCAAGCGATGATTAATCGTGATTGATTTGGTTTTAAGCTGTGATACGATGTGATTAAAGTTTACAGCCCTGTAGTTTCAAACCGAAACAGTATCACTTACATCACCTTTAATTGGCTCATGGAAAGTGAGCGCGAAGAAGAAGACGTTAAAAAACGGCACGGCGCTGCGGAATGAAGTCGTCGCCTCGGACGCTTCAAGACGGAGCAGGCTTAATAACTATCATTACTCCTCCTGCAGCCTTCAGGAGCTGAGGGTTAACGGAGGGCCGATAGCGTTCTGTCTCTACCACAAAACCACTGAGAGCTGGAGGTGATGTGATAAGGTTGGTATGTCAGAGAGCCCCCCGAAAAAAGACAACGCATACTTTCACTATACACCTGAAGGCACACACACACCTCTCTCTCTCTCTCTCTCTCTCTCTCTCTCTCTCTCTCCCTCTCTCTCTCTCTCTCCCTCTCTCTCTCTCTCTCTCTCTCTCTCTCTCTCTCTCTCTCTCTCTCTCTCTCTCTCTCCTCTCTCTCTCTCTCTCTCTGGGCGGATATAACATTTCCCACCCATACCATTTTCAGTTACAGGACTTTTATTGGGCAAGTATAAGAATCAATAATAACATCAGTTGTTGTTGAAGTTGCAACAGACACGCAGCATGCATAAAGCTAAAGGTCTGACTCAGAGAGTTTTCTGTTTTCAATGATGAAATGCTGTTGGTTTAGTGGTGGCACATCTGTAGTTAGTTAGTAGCAGTAGTAGTGTTTCAAATCATTTTAAGCATTTTTAAGCACTTTAATGTGAAATAGCTTGGGTTGTTTTGCATGCCATCATGTTTGCTGGGGAAGATTGGGCATTTAGGGGGGCAATGCCCCCCCCATGCCTAGATCCGCCCCTGTCTCTCTCTCTCTCTCTCGCAAAGGTTTATTCAAATTGAAGCACTCGTAAATCAAACAGTTTATCGTTGCTCGTCTTTTTTTTTTTTTTCTTTCCCGCGGGGGAAATGTGCAGTAGAGTAGCCTATATGGGACAGTGCAGGACCAGGATAGTGACCATGCATGGGCTACTGCTGGTCAGAATGCACTTGTATCCTTTTTTTCTACACTCCAAATACTTGACAGCTTTTTAGTTACTTAGTTCTTACTTGTTCTGGTTGTTTCTTTTACCCGCGGGTTTTTATAGTGCAATCCATATTATTTTGTTTTTTTGGCGCAGGAGCTCTGATTGAATAATGGTTGTTGTTGTTGTGTGATTTGTTTGAATATAATGATTCCATGGTTTGAGCATGTCGGATATAATAACCGCTGCCTGAGCTCAACTTTTCCATCTTATTTTATGTAACCTTTGCTGTCGGGGGCTGAAACCTCTTATCTCCAAATTCTACCGTTTTGTGTTTTTTGCAAGTTGAGCAGTTGAGACGAATATCAGTCCAAGTCCATATTTTAATCAGACCCCGCTCCGAGAAAACCTAGATGACCCTGACCCCTTATCCATCAATTTTACATTATGGATCATTAATGTGGACTTATAGACTGTTATTCGTCTCAACCTTTCAATTAACAGCAACCTGCTTGACTTGATCATAGGAGTTCATAAGGGATCATAAGGGCTAAGAGTGCTCCACTAAGGAAAGTACTGTAGGCTTTCTGAGCATTTGAGATTGTCACTGGTTGTACCACTGCGGTAGGTATCTGGTAGCACCAGAAAAAGTGGTACCACAAAGTTGACACCTTTTAAAAGAAGTCTGCTTTCTGATCACAGAAGCCAAGTTTGTTTTTGAAAAACGTAAAGTGTTCTTTATATTTCCATTCTCCAGAAGACAGGCTGGTCAGAGTTCCATTTGGGAGAGATCATAGAATCAGTGGAGCTATTGACCAGAGCTAGTATCCTAGTTACTAGGATACTAGCTCTAGGACCTAGTACACTTCAATCAGTCCAGAAACTACCTCCATGTGGTCCCAGAAATGGTTAAATATTGCATTTATATAGCACCTTCATGCAAGTTGTTTATTACATTCACCCGTTCACACACACACACATTCACTGATTGTGGAAGAAACCATGCAAGACACAACCAGCACATCAGGAGAAATTTGGGGTTCATCAGTGTCTTAACCGAGAACACTTCGACATGTAGACAGGAGGAGCTGCGGGATTCGAACCGTCGACCCATGGATCATTGGATGACCTGCTCTACCTCCTGTGCCACAGGTTGGGGGTGCCACAACATCTGCAAAGTGGTCCTGAGTTCAAGCCCATACAGTACATTCCTACTAATTAATACCATAATTGTATATGTCCCTCAAGATTTTTTTCTAATGGTTTGAGCTGCAGTCACCACTGATCCTGAGAATTTTCCTCCATGCATGATGTGAATTCAAAAACCTGACAAATAGTCCAATTTCATTATAGAGCATTTTAGAGGTGGGAAACCCGACCGAAACCCGACCCGGCCCGTCGGGTACCCGACGGGCCGGGTAGGGTAGGGCTCATTTGCTTAATTGGTGGTCGGGTTTTCGGACGGGTTCGGGCTGGGCTATCTTGCTGTTATTTATTATATCTATATATAATATTATTTTACAACTTTAATTTTATTTTAAAAAAAGGGTGTCGGGGTTTTCGGGCCGGGCTGCGCATATATTTTAATAATAATGGTCGGGCTAGGGCCGGGCTGGCCCTAGCCCGACCTACCCTAGGGTAGGGTCGGGCTGAAAAAAGTCGGCCCGACCCCAGCTCTAGAGCATTTGCCTGCTTTAATGATCAACCAGTTGATTGTGCACCGGCTTGGAATTAGTGGAACTAACACAGTACATATTTTTTTTTCCAATTCTCCATATGTTTAAAGGGGAATTCCACCCATTTTCAGCATTTTTATGAGAGCGTACAAATGGAACCAAATGAACCCGTCAGGGAAGTATCTAAAGAAATCCATTAACATGGTGAAAATACATCTTGATGATGTCATCAAGATGTTTCACCATGTTAGTGGTTTTCTTCAGACCTCCATTTCTTGGGAACACAGAATGGGGGAACGTTTTCATCATGTCCACCCAACACCTCTACGGTATACTAATGACATAAGAATGTTGAAAATAGGTGGACTTCCCATTTATGACAGTGCTTGATTAGAGCGATTAGACCCTTTGGTTTTACACAATTTTAACAAATACTGTAGTGTACACTAGCAAAAAAAATCTTCCTCCTTATATAATTACACCAGATGATCATGTTTTGCCACTCCAACTTTAAGTATGCATTTTTCGAGGGGGGAAACATTTTCTACACGCACGCACGCACGCACGCACGCACACACGCACACACACACACACGCACACACGCACACACGCACACACACACACACGCACACACACACACACACACACGCCACTTTTTGATGGTTTCATTGCTAAATCTCACCTGAGCCAGAGGCACAGAGCTGTGTGCAGACCAGAATGCATTCTTTCACATAAGGCTGCCATGACTAAGCACTTTAATATGTAAATACGCAATCGGACTCTATATTTATGAGATTATGTGGGGTTTTCGTGTTGCACTCATGCGAGCAAACTGCTTCTTTGGCCCAAAACAAGGATGTTTTTTTTTTTTTTGTTTCTCTCTCTCTTTTCCCCGTAATGTCAAGCAACATGCACATTTTTTCAATGTCCTATGTGGTTCTCAAACATTTTCTTGTCAACTACAGCTGAGGTGATATGTGTTTTTTAGGGGCGTTAGTCCCTCCTATGTCTGGCTTTGAGAGGCTGTGTTAAAACTCAAAACAACCCTGCTACTGTGTCCTATAACTATAAGGATTGTACCCTCAAATACAATTATTGACAACAAATCGCAATTGTCCAGATTTATGATGATATATGTCATATGTTGGTATATAAACTCTGCTTAAAAAAAGTTTGGAAACTTAAATCTGGTTGGTTATTTCACTATTAACAGTTTTCATGCCATTGAAATAGATCTACGTCTCCCGTTATCATTATGATTTACAGTAACAATTGATGCCGCTGACGTTAACGCTACTGTACGTGACGTAGTTACCGGCGCCGGTTTAATTCGATCCCCATGCTAACAGCAGCTAGCAGCGACCGCATCCACCATTGATAGACAATAACAAGAGACCCACCAAACCGCAACCGGAAGTGTGTGTCGCCAACTAACTTGTCCGTGGGGAAACATGGACCGAAATATGAAATATGAGTTTTTGATGAAAAAAACTGGCACTGGCTACCTCCAAAAATATGAAAAAGGGCTGGCACGGAGAGTGTTAACTAGTATTGTATTTATATGAGTGATTTCTCCCCTTTGACACCAGCTGTTATTGTATTTATATCACCTTTACAACATGGCATAGCTTGTAAGGATCAGACATTCCTGGAATGCGCAGCATAAAAAACATGTGGGCATAGTGCCTCCAAAACATTTGCGGACATGGAAAATGTGGTTGATATCTACCCTTGTTTTGATTTGCTTAGTGGAGTGGATGATTGCACTCTCCCGGCGTAATTAGGGGGAAAAAAACAACACATTCGCATCCACACTTAAATTCTAACATGGTACAATCTGATATGCAACAGTGTGATGCATGCCATGTGCCTGGCTAAGTATAGAGTGCCATGATTTTTTCCCACCCTAAAACATGATCATCAGGTATTGTTGCTATATGAGGAGGAAGATTTGTTCGGGAAAAAAGTGTACAGTATTTGTTAAAATGTCGTTTTCATGTGGCAACCCTCACCAGTTCATTATAGCGTACGTATGGTGGGTGGCGACCATAGAGTAATAAAATATAGAGACCCGACTGGAGCGATAGCCCCGGCCCCTTGCCGTTCATTTCAATACAAGTTGCTCATTGGTGTTTTGAAGCACCCGGAAGACTGCCGGAAGTATGTCTATTTCCGCATCTGACCACCAAAATTTGGTGGAAGTATTTCCTCCATGAACGCGCCTGAAGCAAGGGATTATGGAAACGGAAAAGATTCATGAACAAGCGCTGTCGAGAACGAGCAAAGGAAAAAAACTAAACAGCATCTTATTATCTGTCATATAATACATCCGTTATGTTTTGAGAACTGCCCTGTCCGCGTGCACAAAGCAAACCAGCGTGCGTGCTCTCGGGGCGCTCGTGCATGAAGTCCACCTGCATGCAGTACCAAACTTGGCCACCGAGGCGGTTGCTTCAAGCCTGGTGGCAACAGGTGGAGATCCACCGGAACTGAAGCCACACCCACAGCTTTAGTTGCATGATAAAGGGGGAGGAGTCAGGGGAGGGGATGATAGTGTGATGTCACTATATTACTGTTTTTTTTTTTCTCAAAGGCACGTTTGACTGGAAAGGTTTCAGCCCCCAGGAAGAAACCGTAAATACAAAGGGATGAAAGACATCATTGCACATTAAAACCTTTAGCTTGCAGCCTTGCACATTAAAACCTTTAGCTTTATACATGCTGTGTGTCTGTTGCAACTTCAACAAAAACAACAACTTATTGATGCTTTACTTGCCTAATATAACACCGGTAACTGAAAATGGTATGGGTGCGACTTCTCCCCCATACCATTTTCTCCCCAAATTGGGAAATGTTACATCCGCCCCTTCGTGTATAAAACTTTGCCTAATAGGTACTGGGTTTAATTAGGCACTGTCACCTCTTGAAGGCAATAAAGGCAACTTTAGGCTTTTAGGCTTACTTAGCATTAGCAATACTTAACAATACCAGCATGACTTACTTAGCATTATTAGCATCAATTAGCATTATTAGCATTACTTAGCATTATTAGCATTATTAACAGTACTTAGCATCAGCATTACTTAGCATTACGTTAGTTATTGAAAAATATCAGATCTACAAGCTACATATGTAGCTTGTGGGTCTGATATTTTTGAAAATGGTGAAAATGTTCAGGCGCAAATCTTTGACTTATTTTTATTAAGTTGAGAATAGGTTTACTAAAACACGTGCAGCCGCCATGCAGCCGCGGGGGGACCGCCGGCAGCCACACAGGAAGAAAAAACAGACAAAAAAACAGCGTTTTTGTCTCCTTTCCTTCCATTTGACTGACAGCACCTCTAAATCCCCGTGAAGCTGCAGGCGAGGAGCATCTCCCTGCACTTAATTACCCCGCAGTTCCTCCTGCCAGCGTCTTTATACCGCATGTGTGGCATGTTATCTGAAATTACACTCCACGCATGTATGGAAAGAAACACACACACACACACACACACACACACACACACACACACACGCACACACACACACACACACACACACACACACACACACACACACACAGACACGCAGACACGCTACGGGCGCGCGCAGCAGCGACTTGTGTTAGCTTGCAATTCATACCGATTTGTGGAATAATAGTAGTCGAGGCGTCACGCTGTCATTATTACAGCTTTGCGGGTTACTGCGAGTGCTTCCCAAGCAAAGCCGTGTATATATAGACACGCGGTCCCGGGGCCCACACCTTCACCTTTTATAGGGGACTGGAAAAAGATCACGACGACGAGGAGGGTCGCGGTATATACGTCACCGGCGGCGGCGGCGGCGCCACGCCTCATCAGTTTGTCGGAAAGGTTAATGAGCCGGTGAACGTGTGGAAAATGTGATGTGAATTTGCGTACGCTTGCAACTACTGGTTGATATGTAGCGCACTAGTATGTAGTTGTAGTATAGCAGGGGTTGACACTAAGGTCTCTGAGGCACTTGCCCATCGGGCAAGTGCAAGTCAGGTTCTACTTGCCCTCAGGTCATGGTCACTTGCCCCCCCAAAAATATATTCTAAATTTTGCATTTACTTCCTACTTGGGTGCTTTAAACCAGGGGTTTTCAACAGGCGGTCCGAGGACCACCAGTGGTCCCTGAGAGGGTTCCAGGTGGTCCCCAGCTAAGTTGGTTAACCAGATGTAACTCTTGAGAACGTAAAAATGAAACCAAATGGACCCTTGCGGGTCCATTTGGTTTCATTTTTACACTCTCAAGAGTTAAAATTCATCATCTTAATTAGCCCAGGTCTACACAACTAGAGAATGTAGAAGATTAGGTCATTTTGATGTGTATGTTAATTTGCCTGTTTTGTTTCCCAAATCCAGCCTGGAATTGTGGATAGCTAGAAAGCAGGGAAAGACACAGAGGTCTTGCCCGATCGGGCAACCAGGTAGCAGTCTTCACTTGCCCCACCATTTTTTTTACTTGCCCCGGGCAAGCGGGCAAGTGTTAGTGTCAAGCCCTGTAGTATGTTTAGTTTTAGTCGTATAGTTGTAGCATATATGTATGTCCTGTCTAGTTCCTGTGTAGCTGTCTGTTCCTGTCTAACTTTCACTACTTTATACTCACTACTTGCCACTTGCCACTTTATAATTATACCTGGTTGTAGCTTAGCACCTTCACCCCACTTTATGCTGTTACAGTTGCACTTTAATGCTCTAGTCTGTTACACTACGTCACTTATTGTTTCTTGTATTGTTTGTACTGTATTTGTCCTTTTTCTTATTGCACTGTCTATTGTCTTATTGCACTGTGGAACAATGGAAACGTTATTTCATCCCTGTATAAGTCCTGACATACACTGGAGTGACAAATAAAGAACCTTGAACCTTGAACCTTGAACTACCACCGTGTCCGACAAATTCAAACTGTACAAATGGAACCAAATGAACCCGTTAGGGTTCATTTGGTTCCATTTGTCCAGTTTGTATTAGGTCCTAATAGCTCCTAAAAGAGAAGGTTTGTAATCGGTCCTAATGGGTAATAGGCCCCAAAAAAATCATTAACATGGTGGAACAACACAACTTGATGATGTCATCAAGTTGTGGTTCGCCGGGTTCATTTTTTTTTTCAGACCTCCATTTGTAGGAAACACAGAGTGGGGGGAACCTTCTTATCATGTCCACACAACACCTCTAAAGTATATCAATGATATAGTAAAATATTTTAAAAAAATGGTGGAATTCCCCTTTAAGTGAAAATAGCGTTTGCCAAAAACTGGATGAACTGTCACAACGGAGTTCTTGGATGCAGAGAAGTTGGTTCTTTATGCACCTTTTCACAGACCATCAAAAATTGGCCCCTTGAATTTGCATACAGTAAGACAGGAATCAGCAGGAGGTTGCTTTACCAGAAACGAGTGTTCCGAACTCAAATATTTAGAAGAAGAAAGCAGGACGAAGCAAGTGTCTGTCTGCGGGAAAACAGCTGCAACATCAAAGTAGAAGCAACGTGGGCTAGAGGGGAAAATGTTGCCTCTCAGGGGCGGATTGGCACATATTTTCCCACCGGGACAATTTTGCCTTTGCCAGGCCACCCTGGTGGGGGCAGCTGGTTAACCAGATGTAACTCTTTGAGAGCGTAAAAATGAAACCAAATGGACCCTTGCGGGTCCATTTGGTTTCATTTTTACACCCTCAAGAGTTAAAATATTCATCATGTGAATTAGCCCAACTTAGTCTACTAGAGAATGTAGAAGATTAATGGTCATTTTGATCTGTATGTTCCAGGCGAGCATCTAGCGCATTCTAGTGCATTTTGGAAGTGCCACTAGTGCATTTTGGATCTTGTCCAGGCCACTAGGTGGCGCAGGCCACCGGGAAAACTCCCTGTACTCCAGATGGCCAATCCGCCCCTGTTGCCTCTATTTAGCTTTAACCACCATGGGCTGACAGTTTTCTGAAGAACCTCATGTTTCTATGGCAGTGGTCTTCAGTGGTCATTTCTTGTCAAGGACCCCCACTGACTGTATGTGGCCAAAAATATGTAGTTCCGAGGACCCCCCCTACAGAAGCACAACGGTTGAAAACGTTCACTGTTACAGAATATTCACCAGACAGGGGTTGACACTAACACTTGCCCGCTTGCCCGGGGCAAGTAAAAAAAATGATGGGGCAAGTGAAGACTGCTACCTGGTTGCCCGATCGGGCAAGTGTGCAACTTAGTGCACTATAACACAACACAAGATAAATTTGTCTTGAAGGCAGTCATTGCACTCTGCCTCTGTGTCTTTCCCTGCTTTCTAGATATCCACAATCCCAGGCTGGATTTGGGAAACAAAACAGGCAAATTAACATACTGTACACATCAAAATGACCATTAATCTTCTACAGTGTAGACCTGGGCTAATTAAGATGATGAATTTTAACTCTTGAGAGTGTAAAAATGAAACCAAATGGACCCGCAAGGGTCCATTTGGTTTCATTTTTACGTTCTCAAGAGTTACATCTGGTTAACCAACTTAACTAGGGACCACCTGGAACCTGGGGGGCAAGTGACCATGACCTGAGGGCAAGTAGAACCTGACTTGCACTTGCCCGATGGGCAAGTGCCTCGGAGACCTTAGTGTCAACCCCTGTCAGATGTCTGTGCTATGAGCCTGTAGATATGGTGATTTTCAATAGGTGAAGTACAACATAAATGCTCAGAACAGCAAAAGGTGCTCCCGCCAAAAGTGTGTCTCAATGTCTCAAGTACTTGTGCAGATATTTACCCTCAGTAACACACATACGCGCACACAAGCACATGCACACACGCAACATCCCGACGCAAGAGGCTCCGTACAAACACACACAGAGCACATGGGAGGTATTTGTCCCCTACCCCCCCCCCCCCCAAACCCAAAGGAACCTCGTAGTCAATCTATCAGCCACACAAACCACTTCCCTTACCGCTCTGCAAGCTACTGTATAATTAAAAGAAAAGGAAAAGAAAAAGAAAAAAACAAAACAAGAGATGTAAATCCTCGTTCGCTCGAGGGGCTCAGAGTCGCAGAACTCCCAGTTACGGTGCCTCCAGTGAGTGTGGGTCCGAGGCACCGCATGCATGCTGGCGGGTGTGGAGGTCGGTTTTGAAACCATATAGGCAACCATAATCAACAGTTGTTTAGCGAGTGATATGATCAACAGTTGTGTCAGATGAAAGCCTCTGACTGAGGGTGGCAGATCGCTCCGGAGCACGCAGTTTTGGTCATATTTCAGTCATCTGATTGGCTGATTTTTTTTTGTTTTGTTTTTCAGGGTAGTGTCTATGGTAAATGGTGCATTTACGTTGTATATAGCGTCTTTATCCAAGGCGCTTTACATGAAGCATCGCATTCACCCATTCACACACATTCATACACTGATGGCAAGCATCAGTGCATGAGAAACCATGCAAGGCACAACCAACACATCAGGAGCAATTAGGGTTTCAGTGTCTTGCTCAAGGACACTTCGAGCCCGGGTTCGAATCCGGTGACTCTACCCCTAAGCACACCAACACTTGCCCGCTTGCCCGGGGCAAGTAAAAAAAATGGTCGGGCAAGTGAAGACTGCTACCTGGTTGCCCGATCGGGCAAGTGTGTGACTTAGTGCACTATAACACAACACAAGATAAATTTGTCTTGAAGGCAGTCATTGCACTCTGCCTCTGTGTCTTTCCCTGCTTTCTAGATATCCACAATTCCAGGCTGGATTTGGGAAACAAAACAGGCAAATTAACACATCAAAATGACCATTAATCTTCTACATTCTCTAGTTGTGTAGACCTGGGCTAATTAAGATGATGAATTTTAACTCTTGAGAGTGTAAAAATGAAACCAAATGGACCCGCAAGGGTCCATTTGGTTTCATTTTTACGTTCTCAAGAGTTACATCTGGTTAACCAACTTAACTGGGGACCACCTGGAACCTGGGGGGCAAGTGACCATGACCTGAGGGCAAGTAGAACCTGACTTGCACTTGCCCGATGGGCAAGTGCTTCGGAGACCTTAGTGTCAACCCCTGCCCCTAAGCCACTGCCGATATGATCCTGCAAATAATCGGAGATTGGATATTGGATATATTGGTGTTAATTCCATGATTGTGCAACCAAGTGGCGTTTCTAAGCAATTTGGAGCCCTAGGCAAGATTTTCCCTGGAGACCCCCCAACAGAGGCACAATAGTTGAGTTGAAAACGTTCACTGTTACAGAATATTCAAACAATTACACCAGATTTCTGCGCTATATGAGCCTGTAGAAATGCTGTTTTTCAATAGATAAAGTACAACATAAATGCTAAAAAAAAAACACCAAAAGGTGTTCCCGCCAAAAGTTTGTCTCGCATCGCGCACATTTCCAGGTGGGTTGAAAAATGCAGCAATGCATCGTCTCACAGACCAACAGACCAGGTTAGGTGTGTGTGTGTGTGTGTGTACATACAGTGTGTGTGTGTGTGTGTGTGTGTGTGTGTGTGTGTGTGTGTGTGTGTGTGTGTGTGTGTGTGTGTGTGTGTGCGTGTGTGTACATACAGTATGCGTGTGTGTGATTTAAACATGCAGATGACAGTTGGCTGAGGTGAGAGTGTGAGTAATAAATGAAAAGCTTGACGACAGACTTACGCTGCGCTGTATCAACGGATCCTGCGATAACCAAAGCGCTTTTGGATGACGAATCAAAAAGCACTTTACAGCGTCAGTGGATCTGTCAACATGGAGGCTTAGAGAGACGACATCTGACGCAACCAGAATCGGCACTGTCAGCGTCAAAGTTTGGCAGATTTTAGGTGGGCTGAAATTTTGCAATGGGCGTAATTCCCATCGTGTTAGGGGCACGGTGGCACAGTGGTTAGTGCTGTCTCCTCACAGCCAGAAGGTCCTGGGTTCGATTCCTGCTAGGGGCGCTGCTGTGGGTGCTGGCGGCGTGTCTGCTCCTCCGCGTCATCAGTGCCCATACCCGAGGCGGAGTTGGCGAAAGGGCTTTTCTGTGTGGAGTTTGCATGTTCTCCCCGTGTCCCCTAGGGTAGATACCCTCACAAAAACATGCAGTAATCCTGGTCTCTAAACTGCCTCCCCCTGGCCAGCCGGGGCGCCTGATGGAGGGGACTGGAACTGGTTGGAATAACGTGTTCCTTCCACGCGCTACGTCCAACCAGGGAAACTCCCCCTGTCAGGTGAAAAGAAGGTGGCGCGACTCCTCATGCCTTGAAGGAAGCATGAGCCCAGTCTGCTGCCTCCCCAGGTTGGTGGAGGGTGTGTAGAGCCCAGGATCACATTAGGAATTGGCACTGGTGTGAAAAAATGGGTTACAAAATCGTGGGATAAAAAAATAAATAAATAAATAAATAATTCACATCGTGTCATTTTTTCTAGAATGTCCGATGCCACTTTTTCATTTCCGACCCGATCCCGATACCACCATTTTTGTGTAAGCCGATAGCGATAATACCGATAGCAGAGAAGAATATATACCGTATAATAACATACAAAAGAAAAAATACCTTTATATGAAGTCACCAACAGGGAATAACATACTCCTCTCTCAAATGTGCACTTGGGAAACTCCACATGACCCAACATTTTACTTAACTGCCATGGTGTCTGTCACTGGTTAGGCATATTTGCCAATATGTGACCCGATAATGACAAATAAGGGACAATACTGGTACTTGGTTGGGGGGCTGGGGGCTGGGGGTCAAAACGCGTCACAGTGTGACGCGTTTTGAGCTTATAGATAGCTACAGAATTTTTGATACGACAAGTGTAGAAATGGCACCATATAATACTTCTCTGGTTATTTTACCAGACCTAAAAAATATATATATATATATATATATATATATATATATATATATATATATATATATATAATATATATATATATATATATATATATATATATATATATAGCAGTTAAAGATAAAGCCAACTATTATGGCATTTGACCACTGATGCCTCTTGCTCAGAATGCGGGAAAGGGGTCTCAATTTTGGGGGACACCTGAAAAGTCTTGGAAATGAGGGACTGTCCCACGCAAAGAGGGACATCTGGTCACCCTAGGAACAGCACTAAAGCTTTGTGCAATGTTTTCCAAGGAAGCGTGTCAATGTTGACATGTTACTTACTGAGAGGTCTGATGAAGGTTGAAAAAATTCCACAGAAAAAAGAAAGTTAGAATCTTACGAAAGGGTGCCGGACTGAGTCATCAGTCTTTGGAAATGAACGTGCCCATAATGTCATCATGTGTCTGACTGTCTACTGTTCAGTACTGTATGTCATTTAACCTGAATTTTAATAGAAGGATGGATAAAGTAACAGAATGGAAGGCAGGGGTGGCCAACTGGTCACAGACCAAGAGCCACGTTTTTCATTGTGTTACTGCAAAGAGCCACATCAAACGGTCACAAGGATTATGAAACCGCCGCAACGGCCGTCACGGTCCCTAATAGATTTCCCCTCCTGCCATAAGACACGTGCATTTGTGTGTAGGTGCGCAATGCAAAGACGCACTATTAAAATATATAGACATATATTTAGAAAACCGAGTTTACACTCCAAAAAAAGTTCCCTAAGAGGATTCCAGGTGGTCCCCAAGCTAAATGATGGAAAGTTGGTTAGCCAGATGTAACTCTTTGAGAGCGTAAACATGAAACCAAATGGACCCTTGCGGGTCCATTTGGTTTCATGTTTACGCTCTCAAGAGTTAAAATATTCATCATGTTAATTATCCCAAGTCTACACAACTAGAGAATGTAGAAGATTAATGGACATTTTGATCTGTATGTTTGACTGTTTTTTTTTCTCTGAAATCCAGCCTGGAATTGACAAAAGTAAACAAAATCTTAATAGCTTTGGGGTCTGTGGAGCTAAAATGTCATCAAATGGTAGTCCATAGCTCAAATTCTGAATAAATGGTGGGCCCTGGTATAAAAAAAAGGTTTTTGATGGTTTCATGTGGAAGCCCCTTAAGAGCCACATGTAACCAACTGAAGAGCCGCATGCGGCTCACGAGCCGCGGGTTGGCCACCCATGGAATAAGGTAATTACTGTGGTGGTCCCCAGGTTGATTCTTAGTCAGTGTGGACGTGATCCCTGGTTCACAGTCAGTTGAAAACCCCTGTCAGGGGTTGGATCTAGACATGGGCATGGTGGGGGGGGCAATGCCCCCTTAAATGCCCCACCAAACATGATGGCATGCAAAACAACCCAAGATATGTCAAATTAAAGTGCTTATAATTAAAATGATTTGAAACACTACTACTGCTACGAACTAACTACAGCTGTGTCACCACTAAACCAACAGCATTTCATCATTGAAAACAGAAAACTCTCTGAGTCAGACCTTTAGCTTTATGCATGCTGCGTGTCTGTTGCAACATCAACAACAACTAATGTTATTGATGCTTATAGTTGTCTATAGCCGCCCCCAATTGCGAAATGTTCTTCTGCCCCCCCCCCAATTGGGAAATGTTACATCCGCCCCTGACCTGTCTTAGATATTTACAGCTTTTGCTACAAAAGGTAGAACCGATATAAAAATACAAAAAAGTGAGAATTTTCTCATTTTTTTGGTATGCATTGTTGGGTATGGCCATACAATGACCACAGATGTGGTCTAAAAGTGTGGAAAAACCTATTCTTCAATTCACTGGCCCTTTAAAAAAAACGCCATGGGTACATAACCAGTGGAAAACAGAATCCAAGTTTGAGATCTCCTGTACAGCTCCATCTGAGACGTAGCGAATCTATTTCTCAGAAGAAAACAATGAGAACAGCTTGTTGGCACCAGTGTTGCCAACTTGGCGCATTTGTCGCTATATTTAGCGCTTTTTCAGACCCCCCTAGCGTCACAATTAGTGAAACACTCCTGGCGGAAAATCTAGTGCTTTTTGGCTGGTGAGTTGGGGTGAAATTGATTGACAGGCGCCAGAGATTAAACCCTCATTTTTCACCATTTCTCCTACTATGACAGAGGTTTTCAACCAGTGGTCCCCAGGATAAATGATGCATAGTTGGTTAACCAGATGTAACTCTTTGAGAGCGTAAAAATGAAACCAAATTGGTTTCATTTTTACGCTCTCAAGAGTTAAAATATTCATCATGTGAATTAGCCCAAGTCTACACAACTAGAGAATGTAGAAGATTAATGGTCATTTAATGGTCATATTCCCTTCCAGGCGAGCATCTAGCGCATTCTAGTGCATTTTGGAAGTGCCACTAGTGCATTTTGGATTTTGGCAGTTGGCAACACTGGTTGGCGCCGTAGAATGGCAGCCTCGCTCAGTACAACCTGGGTACCCCCCCCTCCCCCATGAGCAAGACAAATTTCATTTCAACTGTTTGGATTTCAACCTGTTTGATTTCATCCTGCTTGAATATGACAATAAACTTCTTGAATCTTAAATCTTGAGATACAACAACTGAGCAATATTTAAGCCATAGATGAGATTGATGTGGAGCAAAAAGTAGATAAGCTCATGGCTCCTGTTTCTCTTCGTTTTGTACTGAGAAATGGACTTGGTATGTCTCAGATGGTTCCTCTGATGAGCTATACAGGAGCTCTCAAAAATGGCTTAAATATTGCTCCATTGTTGCAGGGCTTGACACTAACACTTGCCCACTTGCCCGGGGCAAGTAAAAAAAATGGTGGGGCAAGTGAAGACTGCTACCTGGTTAGTAGTAGTAGTAGTAGTAGTAGTAGTGCACTATAACACAACACAAGATAAATTTGTCTTGAAGGTGGTCATTGCGACCTGGGCTAATTAAGATTATGAATTTTAACTCTTGAGAGTGTAAAAATGAAACCAAATGGACCCGCTAGGGTCCATTTGGTTTCATTTTTACATTCTCAAGAGTTACATCTGGTTAACCAACTTAGCTGGGGACCACCTGGAACCCTCTCAAGGACCACGTGTTGAAAACCCCGGTTTAAAGCACCAAGTAGGAAGTACACTTAAATGCAAAAATTACAATATATTTTTGGGGGGCAAGTGACCATGACCTGAGGGCAAGTAGAACCTGACTTGCACTTGCCCGATGGGCAAGTTCTTCGGAGACCTTAGTGTCAACCCCTGCATTGTTGTATCTCAAAGTTACAGTATGTTTCTCATCGTTTTCTCCTGAGAAATACAGTCGATTTGGTATGTCTCAAACTTGGACTCCGCTTTCATCTGGGTAGAGTAGAGCGAGCGCCTGGGCATGGGCACCGTATGAGAGGGTATACAAGGTGCAGGGCTTGACACTAACACTTGCCCGCTTGCCCGGGGCAAGTAAAAAAAAAATGGTTGGGCAAGTGAAGACTGCTACCTGGTTGCCCGATCGGGCAAGTGTGCAACTTAGTGCACTATAACACAACACAAGATAAATCTGTCTTGAAGGCAGTCATTGTATCTGTGTCTTTCCCTGCTTTCTAGATATCCACAATTCCAGGCTGGATTTGGGAAACAAAACAGGCAAATTAACATGCACATCAAAATGACCTAATCTTCTACATTCTCTAGTTGTGTCGACCTGGGCTAATTAAGATGATACATTTTAACTCTTGAGAGTGTAAAAATGAAACCAAATGGACCCGCAAGGGTCCATTTGGTTTCATTTTTACATTCTCAAGAGTTACATCTGCAAAATTTACAATATATTTTTGGGGGGCAAGTGACCATGAGCTGAGGAGAACCTGACTTGCACTTGCCCAATGGGCAAGTGCCTCCGAGACCTTAGTGTCAACCCCTGAAGGTGCTTCTATGCACATCATCGTAATCTTGGTTCTCTGTGCAGCAGGTTATAACTCCACGTCCGTCAGCCCTGCAGCGGTAGCAGCGGTAGTCGCTTTATTGAATTAGCGTGCTCTCCGTGACATCAGCAGCTCCGCGTTGTGAGGCCAGCTGTGTTGTTCCGACCGTAGTGACAGACACCTCTGACCTCACGCTGAACCGGGGCCCGGCGGTGAGGGCAGCCAATCAGGGGGGGCAGAAGCAAGTAAGAGGGAAGCCTATGCTGCAGCCCCTGCGGCTGTATGGGAGCTGTTGCAGCGCAGGGGCGGATCTAGGCATGGGCATGGGGGGGGTGGGGGGGGCAATGCCCCGTAAATGCCCAAACATGATGGCATGCAAACAACCCAAAATTCAGAGATATTTCAAATCAAGCGGGTATATTTAAACTGATTTGAAACACTACTACTGCTACTAGCTAACTACAATTGCGGCACCACCAATGTTTTATCAATGATAAAACATTGTTTTCAATGTTTTATCATTGAAAACAGAAAACTCTCTGAGTCAGACCTTTAGCTTTATGCATGCTGCGTGTCTGTCGCAACTTCAACAACAACTGATGTTATTATTGATGCTTTACTTGCCTAATAAAAGTCTGTTCGCGCCACAGGCGATGAAGTCGCCCCCATACCATTTTCTCTGCCCCCCCCCCCCCCCCCCCCCCCCCCCCCCCCCCCCCCCAATTGGGAAATGTTACATCCGCCCCTGTTCAGCCATCACTCCATCCCACCGACATGCTGAAGAGCTCCAACAACGGAGGTGGAATTTCTTCTTCTGCCAGATCAATGGGAGACACACACACACACACACACACACACACGGAGCATCCGGAACATCTTCATGGAAAGTGTGCGTCATCGGAACGACCGGTGACACGTACGTACAGCCCCGCCAAGCACGACGACAGAGAGAGACGGACGGACGGACGGACAGACAGGAGGGAAGCTTCTTCACCTGTTAAAAATGCGTGCGCGGTCAGTCACCCATGAGGAACGTGTTATCTGTAGGGGTGTTGAATGATTAAAAAAAAAAAATCAAATTAATCACAGCTTTAAAATTAATTTAATCATGATTAATCACCATTCGAACTGTGACCAAAATATGCCTATGTTTTCCTGGATTTGAACATTTACAGTAAATAAGAAAAATAATCCGGGGGAAAAAAGCCGTTTAATATTTATCAAAATAGGTGATCGACAAGCCTCCGATGCTTGTAGATCTCTCGAGCTAGCCTCTGTCTCCGTAAAACCTTGCTCTACCCAGAAAATGCTCAGTGGGTTGAGTCAGTGTGCACATGAGTTAATTGCGTTAAAAAAATTAAATCACATTAATAAACAAAATTAATTGAACTAATTAACTTGTTATTTTCAACGGCCTTAGTTACTTGGTGTGTTTTTTTGTTTGACGTCAGACGCAGAGGGTTAGCCACCTGACACCTGAGTCTGAATTATTATTTCGTTTCACTTTATTATTCAGACTGCAAACCCCTCAATCTCAACGACTATCAGTTTATGGATTGGCCGTTGTCAAAGTGTCAGTCTTCGGAGTTTGGTTTAATCAGAATTTTGGGAAAGCAGACAACATTGTTGTCATTCACGTGGCCAATGGGCTAGCCCGTTTGCTAGCCGAACAAACACAGCCGCCGAGTGTTACTTGCATGTGAACAAGAGCCTCAAAATATGTTGGATGATGATCCTTATTAAGCCTGACGCTTCTTTGAAGACAGTATTTATCGTTAGTCAATTTAATAGCCAGATTGATACAGCCGTGATTATCCGCAGTGAGGGGCGCCATGTTTGTTGTTTGACACTGTTGAATGACAGGGCTGTCAGCCAATCAGCTGCTGTGATCGGGTTTTCAATCAATACGATGGCTGAAGGTGATTGGTGGAATGAAGATTGGAGACCAACCAACCAGTGGTGAGAGGCGGGGCTGAATGGAGTGTAGTAGACCTGCATGAAAAGACCAGAAAACTGCAAAGACACAAATGTACTCCTAAATGGCAGGACACATAGGGAAAACAATTAATCTTTGCTTGTTTTAGTACTTATACAACAAATTTCAATTCACCCTGTCCCATCTCTGTCTCCATGGCTTATTTTTTATTTAGGTTTTCCATGAGTAAAAAAAGAATATTGTCTCCAAACATTTTCTGTCATAGTTTCGGTCTGGGAGAACGAACGCTGCGTGCGCAACACCTTCGCACAAACGAACTATAAGTCAAGACTTCGTTCAGAAGAAGGCCTTTCTACGTAAATATCAACTTTGCTTTCTCGAAGAGAGGCTGCAAGCTGTCTAAACAATGACAGAGGCTGGAAACCAACAAGCAACATGAGGCCGACGTGGCCCTGGGAAAAAAAACCCAAGAGCAAGCAGCAGAAACAACACAACAGCTTCCATGAGTTCCAAACTTACACAATTCCCACAAAACACTAAACGTTGTTTGCGTAACTTCTGGATTTTGACAGGTGCAGGGGGTGCGCTGGGTTGGTCGTTGGGTAGCAGGGGAGCTTTCCTAATTAACTTTGTTCTCTTTCACTTTGTTATTTACGTGCACACATACACACACACGCATCACTAACAACCCCTCATTACAAGACTTTAAATATAGGACTGACATATCTTGGGTTGTTTTTGCATGCCATCATGTGGGGCACTCTGGCATTTAGGGGGGCATCACCCCCCCATGCCTATGCCTATAGATCCGCCTCTGACACACACACCCATACACAAGGGACAAGAGGAAAAACTTTTGAAGACCCATAACACAATTAAATGCTGCTGCTTTTTATTCTGTGTGTGTGTGTGTGTGTGTGTGTTGTGTGTGTGTGTGTGTGTGTGTGTTGTGTGTGTGTGTGTGTGTGTGTGTGTTCTCCTCACCAGGCAAGTGTCAGGAACATCATAGACTCTGAAGTGAGATGAAAGCCTGGACACACACACACACACACACACACACACACACACACACACACACACACACACACACCACACACACAACACACACACACACACACACACACACACAAACACACACACACACACACACACACACACACACACACACACTGACAGCTGAGGGGATCTATCCTCATATGTGATCAGGTCTGATGCTTTGATTGAACTTTGATCTTACTATTCCTCCAAACAGTTAGATGATTTGGAGAAATTAAATATGTGTATTTATTTTCAGTAAGTCTACAGATTTCGGTAAAACAAATAATGTGTGTTCCAATAGACCAGATTATTATTAGCCAGCAGTGTTCACATCAGGGGTCTAATTTATTGTCTGTTTTCTGGTATTGTGTGATTTTGAGTGTTTTCTGTGGAAGCGAACTGTCCTCACAGTACGGATCCTGCCTAGCAAGTGATGTCTTGATTGTGGCCAGATCAAGCAAATCCAATAACAGTCAAACCTGGCCCAAAATATCACCTGATTTCAACCAACAATGACGATGACAACAATGAAATGACGTACCGTAATTTCCGGACTATAAGCCGCACCTGAATATAAGCCGCGCCAGCTAAATTTGGGGCAAAATACTGATTTTTTCCATGTAGAAGCCGCACCTGACTATAAGCGCACCAGACAATAAGCTTCATGTTAGAGCCGTGGTTTTCAACCTTTTTGATCCCAGGGCCCACTATTTATTCAGCATTTGAGCTACAGACCACCATTTGACAACATTTTCACCGCGCAGACGCCAAAACTAAAGATTTATTTTGGCTTTGTTCACAATTCCAGGATGGATTTTCACAAACAAAAGAGGCAAAACATCAAAATGAGATCAAAATGAACATGACTTATGACTTATTAATTAAGTGGAGCTAATTTAGATGGTGAATATCATAACTCTTGAGAGTGTAAACATGAAACCAAATGGACCCGCAAGGGTCCATTTGGTTTCATGTTTACGCTCTCTAAGAGTTACATCTGGTTAACCAACTTTCCATCATTTAGTCTGGGGCCCCCTGGAACCCTATGGGACCACCTGTTGAAAACCTCTGTTGCCTGTAAAAATCCATAGACTGGCCGCACCGTTGTATAAGCCGCAGGGTCAAAAGCATGTGAAAAAAGTAGCGGCTTATAGCCTAGTCCGGAAATTACGGTACATATCATCCCCATATGGGCTGTGATCTGGCCGAGTCTTGGACATCACTGGAGTCACTGGAGAACTAACTCAATCTGACTCTCTCTGATCCATCCAGGGACGTCCGTCATTAGTGGACAGGATTTCTGTTCAGGGGTTGACACTAAGGTCTCTGAGGCACTTGCCCATCGGGCAGTGCAAGTCAGGTTTACTTGCCCTAAGGTCATGGTCACTTGCCCCCCATGTTTCAGGTGGTCCCCAGTTAAGTTGGTTAACCAGATGTAACTCTTGAGAACGTAAAAATGAAACCAAATGGACCCTTGGGTTCATTTGGTTTCATTTTTACGTTCTCAAGAGTTTAAAATTCATCATCTTAATTAGCCCAGGTCTACACCGTAGAAGATTAATGGTCATTTTGATGTGTTATTTTGCTGTTTTGTTTCCCAAATCCAGCCTGGAATTGTGGACATCTAGAAAGCAGGAAAGACACAGAGGCAGAGTTCAATGACTGCCTTCAAGACAAATTCCATTTGTGTTGTGTTTATTGACCTTTTTTCCCGCCAAATGAGGGGAAAAAGTTGTGTTTGCGACCCATCCGGTGGGAGTGTCGTGGGAAGTAGGTCACAGTGTTTACATGCTCGCATGGGCGGACACTCTTGTCGCATGGCATCCACTGTCCCACCCACATTCACAATAAGAATTACATATTACATAGCCGTGCAATGATTGATTGGTTTAAGTATATTACAGTTTTGCAGATTGGTATATTTCACCTGAACCCACACTCGGAAGGCTTCCATTGTTTCTCACTTCATAGATGGTAAAGAGCTCGGGAAAAGTCAGAGCCATACAGTATAGACAGAGATACGCAAACTCCGTTCACTTGATGGGGTCAGTCCAATGGCGCATCTTCTACATAGGCTACAATTTACTGAGAATGGGGACAACAATAGAGACAAGTCCTGTAGCGGCGGTAGGCAGTGCAATTGACGCAGGCAGCAGCCTAGCTTTAAAGAAAACATAATCATTACGAAGACTTTAGTTGTTACTGTTCACACGTTAAAACAGTTAACATGCTGTACACATGCCTAAAATAGTTCTTATTTGCATCGCCCTCGTTGAAAACATTGTATCCAGCTTGTTCCTCTTTCAGGCTGCATGAACAGCGCTCGAGCGCTTACTTTCTGACCCCCTTAATGTCGCAAGTCCTCTCCCAAATGGCTTTAGAGTGTGCGCAGCGTTTTTTTTTTCCTCGGATGGGTCCGTTATTGGTGATTGGTTGTCAGTGCAGAAGGAGCGCTGGGCTGTGTTTTGGACCGAAAACCTTAATAAAACTATTCCTAAACCTAACTTTGATTATATTTATTGAACATGTAAAGTCCGCGGTTGTTGGGGGAAAAAATAAAAGTGGCAACAGCAGGATTGGAACCCACGAGGCATTGATGCACAGATTTCAAGCTTGCGCAGCAGTCACTAGACTAACGAGACTCTGTTGGTGCTGGCATCACATCGGCATTACAACAAACATCAATTGAGCCGGGCACTTATGGGAGGGGATCATAGGAGGGGGACAAGGGGGAAAGCCTGTCCCCATGAAGGCGAGGCTTCCCTCCTCGACTCTCGCGACCCCTCCCCAGGATCCTGCCGCACACACAACACAATGCATTATGGGCCATAATCAAAGGTGGATAGTGCACTAAGTTGCACACTTGCCCGATCGGGCAACCAGGTAGCAGTCTTCACTTGCCCCACCATTTTTTTTACTTGCCCGGGCAAGCGGGCAAGTGTTAGTGTCAAGCCCTGCTGTTGGTTGAAATCAGGTGATATTCTGGGCCGGTTCGACTAGTCCTGGAGTGCTTCGATCTGGACACCATCAAGACATCACTAATTCCGCCCTGGTGCTGACTGTGCTTGTTGGGTGGGGGTTTAACTTAGGAGGTTTCACTTACTAAGGCATTTTTACAATGCTGTTTACAACACTTTCACAGATTTTTTTGTACAGTATGCCATGGCATTACTTCATTACAAGTCGCAACCGAGTGGTGCCATCCATCCATCCACGCCGCTTCCCCCAAAACACAACGCTGCTTGGCACTACAACTCACAACAGTTTGTTTCATTATTTTTCTTTTGGAGCGGTGTTACCACGTTTTGGTGTTTTATCTGTTGAAAAAATAGCAGATCAACAAGCTCATGTCGCGCACCGAGTGGCGCGACATGAGCTTGTTGTTCAGCTATTTTTGAAAAAATGTGAAAATGTGCTGCAAATCTCTGAGTGTGTTATTTTGGAAGCAAACATTTTTAACTCAAATTTTTGCATCTGGGGGATCCCTAGAACAACATGTTTTCAGATGGGGGGTCTGCAGCCAAATATGGATAATTCTGGTGGTCCTTGGCATGAAATATGTTCACTGACAAATATGTTCACTGACAAATATGTTCACTGACACAGGAAATATATCACTGACACAGGAACACAGATTTTTCAGAAAAAAATAGAATATAGTGTCAAAAACTATAGAATCTTGTGTCAAAAACTCGATTCTAGGGTCAGAAACTAGATTCTAGTGTCAAAAAGTAGATCCTAGCATCAGAAACTATAATTTAGTGTCAATAACTAGAATCTTATGTCGGAAGCTACTGTAGAATCTAGCGTCAAAAGCTAGAATGTTGCTGCAGCTATAATCTGGTGTCAGGAACTACTGTATAATCTGGTGTCAGGAACTACTGTATAATCTGGTGTCAGGAACTACTGTATAATCTGGTGTCAGGAACTACTGTATAATCTGGTGTCGGAAAACTCGAATCGAGGGTCAGGACACAATGGGTTAAAACCGGGTCGCGACCAACTCCCCAGACTTTTTTTTTTTTAATCCTATATAGAAAAAGGCTTTTCTATAGCGGTCGCAGCATTCCAATTTTCTAATCGGCTGCCACTGGTTAAAAAGGGTCAGGGTTTAGGTTGGGTTTAGGCCCATGTTTTAATGAGTTTAAGTAGGACTAAGGTTAGCTTAGGTTTAGGTTGAACTTGTGACCGATGAAAAAAGGCTGCGATCGTTTGCAAACCGCCACGGTTTGGAGAAAAAGGTTGACTGTTTGTGAAAAGGTTACTGAGGTTACTTGACCTAGTTTGATCTTGCGGTCTCTCCACACTGCAGCGCTCAGTTCACATTTTGGCATGATTTTTCAGTTTGTGGAATCGGTGTCTTGTCCCTTGTTGAAACTTGTTGTTCTATAATAATAAAGTAATACTTTATTATAGAACTTGATCTGCCACCCCACTGTGATAATAATGATTCCCAGCCACTAGCAGAGAGAACGACTGCGTCATCATCATATAGAATGATCATGCTTTATGCTAATAAAAACTTGAGCATCAAAGCAACACTTTGTATTAGCCTGTGCATTATATGCCATAGTGCTGGACAAACATGGGCATATGACATCACAACTTGCGATAGAAGCAGTTCCTATTGAGTGAAAGTTTATGAAGAAATGATATATTTAAGGTGTTTTTATCATTTTATTATAGTTGTAGAGGACAAGTATGATGCTTTAACCCTCCAAGGCCCGGACTTATTTCTACTTGAAAAAAACTATTTTCAACCTTACTACTATGTTGTACTACCATGATCTATTAAAAAAAAGAAAAAAATAATTATTAATGAGAATAATTTAAAAAATGGGGATATCTTTTAATATAATGAATGTACATGTAATAGACATTCTAATAAAACAAAAATATATTTATTGCAGTCATTTTACATACTTTTATTAGGGTTAAAGGCTAAAGGTCAAAGGTTGAAAATGAATTAATTGAAGAGGCTAATTGCAGCCTCTGTGTGGGGGGGTATTGTTATGCAAATATCAGGACCAATTTCAATGAAATTCTAAACAATCAACCTCAACCATGATGTTTATGTGAAAAAATAACAAAAAAAAAATAATAATAATGATACCATTTTTAAAAATAATTGAAGGATTAATGTTGCTAAAAAGCAACACTGGGCTTTCTAGGGTTAAAGCATGTTTGTCTTATTAACATGGGTCCTTGAAAACCCCTGCACTAAATGATCCATTTCCCTTAGATAATGATAGTATATTGTATACGGAGGTGCAGTGTGTGAGAGCCAGCGCTTCCCTCTATATACTGTAGCAGCTCAGAGCTGATACTGGAATGCCCTCACAGCTTCCTGGAGAGGCCAATTCTACCCCCCCATTCAGCAAACAATCAGTGCCAGCGCATAAAAGGGACGTTTGTGTGATATGTCAGTGGTGTGTGTGCAGGGGCTAAAAAGCAAAGAGATGGTGTGGCCAGATTGCATTCACTTTCTCTCCCGGAGGGGAAAGCTATACTATTATTACCCACATGCAGCCATTGACACAGGTAGAGGCTTTAAGGAAGAAAAAAAGAAGAAAGAAAAAAAGGCGAACGTGGCTCCGGCGGCACAGCGCTGCTGCTGCTGCTGCTAGTGCTGCTGTTAGACGATACTTGTGCGATCACAGTCGCCGTAAATTGCAGTTTGCGGTGAACCGCCGGTGTGTCGGGTTACCATGCGCGGCAACACTACAAAGGCTTTGTCTCGAGGGCCGCCGGCCAGTCCTTTATGTATACTGTACTGTTATTCCCAAAAAGACATAGACAGGGTTCCACAGAATTCTCTATTAAATCTGAAGACTTGAAGGTATTTTTTTTTTTTTGTTTACAAGCTATCCATTTTCATCTTGAACCGAAAAACCGTCTCTATAAGGTTGAGACAAATCGTATAGAAGCCGGTGGTGCAGTCGGTCGGGGTAGTGGAGGGGGTAATTGTTTGGGTGGTGGGTACATATCCAGTATATGGTTGCATCAGAGTTCACAGTGCCTTGTTGTCTGTTTTCGGGGCTTTGTCTGTCTGCAGAGAAAGGAAGGAGGAACTAGACATACCAGGGTTTTTCAATCCAGCCTTGAATTGTGGACAAAAGCAAAATAAATCTTTCGTTTTGGGGGTCTGTGTGGGGCTAAAATGTCATCAAATGGTGGTCTGTGGTTCAAATTCGGAATAAATGGTAGTATAAATTAGGGTCGTCCCGATCACATTTTTTTTTTTGCTTCCGATCCGATCCCGATCATTTGAGTTTGAGTATCTGCCGATCCCGATATTTCCAGATCCGATCACTTTAGAATAGCACTCCTCACTCGAATGTGCACTTGGGCAACTACAAAGCAAATTCCACAACATTTATTTACCTGCCAGAGTGTCAACCCCTTACCCCTGTGTCAGATCTCTGGTTATACTGGTACATTTACCAATACGGAATGGTCTGATGATGACAAATTAGGGCCAAAACTGATAGTTTTCTGATACCAATACAATATTTGCCGATACCGATATGAACCGATATGACAAAAAAGGGCCGATACAATACGTATATCAGTATCAGGACATCCCTAGTATAAATAGGCCGGCCTCAAGCAGCTCACCGCCAGCAAAGTCATAGCATTGAACACGACAACAAACCCGTTGATGGCCAATGCCCTGCCCACAAGCCGGCGCTTGAGGTATAGTCAAGGACTTCGAATGTCTGGGTTGGGTGGGTGGAGGACTACTTCAATGGGCCGTCTGAAGTCCCAGAGGACACTTCCATTATTGCCCACATTGCCTTAATTGCACGGGATGAGGAGAATTATGTGACATGGGAGATGTCCACACAGTGGAGTCTGTGCTGCTCAGAGCCTTGGAGCATATGGGTCAGAGTTACGCGAATTATGTTCACTGCATAGGGCCAGTCCGATGGAGGCTCTTCTACGTTGACTTCTATTGAGAATGAAGACAACAGATAGGAACAACTTCCAATTTCCAGCTTGTCCCTCTTGGAGGCTGCATGAACAGAGGTTGAGCGCTCAGTTTCTGACCTCTCAATGTCGCAACTCTGACACTAGATGGATCTGGTACTGCTGTACGAGAGGCAGAGACATGGACCCTCACAGTGGAGTCATTCACAACACAAGTCACAAGTATATGAACCGATCTGGAGCGGATGGCAAAATGTGTCACTTTGTAGTCAAAGGATCAGTTTTATGAGTAGAAAAATGCTCATTCTTGCTTGGTGACTACACATCTACAACATGGTGAGAAAAAGTGCCCTTCCTATTTGAATTTGTATATGTATTTCATGGCAATTTGATTATTTGATTCATTTTGTTCCAAAAATGTGTTTTGCAAAAATCCACCTATTGGTGGCGCTATAACAGGCCGTCAAGGTTGCAGTTGCAGTCCAGAATGAAAGAGAAAGATATTTTTTACAAACAATCATGTGCCAAGCCAAGCATAGCCTGCCTGCATGCATTCATTTGCATGAAGACTATATTCCCCTAGAAGAAGACAGTACTCTAGACCAGTCAGCGCAGCTCCTTGCTACCTACGGGACATAGAGAGGAGGAGGAAGGTGAAAAAAGGGGCTAAAGCTAGCCTGTACATGTATGTTTTCTACATGCCTTTTGAGAACACACACACACACACACGCAGAGAAGAGAGAGAGAGAGAGAGAGAGAGAGAGAGAGAGAGAGAGAGAGAGAGAGAGAGACAGAGACAGAGAGACAGAGAGAGAGAGCAGTGTTGCCAACTGCCAAAATCCAAAATGCACTAGAATGCGCCAGAGCAGTGGGTTTCAACCATTTTAATACCAGGGCCCACTATTTATCCTGCATTTTAGCCACGGAGGAATAATATAGGTGAAATGACAAAATGTTGATCAAAATAGCAATTCTTCTACATTTTCTAAATGTGTAGATATTCATAATTATTCATAATTCATAATTATGTAATTCAGATGCTGGTTAAATATGATTTAACTCTTGAGAGCGTAAAATGAAACCAAACGGACCCGAAAAGTTACAGATCTAAGAGGGTCCATTTGGTTACCAATGGTCCTTTCTAGGAAGGAAGGAGGACTCTATCATAGAAGGAAAAATGGTGAAAAACGAGGGTTTTATCTCTGGCGCCTGCCAACCAATTTCGCCCCAACTCACCATACAGCAAAAAAGCACCAGCTTTTCTGCCAGGGGTTTTTCCCTAATTTTGGCGCTGGGGAAGGGGGTCTGGAAAAAAGCTAAATATAGCGACAAATGCGCCAAGTTGGCAACACTGAGAGAGAGAAAAACACATGCACGTTTGTTTTGTCTGACTTGCCGGCAGCGTAACCCGGAGCTACGGAGTTATTAAAGCCATCGATCACGTCAGCTAGGACGACCGCAGGCAGGCAGGCTGACACACTGCTGGAGTACCAACAACAAAACCATGCGGTCTGGAGCAATCAGCTCTCATTAGCTCCCTTCTGTTTTTTGTTTTGTTTTGTTTTTTGGGGTACACGAGCGGTTTAGTGCGAACGTTAGCATAGCTGCTAACGTTGAGGCCTATAGGCGGACCCCCGTCTGAAATTATTTTGTTGTCTGGCTGCCAGCAGGACAACAAGATTGTTGTTGATTTATTGCTTTCAAGATGTTATAGTTTAGTATATAGCTGCATCAAACCTGACCCAAAGCACTATTCAGGGGCTAAATAACATGGATGAAAAAAAAAAAAAGAAACACACAACAACAAATACAACAAATGCACCATGGTTGGGTGAATAGAAAAGGCCACAGGTGAACTCAACTGATAATCAACCATGATTGGCTAGGGGACTATAACTGGGTACAGCTGATTGGGTAGAAGACTAACAGGACACAGCTGATTGGCTAGAAGACTAACAGGACACAGGTGGAGAAAAAAAATCACAGACGAGACTAGACAGGAAATGGTAACTACAAAATAAAAGGAACAATCAAGTAAAATAAATCTCAAACTGCAGGAACCATGAAGACTTCAAAATCATGGCAACACAATAACAGGAAACTAAAACATCGACCATTACAAGAAAACAACATGAAAACCAGCAAATGTCGCAGTTCGTTATATGCACAGAATTGGGCGTTTTCTGCGAATGTATGTGCAGAATGTCGTGCTATTTCACCGTGTTTGGGTGAGACTGGGTAGGTTTTAAAAGGGAATTCCATGTATTTTCAAAATTTTCCTGAGCGGGTACAAATGGAACCTAGCGGGTCCTTTTAGTTCCATTTGTATCCTCTCAGGAAAAAGGGGTCTGAAAGAAAAATCATTAACATGGTGAAATACATCTTGATGATGTCATCAGATGTATTTCACCATGTTAATGATTTTTTTAGACCTTCATTTTTTGGAAATACAGAATTGGGGGAACTTTTTTATCATGTCCACACAACATCTCTAAGGTATATTAATGACATGGTGATTTTGCTCTGATCAGTACAATACGGGACTTGTTTTGAAGGTCACACAGCCTAACAAACTGCAGGAAGAGACACGGAGAGTGTTATCTTTCTGGGCCGTGCTTCTCTTCTCTCGGAAACTTTTCCCTTTTCCCCCGGCAGCACACATGGTATTTATCTGTCCATTGCATCACAACGCGCCCACGCGCCCTCAACATCTGGTGACTAATTAACTCTCAATTAAGCTAATGACCTCATCATCAGGCAGCTTGATAGCAGCTCTGGCAGAGCGGTCAGTGGGTATATATGGTCATCGTTTTGAAACGCAAACGGGTTTGTCTTTTAAAGTGAGAGCAGCTAGGCTTCACTGTCTCACTTGGGGGAAAACAGCATTATACCGGTATATTGCCTGAACTCAACTTGTGTCAAAGTATAGATAGATAGATCATATAAAAGTTACTCACACATGAAAGTTACTCTTAAATCTACCTACCTACCTACCTACCTACCTACCTACCTACCTACCTACCTACCTACCTACCTACCTACCTACCTACCTACCTACCTACCTACCTACCACAGGGGTCAGGAACCTTTTAGGCATTCATTAAAAAAAATAAAAAATAAACTAAAATACAGTAAAAGTAAATTTGTGCATTGTATGTCATTTCAACAGCTTTAAAGTACAAATCTGAGTTAATAAGTTAAGTTGAATAACATTCTTATGCTGTTGCTATTTTATCATTGCATCTTCTCAAAAGGTTTTTTTTTTTAGTTACCGCGATTAGTTCATTGTATGGAACTTCTTGCACATGGGACGCCATTTTTTTACAGCAGCGCAAAATACGTCAAACAGTGTCTGAGTCTGGCTCATCTGTGATGCATATGCGATTTATACTGTAGATACATAGATTGGATACACAACAAGTGTACGTTTGCCACTTTTTCAACGAAATTTCTGTATAATTAAAGATCTTTGCCAGATCTGGCTCCCGAGCCGTAGGTTCCCTACCTCTGATCTACTATATGTAAAGTGAAACATACTGTATTAGGGATTCACTGGCTGCAGAAAATATCTAAAAACACATTTTTTGCTAGCCTGGGATCCAATCTGATTTGCTGCGCTCTGCACATCTGAAATGACACTTTGCAAATCTGTCTGGCCTATCCTCCCCACAGGAGAGGAAGGTTGAAATGCAGCCGAGGATTCTCAGGGGTTGACACTAAGGTCTCTGAGGCACTTGCCCATCGGGCAAGTGCAAGTCAGGTTCTACTTGCCCTCAGGTCATGGTCACTTGCCTCACAAAAATATATCCTTGAGAGGGTTCCAGGTGGTCCCCAGTTAAGTTGGTTAACCAGATGTAACTCTTGAGAACGTAAAAATGAAACCAAATGGACCCTTGCGGGTCCATTTGGTTTCATTTTTACACTCTCAAGAGTTAAAGTTCATCATCTTAATTAGTCATTTTGATGTGTTAATTTGCCTGTTTTGTTTCCCAAATCCAGCCTGGAATTGTGGATAGCTAGAAAGCAGGGAAAGGACACAGAGGCAGAGTGCAATGACTGCCTTAAGACAAATTTATCTTGTGTTGTGTTATAGTGCACTAAGTTGCACACTTGCCCGATCGGGCAACCAGGTAGCAGTCTTCACTTGCCCCACCATTTTTTTTACTTGCCCCGGGCAAGCGGGCAAGTGTTAGTGTCAAGCCCTGATTCTGATTGGTCTGTGGTTTGTTTGAGGAAAAAAAAAAACACTAGTTCACGTTTTTTGAACCCCCATCCTCAGAGACAACTGGCT